>CM057158.1:1439006-1670423 GCA_029962745.1 Echinometra lucunter
AAATTATACTACATGAAATTGTTAATCTAACTACATGCATCTACAGAACAATGAAGAATTTTAGACAAAGATAAATTAGCTTAGAATTAGATACAGCACAAGTTTTAATACAACAGATAAAATAAATGACAGTAATGCAATTTTGAATAGAATACATTATGATTAATTAAGATTGACTTTAAGTTCAACATAGGATAAGGATAAATTAAAGAAAACAGAATTACAAATTGAATGTTTTCAGTGATTGTTTAAAGGAACTAGCAGAGGAGGCTTGGCGTAGAAGAAAAGGAAGACTGTTCCAGAGAGAGGGGCCCGTGTAGGAAAAGCTGTGGTCATCCCGAAAGTGCAGAGATCTGGGAGGAGTAATTACTTTAGAATGGGCAAATTTCCATCAAATGGATAAAAGAATGCTCAAAGAAATGCACAAAGTAGGTTGGACACGTATAATTACCCTCATGGCACATTTTTACCCAATATTTCTCACGAAGATGGTCTGGGTATCGTTTTGTGTGTGTGTGTGTGTGTGTGTGTGTGTGTGTGTGTGTGTGTGTGTGGTGTGTGTGTGTGTGTGTGTGTGTGTGTGTGTGTGTGTGCTTGTGTTTGTTCTTTATTAACCCGTGTGTGAGATGGTAAGTAACCTGGGCCCAGGAGAAAATGGATATGGGAAGTTTGGTGTTTGTCTCTCTATACGGGCAACACAATATTTTGGGCTTGAAGGAATCATGTCGATATGTCGTCCGAGCATGGGGGGGGGGGGGGGGGGGGGGGGGGTCGGTTGATATAAATCTGTAATTAAGTTGGTTTCTGTGATTTGGTTTGCCTGTCGCATTCCTAGCACCTTTTCAACACAATAGGGGTTAAAATTATCGTAATTTCAACCTTCCTGTATCATATTATTTGTTCTTCTTTGTAATTCTACAGGTATGTATTTTAATTTGCCGAGTAAAATAATAATAATAAAAAAATAAATTCCCCAACTAATTTCAGTCTCATTCTGTCGTTGCCCGTACCCCAAGCTACACGGGGCTACACCACTAGTCTGGGTAGGGAAGTATGTCTTAATCAGTTGCAATGAAATGCAAATAAACTCAATTCAATGAACCTGACTTTTATGAGAGCTGAATAGCCTAAATGAACAACGAAACACCATTCAAGGTTGTTAAGATCTCATTTCATTTTCAGTATTTGAATGTCTGATACATGCACGCTTGATTGCATTTTCCCACAGTCAATTATATCCAAATAATAATAGTTTGGGATACAAAAAAAAAAGACTATGAATATGAAAAAAAAATCTACCACACATAATATCCCAGTCGCACCAATGAGATCGATACCAGATCGATAACAGACGAATAAAACATTACATTATCCATAAATTCCTAGTATCGGTCGGTTTGAAATCGGTGTTTTGGCAGTGTGACTCGGCCATTAGAGTCATCAAACATTTCATTACCTTCTCGTAATGTTCATTTTAAACATTTGTGTGCTTTCTCACAATTTACAAAAGGTTCCTTTCCTGTTTTGTGTGCCAACCTGCAATATCTGTTCTTTCTTTAGATTTTAGAATAAACAGTCGCTCCCTTCTGAGCATGATAATACGATTTGAGATGCACAGTGTGTCCCAGCAAAACTGTAATCCTATCGAGTGTTTATCCTCAACGTGGCTATCATATTATTTAAGAACTTCATGTATTCAGAATACATCTGATCATAATGAATTTTAGCGTTGTACACACTAAAAAAAATAACAGGTTCAGTTTCGCACCCCGGCTAAATGCAACACTGGTAGCACCCTTTTGAGTGCAATCTTGCACCTTACATGAAAAAGGTGCAAAGATGCACCCTTTTGTACTTGTTTGCACCCTAAAAAGTGCAACTTTGCACCTTGCATTCAAAAGGGTGCAAGTTTGCAACTTTCATAAAGGGTACAACTTTGCACCCTTAAAGATGCAAAATGCTTCTTAGGGTACAAAGTTGTACCTATGAAGGAGCTTCTAATGTTGCATTTGAAAGTTGAAAAATTGAACCCTTTTCTTAGACTCAGTGTGTATAAAGCTACATTTTAATAGAAATATCGACTGGTTAGCATTTATCACACATTTCTACGTCCGTCCTAAACTTAGACTGCTAAGATTAAATCTTGGACTAAGTATGCAGGAGTTAAAAGTGCAGAAATATGGATAATATTGAATAGGATCTAATATTGGTGACATGGATGAAAGTGGCTTGTCTTTCTTCTAGAATATCTAAATGTTGTCTTGAATAGCATGTTGTGTGCATTAAGGGTTAACACATATAAATGTAGATGAAATGAAAGAAAAACAACACCGCTGTCACAATTTTCACCACGATCATCATCACAATCAGCGCAAATAACAGGGCTACGAGCGTATCCACCACCAGCACCACCACAACCACCACCACCATCATCATCACAAGAGAAGAGCTATGAACACCTCTACCACATCATCATGATGCCACACAGAAAACTCTACCATCTAATCAAACAATGTATTCACTTTATATGGTTGCCTTGAAGTACGCTCGATGATAGGTCATGTTGCCGTGAATTTCGCGTCTAAAGTCGGCCAAATCGCAAAGGTCGCGTCCAGTGGTCGCGATTTTCGCAACCAAAATCGCGAATTTTACGACTTGGCCGCGAAATTCATGGCGCCACATGACCTGTCGTCGACCGTACTTCAGGGCCACCATAACTTTACGACATCGGCCCATGGGAAGTTTGGGGCTTTTATCCACGGGCAACACGATATATTGGGGTTGAAGGGATTATCATGGCTATGTCGATATATCGTCTAAGGGTTGGTAGATATAAGTTGAGTTTCGGTGATTTGGTTTGCCTGTCCATTCTGGCAACTTAAATCAATACACTTGTTGTATTGTATTTTTTGTTCTTTGTAATTCTGCTTGTACGTACTTTAAATTTGCAGAGCAAAATAACCCAAAATTTTTGGAGAGTTGAATACAACGAATAACAAAACGCCAGTTTAACTGATTACATGCACTTTTGATTGAGTATTTCTTTATTTTACAACATCCAGTTATATAGGCCTATCAGTTCGGGGGGGGGGGGTTCATAAAGCTGTTCATAAAGTTGCGAATGACTTTACGAACGACTTGAATTGCTAAATGGGATGCCCAAGTTTTTCCTGATGATTTAACAAAGTGTAACCGCATTTCCCATAATCTCAGATTAAATTGTCTCAACAAAAAAAATAAATAAATAAAAAATACAGTAAAAATGGGTGTACAAAATTGTAACGTTAATCTACGTCTGCATATTTGACCTTTAGCTGATGCAATTTATAATGACTGAGAATCCCATTTGGCTTGCCATATTCAAGTCGTTCGTAAAGTCATCCGTAACTTTACGAACAGCTTTATAAAACACCCACAGGATTAAGAAAGGAACAATGATATCGAAGATTACCATACGTGTGAGGTTTTTAATCTAATACCCAAATCACAACTACGAGATCGAAAACAGACCCAACCAAAATAATATACAAAATGTCCAAGTATCCCGCACGGTATAAAGTTGGTGTGGATTCAGTCTGGCGGTGTGTCTCGTGCACATGGAGTCATCGAACTTTAACACATCACCTTCTAGTCATATGTATTTTGTATGCTTTTGTGGAAGTGCTCCGTCAACATTTACAAAATGCTCACATTCAGATTCAAGTTCGAGGGCATTATTTCCCTCTTATCACTGCTTCTAATCCAACGAGTAAATTTACATTCTGAAGAACATGGTGGAAGGCAAGGAAGGAGGAAATATTCTCTGGCAGGCACATGCTGGCTTGTGTTCTGGTCGCCTAAAGAATACATTTTATATGATCCACCAAAGCATGTTTACTATATCTATTTTGAATTACGTAAATTGCCAAGTCAATGTGTACATGTCAACTTTCAGTCTGTTTTTCTTTTCCTTTCGGACAAGCATTTCTCTGTGATCATCATGATACGAATTGAGATGTATCAATCTTCTGTGTTATAACAAGCCATCATCCGATTTATGTTCATGTAACAAAGTGAAATTTGTTGAACAGTGAACAACAGTACAAAGAGTACAACAGAAGGAAGTTGTACACAAGGCAATTTGAAATAAACACTCCAGGGATATGATTATAATTACAGCTTACATGCAGGTGGATTAGAAATGATCAGGTTTATTGACTTTAAAAAATATATAAGAAATAACAGTCGTGTGAGTGGATTGAGTTGAATTCACGACGGTGAATACTGTGACTAGGCATTTTGATACTTTCATACAAATAAAAAACAAGCGAATAAACCTGGAATAAACATAAACGCGCAATGAAAACATAACTTTTTAGTAATACATTTTGTGAAATCATGAATTCGGCGGAAAACGTTTAATAGGCGTCATGTTAAAGCTATTCATTTCAATTAGGAGTTTATATTCTTAGCAATGAATTTCAAGTCTCATAAATTAGAAATAGAATGTACATGTAGACAGTGATAAGAGACAAATAATCGAAGTTTCCAGCTCCTCAACTCCCTATTTGCATTATACACTTGCATATTCTGAAAAGGATGATCAAGTCGATATCTTTTCAAAAGCTCATAGAACAAATGAATAATTTAACCTGAAGTAAAGATATAAAACGGAAATACGATGAACGTTACATGCGTGATTTACAAAGGAGAAAAGCGATATAGAAACTATTACGACGAATATCTGTCGCATATGTCATCGTCAAAATAATGTGTAAAAACAGACCTATTTAATACACTTCAACTACAACTATTATTGTTGTTACTGCTCTTGGTATTATTCCGAACAGGTTATATATCATATTTGAATAGAATATGCGGTGAACTAATACGCAATAATGTACACCCATACATCCTTACATACCCATTACATAATCATACTTATTGAAATGGGAAAAGATACAGAAAAGGCGGTAAATGTACTAAAAGTATTGTAAATATCAAAATGAGGACACCTTGGTTAATATAGGTGAACAGCGCACACTGTACGTTCCGACTGCGACGCGATTTTCGAACAAACGGTATTTTGCATAATATGAGAGTCTAAACAAGTAAAATTGTCTTATTTGAAGTTCAGCATAATGATAGGAATACTAAAATCGAAATTTTGGTTAAATGAAAGCCTTGTGGTAGGAGCAAAGGCCAAATCGGCTTCAGCTCTTAGCCGATCGCAAGATTACTATGACGTCACTCCGATTTGGAATTGAATTCACTTTTATTCCTACTGAGAGGCTCCCAATAGCCCGGAATTTCGATAATAGTGTTCATACGACTATTCGGAACTTTGATTATGAAGATTCTATATGTTCGAATGTTCATATCAAATGCTTTAACAAAATTTTCCAAAATCGGATCGCAGCCGGATCGTGCAGTGTGCGCCGGGCTTTACATGTAATACAACTTACGACGTTTGATCGAGTTCCTGATTACAAACAAAAGAACCCCTGCACCAACAACACATTTTTTAAAAGAATTATAATTATTCAATTTAGGTTTTTGTAAAAAAAAGGGTTCATGATCAAAGTCCGAAGACAAACATATTTACGAAGTCGTAAAATAAAATTATTAAAATAAAATAAAATTAATATCTATGTAGAAATGAAGAAGAAAAATGTACCAACATCCATAAAAGAGACAATGCTAGATTATGAAATATAAAATATATTTGAATAAATTTCAATGGCACAGAACTATGCCATTAAAACAAAAGTAGTAGCGAAAGGTCCCGCAAAAGTCCAACAAATCTGCTTGTGAGGAAAACTTTACACAATAGTAATAAGGAAATAAATTATTTGCCCCTGTACCCCCCTCGCTTCTCTGTTAATATTCTAATGACCCTTTTGATAAGAAGTTTGGTGCAAAAAAAAAAAAGGTTTCACGACCCGTGTGGATTGGTTAACAATTCCATTACGCACTTATTATTCGAATTTCTGTCTCTTCAGCTAATTATTACATAAGCGTCATTGTCATACGTATACGCCGTATCAGGACAACTCCCCCGAGAGGACAACATCCCCAGTCCCCGGGGAAGTTGTCCTTCGGGAGTTGTCATCTGGGAAAGGTGTCCTCCGGGAAGAGTTGTGCTAGAACCGTCATCCGCATTTTCCGAACTCCCAATGTTCTTAGGCGTGTTAGGAGGATGCCTACGGACCACACTAATCATGATGGCAAAAGTGAGTACAATCAAGGTAGCGACGCAAGCCAATGAAATGATGGCCCAAGGGGGTAGTACGATTCGAGGTGAGGTCATGGATGGTGTCGGCATGGTGGTTGGAGGCAAAAGACGTCTTGATACAGAGACGATGCTCGATAACGGACCTACATTACCAGCCTCATCCCAGGCTCTTATCATAAATGAATAGATAGCGTCTAAGTCCTCACCAGGTAGGAGGATAGTGATAGATTCAAGATTACCCGGAGAAGCGACTCGAGAAAGGTTGCCGTGTAAAAGATCGCTATTGGTTATAGCGGTGGAAGATGTGAAGTTCGTGCGGAGTTGGGTAAAGTCTTCTGAATAACGAAGCTCGTAAGAGGCAGCTGAATTGAATAATGGGGGAAACAGAAAGAGTAAACTGAACATGAAAATGGAAGAACATGACCACATTTAAATTCAAGAAAGATACAGGCCCATTCAAGTCTACTGAACTATCTTCTTTATCATTACAAATATCTGTATGTATCAGCATATCAAGTAATTCATGATCGTGCAAGGGTAACAGAAAAAAGAAGAAAAGTAGCACGAAAGACATTCACAGCAGCTTTTCATATACATGATATAATAGGACGAAAAATATAGAATCAACAAACTTAGAGAATGATAGTCAAAACACTTTCGCAAAATTAAACAAGTATAAATTTGGAAAACTAACATGATTAGCGACCTATAATTTCAATTTTTAACTTCATCCTTGCTGGTCGGAAACCTCACTGTAAAATTTGGTCTTGACAACGTCCATCCCCTAAAAATTGTCTAGTAACGCCCTGATATAGTTCTAGCGTAGTGTTTACCTGTTCCTTGATCCAAGTCATCTCCTACAGCATACCATGTCAATGTTACATTCCTGCTATCATCGTATGTTCTCTCTGTGCTGACGAAGTCTGTGATCTTAGATGGTGCTAGGATGTCAATGTTCAGATTAGGATCGTAGCTTACCACTTGAACTACACCGGCCGTGGTCGTTCGGGTGAATCCCGTCGACACGGTTAGATCAGTAGGAGGTGGGGTTTGTGTAGCTACATCTCGCTTCAATCGCATTTGGACTGAAAATGAGGGAACGGATTCGAAGGGTTATCCCAATCCATTCTATATAATATACATGGTGACAAATTTAGGTTTGCTGAATACTTAAATAATATGGACTGGCTTTGACAGTGATATGACATATTGCCCAAATTAGATCATATCGCCCGAGGCGGGAGCCGAGGGTGATATGAGTCTAATGAGGGCAATATATGAAAGTCATATCTCGGAAAGGCCAGTCTCTATTATTACTATTATCTACAAGACATCTTGAGCAAATTCACGACAAAAATGAAAGTTGATTACACATATACTTGCCATACCTTCTGTTTTTGCTTGACTTCAGGCCCCGTGCTAGTGATTTCTACTACGCGCAGTAATATGCAAATTTCATCGCACTCGATAGCGTGTATTTTAACCAAGTTGAATTGTTTGCGCATGATCGAAATTTCTTGTACACGAAAAAACGTGGTATATAAAAATATGGACCTGGTTTTCTGATTGATATAGACTTTTCTCTAAATTGGGTCGATATGACTTAAAAATTGACCTGCTCAGATTCTTGTATAGGTAATAATAGTATATATCCTTGAATATTTAGCCACAAAATATGGATATTCACAGCTGATTATACAACTGCTAGTGACCTCTAGAGGAGGAGCGCCAATAAAGAAAGGTTTCGCATGATATCAGCGATGATAACTCACTATTTGATGATGGGTCGGTGTTTCCATTGACATCTACCTTCACGCCATGTCGTCCATTAGATGAGAACTCAAGGAAATATACCGAGTAGATTCCATCACCTGCTAGTAGATCAGCTCCTGGACATTATTAACAATTCAGAAAAAAAAACCTGCAGATTGACTTGGATCATTATGTTTTGTTAAATTCTGTTTTCTTCTATACTGATTTAAGATAGCATATAAAGTTGGAGTTCTTGCTACACTATCATAATACACACCTTACAAAAAGTAACTAACCACTTGGTCTTTGGACCATAACTCAAATAGGGTGTGTTGTATCGGACAATTTTTAACAGATTTTGAAAGAACATTTAATTCAAAACATATTGACACTTCATATGTTGAAAATAAATAAAGAATGTGAGCACAATCGCGATTCATATGCAAATACCCATTTCCCAATATAAGTTGCTGCAATCCCGGTTGATATGGCTGTGTCTATTCACAGAATGGATTTCTGGCTGTCAACTTCATGTCTTTGTTTACGGATAATAGGGAATAAACAAAAACACAGAGGTGATCTATAAAGGGCAGCCAAAACATGTGCCAATCAAAGTCATTCCAAATGCAAGAGGCAGTGGATGCCGGTGTCATAGACGATTTGTTCCGGGTTCCGGACGAACGAAACGACTAGTCGATTCGTTCCCCGGAACAGCATTGCCAGGTTCAAAATGCTGAATTAACGTACTAGAGAGTCAAAATTATCGGGGTTTTCTGAGAAAATTATCGTGCACTTAGCTGACTCAACAGTACATACACTATGCATACGATTAACGACCTCTTAACTTTAGGAAAACTCATTCCGATTGGCTGCAAATTCAATGAAGGGGCCTACAAGACGCGTAGACGGGTAATTAAGTATGCAAAGTATGCATGTACTTTGCAGAGACTTTGAGTAGGTTGAAATGACTATGACTATCGCATCGACTGGACCGAGGCGGATCCAATCGGCAGGTGAACACTCAGGCGATTGGTTCCAAAGGATCCAATCGCCTGCCTGGAACGAAATCGTCCATGACACCGGCAAAATGCCATCTCTCATTTTCAGACAACCTATATGCTTCCTTTTGAGTGCTGACCCGTTTCCTTGCCGGTGTCATAGCCGATTTGTTCCGGGCAGGCGATTGGATCCTTTGGAACCAATCGCCTGAGTGTTCACCTGCCGATTGGATCCGCCTCGGTCCAGTCGATGCGATAGTCATAGTCATTTCAACCTACTCAAAGTCTCTGCAAAGTACATGCATACTTTGCATACTTAATTACCTGTCTACGCGTCTTGTAGGCCCCTACATTGAATTTGCAGCCAAACAAAATGAGTTTTCCTAAAGTTAAGGGGGCCGTTAATCGTATGCACTGTGTATGTACTACAGATTCAGCTATATGTGTGCGATAATTTTCTATTTTAAAACAAAATAATAATTTTGACTCTCTATTACGATAATTCAGCATTTTGAACCTTGCAATACTGTTCCGGGGAACGAATCGACTAGTCGTTTCGTTCCTCCGGAACTCGGAACAAATCGCAATGACACCGGACATCCATTGCCTCTTGCATTTGGAATGACTTTGATCGGCACATGTTTTGACTGTCATTCAAAGACCACTTCTGTGTTTTGTTTATACCTTATAGTCCGAAAACAACAACAACAACAACAATAATAATAATAATGATTCATATGATTAATAATGCGCCAAATTCTCTCAGTACAGTGCTCTAGGTGCAGAGATGAAGTTGAAAGCCAGAAATCCATTCTGTGAATAGAGACTGCCATGTCAGTAGGGATTGCTGCAACTTTTATTTTGAGGGTATTTGATATGAATCGCCATTGTGCTCACATTCTTTATTCAATTTCAACAAAATGTCCAAATGTTTGGAATTGAATTTATTTCAAATTCTGTTCAAAGTTGTCCTATAAAACACACCATATTTGAGCTATGATCCAAAGACAAAGTGGTTAGTTATTTTTTGTCAGTCTGTTGTTCACTTACATAATCACACATTCACTTCCTACTATAATATGTCGTGATTCATATTTACTCACAACTCTGTGTACAATTTCCAGGAAATCTACCTTTAAAAGCTCCTTCCAAATTACCTTACCCGTTATATCCTTTACGATGAATATGATATATCATCGCATGGACATTCTTAAAAGACGGGAAATACGCCAGACTTTTCGAAAACTTTCACACTGTCTGCAATACGTTTGACTTTTGTTTTCAGATTCCCTGCAGATAACCACAGATAGCAGTTCTTTGTGGTAAAATATAAATGAATATATTTTGATGAAAAAAATACTCTTTTTCCTTTACCTCGTCCATTATCAAGGAGGGCAAGGGACGTCACAGTACCGGTTGTCGAGCTGTCTACTTCAGCAGTGACCGTAGCATCGAAGACAGGTACATAGTTGATATGGACATAGGCATAGATCTCAACAAAGGGGAAAGTGGTGTAGTTCACCATCTGGTATGGGCGATCCAAAAAAAAAAAAAAAAAATCAAAAAATCAAACGTTACATTATTTCCCTCTACATATCATGCATAATATTCTAGCTGCTGGGGAAACCCTTGTGAAGATACGGTCGCATAACGTTGGTTCTTGATATGACATTTAGATACTAACATTTCAACACACACAAAAAAAAGAAAAATATACTGTCCAGAAATTGAATCTAAAATTGTACTTAAAGCCAGAGCGAACTGGCGCCCTTGTATGAGATTTCGAAATAGCGCCATCTCAGTCCTGAACTACTGATTCTGTCCCGTTTTTTCTCCCAGCATGCACCATTCTGATCAACGCGAGCTTTATTTTTTAGACACATCGGTAAAAATATTTATGTATTCAGACTGCAGTTCACTAGAAGCCAAGAAGGGTGTAGTGTTTCTGAGACAGTCTCTGGTTGTGAGTAGCCGCAAGTTGGCGCTGTTGTAAATACATCATTTCAGAGCTATATAAGTGCCAGTTCACTGTGGCTTTTTTTAAGAATTAAGAAGAGTACACGAAAATGAAATGATTTAATGAGTCCATGCTGATTTAGCTTAGGTAAGAAACCGGCGGCTTATGCACTAAAGGGTTCTTGTGCAAACGTAAGCGCTCCTATGAGAGAAAAACGAAAAAAGAAAAATTATACAGAGAAAAAACGAGAAAGAGAGAATTTATAGAGATAGAGAGAAACCGAGAGAAAGGAAGGAGGGGAGTGTGGAAGCTACAGAAAGAAAATAAGAGAGGAATAGGAAGGCAGCGAAAGGGGAGAGAGAGGGAGAGAGAGAGAGAGGGGGGGGGGGTAATGAAAGGGGACAAATAGGAAGAATCTGAGGTAGACAAAGAGAGACAGAAAGACACGGAAACAGACAGAAGGGCAGAAAGACAGTGGGTCACGGTATAACTTACGGATGTTAGAAAGAAAAAGAACAGCTTATGAATGATACAGACAAAATAAAAACACAATTAAGTAATGATACGCCTATCGATAATTTGAGGAAGGAGAAAAATGTACAAAATATTTTTGTAATTTGGAAAATAGATCCTGGCAAAAGAAAACCATTACTAGAGTTCAAGATGCTCAAGGCAATATAGTTACTGACCCTAATAATATTCTGAAAGAAATGCAATCATTCTACTCAAACCTATATTGTAATTTTGGTAGAGATGTTCAAATTGAAGACCTTAATGAAGCATATCCCAAAACTATCTGAGGATGAAAAAAATCTTTTTAGAAAATCCTATATTAAAACAAGAAATATTTGATGTTATTAAATCTATGAAGATATTAAACTCCTGGTTTTGATAGCCTTCCTATTGAATTTTACATAGTATTTTGGCCTGATATTATGTTAATGGATTCATACAATTACTCCTCACAAAACGGTTTGTTATGTCTCAGAGGAATGGTGTCATAACTCTTCTTCCCAAGAAAGATAGAGACCCTTTGTTGGTTAAGAATTATCGACCTATTACATTATTGACTGTGGATTATAAGATACTAGCAAAATGTTTCGCAAACCGTATGAAAAAGTATATGCATGATCTAATCCACCCAGATCAATCTGGTTTTTTTCAAAGACAGTAATAACGTATGATTACTTTTTAATATTATTGAATATACTCAGACAAATGAAATTCCAGGAGCAATGATATTACTTGATATTGAAAAGGCATTTGATGGTGTTAATCATGATTTCTTATTTCATACTCTAAAACATTTTAATTTTAGCCCTAAATTTATTGATTGGATAAAGACTCTGTACTCGGCACGACAGACCTATGTAATGAATAATGGATCTGTAACTAATCGCATTTCAATGCAAAGAGGTATATTTCAGGGATGTCCCATTTCGCCATATTTGTTCTTATTAGTTATTGAGATCTTGGCTTTATCTATTCGACAGAATGAACAAGTTAAAGGCATAAAAGTTAAGGACCACGAGGTGAAAATATCGTTATTTGCTGATGACTCAGTCTGTTTCGTAGATGGGGCAAGAGATTCATTTAACACCCTATTTGATATTTTGAATAAATTCGGTAGATATTCCGGATGTAAAATGAATGTAACTAAAACTGAAGCAATTTGGTTCTATGAGAGGATGTCAAGAATTTCCTTTAAGAAATCAAGGAATCACATGGAAGTCCCCTAGTTTTAAATCTTTGGGAGTCAATTTTTCATTGAATTTGGGATTGATTTTTTATTTAAATCACAAAGAAAAATTAAAGCGAATGACTCAGACCGTAAATTGTTGGAGAATGAGAAATCTATCATTAATTGGTAAAATATGTGTAATCAAATCTCTTGTTCTCCCTCAACTTTTATACCTTTTCTCTGTACTCAGTACCTAGATACCACAGAAACTTTTTAGTGAGTTAAATAGTTTGTTTTTTTTAAATTCATTTGAAGTGGAGGTAATGATAGGGTCAAAAGAAAATTCATGTATAATGATTATATTCAGTGTGGACTTAAAATGATTGACCCCTATGCATTTGCTATAGCTCAAAAGGTGACATGGTTGAAATGCTTACTTGATGACAACTTTGAGTCTGTATGGAAATTCACTGAAATATCAGCTTTGGAAAATTTTCATAGAGACCCTAATATCTCATGGAAATCTTATGCACCGGAAACTGTTACAGTCTTTGGGCAATTCCCAAATCTCAGGTTCTTTACGTACATGGTATAATTACAGAGAATATGCTACTATAGAAACATTTAATTGTAAATTCTCTGAGATGGGGTTTTGCCAACCGCTATGGGTTTAATAGATGAATCCGATCAAAACGTACATGGTATAATTACAGAGAATATGCTACTATAGAAACATTTAATTGTAAATTCTCTGAGATGGGGTTTTGCCAACCGCTATGGTTTAATAGATGAATCCGATCAAAACCAAAAAGTACTTTTATTATGAAACTTGGTATGACAGGAATGTCTCTGTAGTGTCTGATTTTTAGAACCCACCTTTTCCTGGGCATAAGCTGTTTGAAGAATTAATTTTAAATTTTGACATTCCTCGATCAGATAAGAGAAAGTTTAATTTTTTGATGAAACATGTTCCAGAGGAATGGTTCGATGTTACAATCTTGAATAACTTAGATGTTCAGAATAATTTGATTACTAATTTACTTGCTTCCAGGAAAGTACCTTGTCATGCTTATAAAATCTTGAATGTTCAAAATCTTCCTGATAGACGATACGAATAATGGAAAGACAAAATAGCCGTTCCTGTTCATGTTGTTTGGGAAAAGGTACACAAGGTTAATTTCAGCTGTACAATAGACACTAGGCTACGATCATTTTACTTCAAAATTTTCCACAGAACCATAGCTTTAAATGGATTTCTATATAAAAGCAAAAGGAAGGATTCTCCAAACTGTGTCTTTTGTGATAAACAGGAAGAAACAATGATTCATCTATTTTGTGAGTGTGAAAAGGTCTTCTCAATTTAGGAAGTTGTGTTAAATGTATTAGTACAAAATTATGATCAAAATTTTGTTTTTACATATTTTGAAAAACTTTTTTGTGTACCTACAGACAAGTTTGTTACATACCTTATTCTATTGGTGAAATACTACATATATATTTGGAAATGGAAAAGTGACTTACATGATATTATTGCTTTTAAAACATTTGTGCAAAAACATAAGGAAACAGAATATCATTTAGCGAAAAAGAAAAATAAACTTCCTGTGAATTTTAGAAAGTGGAGGTTTAACCTCTGACAAGTAAAAGATTTGGAATTATCTACTTTCCCATAAACATATAATACAATTATTTTGTTACATTATATGTTTTAGCTCGTTTTTTTTTTTAAATTATCCTATCTGACGTTCATTTTTTAAAGCTCTTGTGGCTAAGTATTGCTGTGTTACATGTTTAACACTGGCGTAGCCAGGAATTTTCAACAGGGGGGTGGGCCAAGGCAAGGGAGGGTGTGGGAGGGGGTATCCCCCCTCCCACGGTAGGGAGATTTTTGAAAATTCGTGCATGAAAATGGCATTTTCTGCATACTAAAATTTAGAATTAAGAGTAACTTATATGAGAAGTGTCATATTTACGTTTTACTTTCATTTCGCAGGGTAGGGGTAGATAACTTATGTGAAGTGGGCTCGATAAAAGTTTTTTTCTTCTTTTTTTTTTCTTTTTTTTTTTTTTTTGCTCGCCAGTCAACGGGGGCGGGGGGCATGGCCCCCTTATGCCCCCCTTATCTACGCCAGTGATGTTTAAGTTTAAATGAATCATCATTCTCTTGTCTTTTTTTTTTTTTTTTTTTGGTTTTATTGTTATCCAATTTCTGCTGACAACTTGTGATTTTTTTTATTATGTTTGTGATTCAATAAAACACATAATTATAAAAAAAAAAACTTACCGATGTTCCTAAGAAGCTGTTTACGACTGGAGGATAAACATCATCAGACCGTGGTTTGGAGTTCACTTCTAAACTGATGTATTCCGTTAGACTGTTACCAGCATTGCTTATCTCAACGTTCCAAGTACCTGCCTAAAAGTCAATGCAAATATTTCCCTCTAAGATAGTGTATAAACCAATATACTCAAAAGTAAAAGTCCTATAAATAAAAGATGTTTACAAAATTTTGTAATTTATTATTAATAAAGGATGTAAGCATTAATCTGTTATCCAAGTTACCGAAACAGCTGATACTATATCATGTATATTATGAGAGGATGTTCAGGAAATATATAGTCTAAAAGCACGTTTTTCTCTTGCTGTAAAGCAAATCATTATGTTACTGTCACGAATAGACAGTCGACTATCAGTTGGTTTAGGATTTTTGGTTGCTGGATGGGCTCAACAAAACTTAGTGGGCTCGTCTGTTAACCGACTAGCTGAAACCAACAGGTAATCATTTCTGAGAGTATAATCTTTGACTTTACTTTATCAACGTTGTGTCAAGGATTTCGTATAAACCTGATAAAGATACACGTATGTTCCTGTGAGAATCTCATACCCCTGATTAAGGGTTGACAGAGTTCGATAAATTTCATCTTATTTTATCTTAATGGGCAGTGATGGGGTGGACTCGATCATGAGTGGCGGCGTAGGCATAAGAAAAATAGCAAATTTAAAAAAAGGTGAGAAAATACGTGAAGAGGATTTGTGTGATTGTGTTTGTCTACCATGCATTCATAGGTGGTATAATTTCCCAAACCAACGACAAAATTAGGTGAGTTGCATATACCTCTGCCTCTTCGATAGTGATGGTGATAAGTTTAGTGCTGATATCAACCTCGTATTTTGAATCTGAACTGTCTATGACGGTACCATCTGGGCCTGTGACTGTGACTGAGATCATGTCGTTGGCTGTCCATGTGATTGTCATGACAGTATTCAGACCAAGGGATGCGTCAATCAGGATCTCGATAGTTTGGATTTTATCAGAGGTCAGTATGATCGTTGAACTGTTGATCTATAAGAATAGACAATATAAGAAGTACTTAAACAAACCCCCCAAAGGATTTCAGCGGGAAAATCCACCAAACCACCGGGAAAAAATGAAAGAAAGGGAAAGGAAGAAAAAGGAAGGGAGAAAGGGAATGAAAGAAGAAGAAAAGGGAAAAAGAAGAAGAGAGAGGGAAAGAAAAGGGGGAAAGGGAAAAAAGAAGAAAGAAAAGGGAAACAAAAGAAATGAAGGAGAATTTAGTACCAAAACCCCGGAGCTTCCGGGGGCTCCACTCCCTGGACCCCCGCAGGGGCTTTGCCTCCGGACCCCCATCAGAGGCCCTAAGGCGGGCCCCTGGGCCTCACCCGCTAAGGGCTACTCGACAAGCAACTCGCGGTGCTGGCTCACCCCCGCATATTCTAGTTTTATCGGGAAATTCTTGGCTATGCCCCCTCCCCCCGATAACAGGCAGAGAACGTAAGAAGAGCAGGAGCAAACAAGGAACAATTTAAAGAAACCTCGGAGCTTCCCCCTCCCTGCACCCCCCCCCCCGAGGGAGCACGCTTCGCATGCTCACTACCGCCCCCTAATATGAAATCCTAGTTATGCCACTGATTCTAGAATTAGTTACCGGGAATTATTTGGCTCTGCCCCCCCCCCCCCCCCCATAACACGCAGAGAACGTAAGAAGAGCGGGAGCAGAAAAGGAACAATAATTCAAAGAAACGTAGGTGCTTTCGCGCTTCGCGCGGGAGAGGGGAAACTCCCCCTAAAATGAGATCCTATCTACGCCACTGATTCTAGACGTAGTTAGAAATTTTTGGCTCTGCCCCCCCCCCGATAACAGGCACCTGTTACGCCGCTGTATGTCTTGTCTGTTTTCCATCAAAAGTGTGAACTGTGCACAATGCACCCTGTGCTGACGTATACGACGGAGTCCTTTCGACGCACGAAGTAGGTATGGTGGCACTGAAGTACGCCTGACAACCGATCATGTGCGCCGTGAATTTCGCAGGTCAGTCGTGAAATTCGCGATTTTGGTCTCGAAATTTACCCCTGGATTAAGGCCAGCACTCTGGACACTTCAGGCCCCTAGGAACGATTTTTGCCCCTGAGCCACAATAGGTTACCGCACTGTAGGCAAGCAGCGTTTCAGCATACAGGAACATGAAAAGGGGGGGGGGGGGGGGGGAGGGGGACTTAAATAAGCCGACCGTTATACTTCATTCTAAGTCTAATCTAGGTACCCCCCACGCACACACACACACACACACACAATATATAAGATTTTTTTTAAAAAACAATATCGCAGATTTAGATTTTTATTATTTGAATTGAATATTTAGGGGCCGCGAAGCTTTTCTGGAGGGTGGATGACGTTTCTTCCTAGATTATGAACCACCCTGTTTTTTTAATTTTGAGAGCGAACGAAGCGAGCGAGCCAATAGCAGCCATTTCTTGTTAAGAAAGTAGTGTTAATTTGTCATCCAAATACACTTAGGCCTATGAAATATCTGAGGAGAAGCGAGCGAGCCCAAAATAGCCATTGTTATGAAAGAAGTGTTATTTTGTCAAGCGATATCTGAAGAGAAGCGAAGCGAGAGAGCCACAATAACCATTCTCGCTATGAAAGAAATGTTATTAGTTTTTGTCAATAAAATACACTGTGTAGACCTATAAAAGATCTGAGGCGAAGCGAACAAGGCAAAATAGCCTTGTTATGAAATAAATGTTATTCTGTCATCAAAATACACTATAGGCCTGTAAGATAATCTGAATGATAATTATGGTCACCTTGCTGTCAAATATGATTTTATTTTGGCACCTCGCTGGTTCAATAATGTTTGCTGTCCGACGAAACCACCCTGTCTACAATATTACAGGCGAGCAAAGCGAGCGAGGAAAAAACACATTCTTTTGACGATAGAATTAATTTCGTCTTCGGAATACACTATAGTCCTATAAAATGTTAAGAAATTATTTACATTCGGTCACCTCACATACCGCATTATTTTGCTTTCGGAAACCATCCTTGTATCTAAATAATCATACGAGCGAGCGAAAAGAAAATTGTGATATGAAGAAGATGAAGATGGGATGGGAAAATAACTTATTCTGATGGGTGCTATGTTACCCTTCATAAAAATCAGGGGGTGCTGCAGCACTCACAGCACCCCAAGCTCCCATTTGCCTGGGACTCTTAATCTCCCAGCCTGCTTTAGTACTGTAAGTCTTAGATTTCGTTTTTCATTGTTGCTTTCCTCTTACACAGCAAAAATATTGCAATAAAATAATTTTGTTTCATATCATATCATATCATTTCATTTATTTCACTCATTCAAAAACATCAAAATATATAGAATGTATGTTTCACAATGATTGATTGCGGATAAGAAGTGGGGGAATCATAACAGAAGCCATCTAGGCTTGTCAGAGATGATTCCCTGAAAATATACATTGAATTAGAATTAAAACGTTTTAAACAAGAAAACAAGAACGAATGACTTAAACTACGGATATTAATTAGTAATCATATTTTGTTTGGCGTGGATCATTAATCGGTCTCATATCAATAAAGAAAGCTTTTTCTATTCTTTTCGTATTTCAGAATATACTGACCTGTATTGGTGCAGAACTGGCGATGCTCTGTGGCCTCTGCGTTATAGTTGACGCAAAGGCAGAGAGGACGCACTGGGCACTGCCTCCGTCAGGGCATGTTGACGATGTTCCGCCTGTCATTTGGGCTAGTTCTTCCATCTGGGTGTCGGCTGCATAGAACGCGATCGAATGCACAATAACACCTGAACTTTCGATGTCATCCAGAGTTTCCGCAATACGAGTTCCAGCATTCTCCAACCCGTCGCTGAGAAGAATGAGATAGACCCCTCGAGAATCCGTGCCATTGTATTGGGCAACCTAGAAAGAAATGAATAATATAAGAGTCTGGTATGACCGTAATCATTGGTAATAGCCGAGGGAAGTGATGATCAAGTCAATAAACAATCATTGTAAAATAATTTCCATTTTCAGTTTATACATTTAGGCATAAGTCTGCCTGAAAAAAAGAAAATATCGGCCATTAAAGTGAAAGGGCGGTGAGTCAGAAAGAAGACCTACAATTTAAAAAAAATGCATAAAAGTTCCAAGTCCGAATAGTTCTGCTAATATACATTTTGCTTTGTATACGTTGCTATCACTGGCGTACTGGAGGGGGGCTTGGGGGGGGGGGGGCGCTAGCCCCCCCAAATAAATTTCAACCATGGTTTATTTTCAATTTTATATAAGTGTTATCACACGAATTTCATTACTTCTCCCTAGACTCCCTTTCTACTGTTAAGTAACGCATTCCCAATTTCCCAAATAGCATGCATAGCAAGGCAGAAAACACGCATAATCATATCAATACTAATGTGTTTTATGATATAACACTTGGTTTTATCTGTTTATCTGACAATGGATTCAAACTTTGAATGAATATTCTTAGATTTACCAAAACTAGGCACGGGCTTTAAGTTTGCAGTCCCAAATAGTGTTCTTTTACAGAGTTGAAAACTATCAATACTGCAAAAAAAACCTCCTTTACCATGGGAGTGCACTTGCGTAGCCAGGGAGGGAGGGACGATAGGGCGGTCACCCCTCCAAAACAGCAACAAAAAAGAAAGAAAAAGTAGAAGGAAAAAAAGCAGAAGCGAGAAAAGAAAAAAAGGTAAGAGAACGTAAGAAGAGCGGGAGCAGACAAGGAACAATTCAAAGAAACGTTGGAGCTTCCGCGCTTCGCGCGGGAGGGGGAAAACTCCCCCTCCCTGCACCCTCCCCCTAGGGAGCGCGCTTCGCGCGCTCAGTAAGTGATTCACACGGTTGGCGCGCTTACAACCGCCCCACTAAAATGAAATCCTAGCTACACCACTGTGGGAGTGAAACCCTGGTACCCCACCGCATCACACCCTCTCCATGCTCGTCCTTTTTATTTTATAGTGTCTTTGTCTGTATTATTATCATAAGTAATAAAGTATTTTGTGTAACGCTGGCATTTGTTTGAAACTTAAGAAGATTATTTGGGCTGCATGTTTTCATAATCATGTTTCCAAGTTCATGAAAAAAATATCCTTTTCCGGTCGGTAGATTCATGACACGTTTATCGATAACAGTACAATGTCATCAAACATGTCATCAAACTGTGGAGCTTCCGCGCTTCGCGCGGGAGGGGGGAAACTCCCCCCTCCCTGCACCCTCCCCCCTAGGGAGCGCACTTCGCGTGCTCACTACCGCCCCACTAAAATGAAATCCTTTTGTTGGAAATGAGAGAAAATAAAAATTGAACTGAACTGAAGTTGGAATTTAAGTCGAAAAAATGAAGCTCCGTAACGTGAAGGGGCGGGGGGGGGGGTACCCCGGCTCGGTCGCTACACTCCTTCAGGATTGGTCGCTTCGCTCCTCGCAAAGATTGAGCCCCCCAAATATTTTGGCTCATTACGCCACTGGTTGCTATATACGCATTCTTTAAAAAATGGATCATTAGAGGGGTTCCATACGTACCTCTATACCTTTTATAATACCACAACCAATACATGTGCTGCTGCCATCGGCATTGGTCGGGAGTCGAGACACCAAGTTATCCCTCGATGCCGCATTCGTGAGTTCAATCATATAAGATTTGATAATGCCTTCGCCATGGAACTCGACAATAGCCAAGTAACTGTTATCAGGTACGACACTCTGGATGTAGTTCTGGGCTCCCCTGATCATCTTTTCGAAACGCTCACCCTATTCAGAAGGAAAAGAATTAATGAGATTGACTAAAGCTCAAAATCAAAATCAAAATCAAAAGCCAGTGAGATTAGCCATGTCGGTCTCCTGGGTTCTTATACCGGGTGATGTTCGTTATTCCGAAGGTTCGTTATTCCGAAGGTTCGGTATTCTGAAGGTTCGTTATTCCGAAGGTTCGTTATTCCGACAATGAAATAAGGTTCGTTATTCCGAAGGTTCGTTAGTCCGACAATGTAATAAGATTCGTTATTCCGAAGGTTCGTCAATCCGAAAATGAAATAAGGTTCGTTAGTCCGAAAATGAAATAAGGTTCGTTAGTCTGAAAATGAAATTAACTTCTTATAATAACAAATACGGTGTTTTAATAAAAGAATAATAGGATATTACGCAATTTGAAAAATGGTAAAGTGTCAGCGGAGGGTGATACATGTGTATATTTTTCGGCAGAGCATTATTATGTTGCATCAAGAAGATGGCGTGGATCAAGAATTTTGATTTTATCTGAGCAATTGGCACCTGAGCGAATGGATTTTTAGTGTTGGGGACTGTGTGTGGGTCATCCGTAGCTTACTTACCTCCAGACAAGAGGGATTTTTTTTTTTTTTTTTTTTTTTTTTTTGGGGGGGGGGGTATTTTATTCTGTGTTTTTTTGAGGGGGGTCAAATGAATTCCATTTACCCCTCGCTAGAACTATCTTGACTAAGTCTATATTCACTTTTACTGGACCCAAATTTTGGAACAATCTTAATTTTGATACTAAAGATGCACCTAGTTTACATTCTTTCAAAAACAGACGTAAGACTTTTCTTTTGGTTTCTTATCAGGAATCTACTTGATTCTTGGTGGGAAATTGAAGATTTTTTTTCTCTCGTCTCTTCCTTTTTTTTTCTTTGTCTCTCTCTCTCTTCTGTCATAAATCATCATCATGCATAACTTCAGATAAATTTCTTTCATTTTCATTTTTATTTCACCTTACTTCCACTCATCATACGCAAATCGTATTCTGGGGCACCCAAAGACTGCGCGTGGTTTCTTTTATTTTTTGTAAGCCAGCGGTCTCTGTTTTCGTCCTGTATGTGTGTGTATTTTGTTTCTGTCCTGTGTGTGTAGGGGTGTGTGTGCGTGTGTGTGTGTGTGTGTGTGTGGATGAAGGTGTGTGCCTCCGTGTGTGTATATGTTACTCGATTTGTTTAGCTTTTTCCTTTTGTTCGTCTTTGTATTTATCCCTTTTATAATCCTTTTTTTAATCAATTTTTTTCATCTCTTGTAACTATTTAAAAAATAAAAATTTATAAGTACAATTCATATTTTCACACATGTATTTTCTTTTGAGGGGTTTGCACAATACAAGCCTGGCTTTTTTAGCATTCCCCTCCATTTTCAACGTTTATTTATATGCTTAATTTGCAAAATTTAACTTTGACAATTTCTTATGTAATGATTATGTAATTATTTTGTATGTACAAATTATGTATGTTGTACAACCATGTATGTTATTTTGAGTTGAAAATTATGTATCTTATATCTGAGTTGAAAATGGAAAAATAAATGAAATGAAATGAAATGAAATGAAATTTATTTCAACAGCTTCTGCTGCTAATAATAATGATAATAACGATAATACTGATGACAGTAGTAATAATAACGATGATGAAACAAAAATATAAATATGAATAAGAATGATAATGATGGTAGTGATGGCGATAATACTATCAATCATGATAAAAATGATAACACCTATTATAATTACTGTTTTTATTTCATTATCATTATCACGTATATAGATTTCAAGAGGTATTGCATTTCAGTTCGTTTCCCCGGAACAGCATGTGTGTGTGTTGTATGTGCCAGGGTGTGAGGGTGTGTATGTAGAGGTGCCGTATCGCTTGACTGCAGACGGCGAAGGTCCGGGGTTCGTTCCCCGGCACGGCACTTATGCCCTTGAGCAAGGCATTTTATCTACGTTGGTGTTTAATCGTATTTTAAATAAGGTGATATTCTATGCATATTGATACCAACTTGTGCATGTTTTGATTTAAAAAAAAATGTGTGTGTGCTGAGGCGATGGGGTTAGGTTTGTACATAGAACCCCTGAAATCATTGTTTGGATGCATGAAAATCTCACCCCCCCCCCAGAAAAAAAAAGTTTGAGCTCATTTCGTTACAATGGCGAGGTACTAGGCAAAGCAATAATATCAATAGTTTTAGATAATTATAGCTATGCCATACATGATACTGACTTTGTGAGCCTTTGACATTAGCCTAGTCAGAGGGGGGGGGGGGGGTATATATACATGCAGAAGAGAAAAGTGACATTGATAAATAGTGAAAGTTATGCTTAACAATGCTCCTCCAGATCCTAATTAATAATTAAGGTTTCCATCTCATATACAGTGGGCATTGTTTATTTTATACTTGCCATTTATTAATTTGATATACTCTATGAACTGACTTAATATCAATATTTTCTATAACTTTACACTGTTGATTTCATAATGATTATGAAATGTGAAAGATCTTTTAAAATTTATTTGCTGTATTGTGGAAATAAATGAAATGAAGTGAAAAATTACAATGATGATAACAATAATATTTTCACTAATAATATGATAGTAATAATAATTACTGTTAACTGTTGTTACTATCATCATCATCATTATCATTAGCTTAGGTCCTGTTGGTACACATGCTGGAACGAAGTCACAATCATAACTGATGCGATCCAAGTTGAAAACATCCCCGATGCTATGGGGGGGGGCGGGGAGGGTAGGGGCGGACGCAGGGGCCTATGGGGGAAGGGGCGTATGTACGCTCCTGCCCCCTGGCATCCACCATGTCTGAGGACCTGTCTACGCCACTACTCTTGTTTTGCCCACTTATAAGACATTTAATGCGAAATTAGTATGTATTTCCCCCCGCTCATTCCAAAAAGTTGCCATGCTAGCTACGGATGGCTGTTTTGCCCCCCCCCCATCCAAAAAAAGGGATCGACGCCCCTGTTTGTCGTGTTAAACACTCCTTCTATTCTGGTCCAAACACCCCCCCCCCCACCCGCCCCCCGCGCAGACCGACATTTTTAAGGTTTACAAGCGGTAAACATTCTAATCGAGAATGGATCTTCGAACACGGACAAAATAATTTGGAAAAATGCATGAAACCTCCCCCCCCCCCCGCGACATCAGCAGAGCTGGCGACGAGCGGTAAACATAACATCGATTCTTGCATGTATTCAGGATTGTAAATGAACTAGTCCCAAAAGCCTATGATCACCCCCTTTGAAAGAACCCCGCGTATATGTATACGCCCCTGGTCACGATAGATCAGTCCCCCCCCCCTCCCCCAATAACAACTGAATAGAAATGGTGATTCTCCCCAACGCCCGTCCCACCCGGCTTTCCCAACTCCGCCACAGATTACTGCATTTTCGGAATAACGAACCTTATTTCATTTTCGGACTAATGAACCTTATTTCATTTTCGGAATAACGAACCTTAATTCATTTTCGGAATAACGAACCTTATTTCATTTTCGGAATAACGAACCCTATTTCATTTTCGGATTAACGAGCCTTATTTCAATTTCGGACTATCGAATCTTCGGAATAACGAACCTTATGTCATTTTTGGATTAACGAACCTTATTTCAATTTCGGACTATCGAACCTTCGGAATAACGAACCTTAATTCATTTTCGGAATAACGAACCTTATTTCATTTTCGGAATAACGAACCCTATTTCATTTTCGGATTAACGAGCCTTATTTCAATTTCGGACTATCGAATCTTCGGAATAACGAACCTTATGTCATTTTTGGATTAGCGAACCTTATTTCAATTTCGGACTATCGAACCTTCGGAATAACGAACATTATTTCATATTCGGATAAACGAACCTTAGGAATAACGAACATTATTTTATTTTCGGATTAGCGAACATTCGGAATAACGAACCTTATTTCATTTTCTGAATAATGAACCTTCGGAATAACGAGCTTTATTTCATTTTCGGACTAACGAACCTTCGGAATAAAGAACTTTCGGAATAACTCCACAAATGTTCGGATTAACGAACCCTTTTTTATTTTTGGACTAACTAACATCTAGGTATACGCAATTTGCATGTTTCGGAATAACGAACCTTCGGAATAACAAACCTTCGGAATAACGAACCTTCGGAATAACGAGCTGTAACCCTTATACCTTGGTCTTTAGGGACGTCCATTGTGAGAGTAAAGCCCACGCGTATAGACGAAAGGGATCAAATGAAATTAGGGTGTGCTTAAAAGTGATTTTCATTTCTCACCAACTCACCATCATCAATAAATCGGCCTTCTCATCACATTCCACTGGCCCTGAAGAAAATAGCGAGAGTAAAGCCCACGCGTATAGACGAAAGGGATCAAATGAAATTAGGGTGTGCTTAAAAGTGATTTTCATTTCTCACCAACTCACCATCATCAATAAATCGGCCTTCTCATCACATTCCACTGGCCCTGAAGAAAATAGCGAGTGGCCGGTCCAGAACTTCAACCGCGAAACTCGCCATGGCGTATGCGTCCCGTAATAATCTACCCAAATACAGGACTGGTACGATTTCAAGTGATTTTAGTAAGCTTACGAATTCGCATGCATAAAAATTGCATTTAAATATATCTTATTCAAATTTCAATGTTCAAGAAGTATTCTTTAGTATTATGCTTTCAACGAAGTAATGAATATAATTTCCATCAAAATCCGGTCATAACATAATGTGTTATGGTTATTCTCAGCTGGTTACAGTGGCGTACAGTGGGTTTACACATGGGGGGGGGGGGGCACTGAGTGGAAAAATGTGTGCGGGTGTGTGTGTGTTGTGTAATATGTATAATACAAAAAAAATAATGTTATTTCTATCGTTTCAACAATAATAATAATCTCGAAGCAAGGTGTTTTGGGGACGTGAAACGTTTTTAAATTTGGGAAACTGCTGAATCTTGCTATACCACCCTGCTTTTAATTTTTGCGCGCGAGCCAAAGATTACAACCTTATTTGGAATGAAAGACGTGCTATTTTTTTTTATCAAAATAAACTGTTGGATCACTGTAATGATATCTCAATTATGTATCTAGTCACCTCGCTGTCCATGACTCTTTTTGACATGTCCCTGGTCTATTGCTTGCTGCCCGAAACCAACCTGTTTCTAAATATTACGAGTATCGAAGCGAGCGAGAAAACACACTCTTTATAATGGTAGAAGTATCCCCTTCATAAAATGACACTGAGCTTATGAGACATCTAAATTATTTGTTCGGTCACCCCACTCGCCCAATTCGTTTGCTTTCAAAATACATCAAAAACAATTATTCAACGAGCGAGCGCAGCGAGCGAGGAAAAATATATCTGTACTCTTTTTCACCGTACAAGTGTTATTCCGTCATCGAAATGCACTATAGCCCTATAAGATAGATAAATAATCTATTCGATTCAGGTACCTCGCCCACCGTCTGAATCCGTTCTGTTTTTAAGAGAGAGCAAAGTTAGCGACTTCCATCCCCGACCCACAAAAAATATACATGTATGGATTCATCAGCAAAATGCAGATTTTTTTCTTCATATATTTGTGAACCACCTCACTGCCAATATTATGATACTTTCTAAACGCTTCTGAAATATGATGATTGCCGTGCCCGAAATCATCTTGTTTCTATCTTTTACGAGCGAGAGTTGCGAGATAGCGAACGAAAAAAAGGGGGATTTTTTTGTATCTTGGTCATTTTCTATTAAAAGTGTATCTATTTTTAGATAAACTTGCCCCGCGATTTCTTGGAGTGAAATCCGGATGTGGTTATATTATAACATTCTATGAGTGGAAGAATAGTAGCCTATGACATCAGATTGAGACACAAGATGCAAACTTGTGCAACTGTAATGTCATTACACCACAGCATTTAACTGTTTAAGTATCTTAAATGCTGTGATATGATGGTTCAATCACTTGGTTAACAGTTCCAGTCTCAGCCTGCATGGCACTAACGTCTTTTGCCAAACATTAATCCACGTTTACCATTATCCACCCAGGTACCGTACCCCATAGGAAGCGAACGTCAATGCATTGCTAAATGGCGCCTGGCCGGAATGCTCCTCAGGAAGTGGAGATAGTATCAAAAAATGTAATAATCCATAATCTTTAGTACAGTCAGTCCATAATCCATCATCCATTAATCCGTTAATCCATATCCATAATCCATAATCCATTAATCCATTAATCCTTAGTTTGGTAGAATGATGAATGATGTGTGGAACAGCGATTGAATTCAATGAGCGGGATACCAATGTAAAGCGCTTAGAAACGTATCGTATGAAGCACTATGTAAATGTAACTATTATTATCATTATCATTATCATTATCATTATCATTATTATTATCATTACCGTTATCATTATTATCATTATTGATAGAGACAGAGAGAGAGAGAGAGAGAGAGAGAGAGAGAGATCTTCTTTCCGTATCTTACATCCCATGTCTTTTACTGTTTCAATTTTATATTTGCTTTACATGTGCACACGTAACTATACATACGTCCATAGATCCACTGGTATCTAAAACAAGAACAATCCTCAGTGCACCGGCCGGCTGTACTACAGTGAAGTTTGGTAATGTGTTGGTATCCTCTGGCAAGGGAGGGCTGTTTTCATACCGAAAATCATCAGATTTCCTCATCACTTCCCAAACGCTTTGATAATCGCACTTCTTATTCTGTAGGTTAGGAGCCTCATAGTTATGGTACGTCGCCTGCTCTTCTTGGTCGTCACAGAACATGTCGATCTGTACATTTAAAAACCGAAACAATTATTAATGATACTCTTTAATCATTTCATCATGGGTTAGAGCTGGTAAGATTGCACTTTGAAATATGAACAGTTTTAGTCTTGGCATCATGTAACAGGTACTTCGCCACATTATAGACCCGAACGACTAGTTCCAGGGATAATGACCATGGAAAAATACCCTGGCTAAGTATCCCGTGACAAAAAAAAAGTTACCCAGGACAATTATCTCCTGGACAACTGTGTTCCAGAAAATTGCCTGGACAATGATCCCCTCTATTTATCCCATAAGAAAATTCTAGGCATTTGATAATATTATTAGTAAATCATCATAATTACCTCCAAGGTGACCGGCTTACTTCGAACCATCGGGTAATCGCGTCGGGCCGTGTAATCGCGTAGCCCGACATTTCGTGAAAACAGCCCATTTGATTTGCGAAAGGTCGGGTCTACCATTTGAGAAATGTGCACCTTAAATCTACGAACGGTCGGGTTCAAAGAGTGAAATTTACCCAACGCTTCATAAAAATAATACAATAAATATACGAATAGTCGTGTCCCCTTGCGTACAAATAAATACGACAAAAACGGCTTGAATGAAAGTTAACAGTCTATCCACACATCGACAAGTCTCCTCATGACCGCGTTTCTTATCCTCCAATGGAACGCGCAAAGCATGATGGGACACGGAGAGGAGTTGATAAAATATTTAGACAGCAACAGAACTTTTCATTTACTCTGTATTCAAGAAACGTGGTTCTTAGAAAATTCCGTAATGCAAATCCCAAATTATACTTGCCTTTCAAGAAGCAGAGGTGCACAGCGGGGAGGAGGTTGTGCAATATACGTACATAACTCTGTGCATTATGAGTATCCAATAATAAGTGTAGAAATAGAGATGCAGTTAATAAATATATATATTCACGATTTAATATTCACAGTAGTCAACTACTACAACCCCTGTACAAAAATTGATGATAACATCTTGAACACATTATTGCACTATGTAAAAGACCCGACAAAAGTGGTAATTGTCCGAGACTTCAACGCCCACCATACTCTATGGGGAAGTAACAAAACAGATAGTAATGGTCGAATGATAGAAGATTTCCTTATGCAACATGATATGGTAGTATTAAACGATGGGTCGGGCACAAGAATGGACCCCAAAACAGGGAAAACTACCTGCTTAGATCTATCGATCGTTTCATCCCCTTTGGCAAGAAAATGTACATGGAATATCCTACCAGACAAATTTGGAAGCGATCACTTTCCCGCTGTCACTGAGATATATGTCGGGAAACGTTCACTGAATCAAGAAACAGATAGGAAGTCTGGAATTAAACGGCCCTTTAAAAGCATGAAATGGGAAAAGTTCTCCAAAGCATGTGAGAAAAACTTTAAAGAACATTGGCCTATTACGAATGACCCAATTGAAGTCAATACATTTTACGAGAGATTTATTGAAAAATTGACAGTTTCCCTTGACGAATCAACCCCTAAAATTAAAGCCTCGAAATATAATCCAATTCCGTGGTGGAGCAAGGAGTGCTCGCTAAAGGTAAAAGAAAGAAATAAAGCAAAAAATAAAGTCCGCAAACATCTATCTGCCGAGAACCTAAGTCGTTACAAGCAAAAGAAAGCGGAAGCTCAAAGAACTATTAGACAAGCCAAAAAGCAGTATTGGCAGTCATACTGCACTAAATTAAACCGTTTCAATCCACTGGCACAAATATGGAGCTTTGTAAAAAGGTTAAACGGTGTCCCCACTAAAACAACGCAGAATATATGCCTGTATTATTTGGAGAGGACAACGAAACTCTCGTTAGTGAAAAAGAGAAAGCCACTGCATTTGCACATTTATTCATCCTTGCCGGAGAACAAAGAAATGTTAACAGAAAAGATAAAGAAATAGATATCAAATTTGATAAACTCCCTCTGAGAGAAACTGGAGCAACGAAATCGGCCATTAATGAACAGTTCCAAATGACAGAGCTCGAGAGTACCCTGCAGGCCAAGAAACCTTCAGCTCCGGGAGAAGACGGTATATAGGTTATCAGGTCTATCAACACCTCCCAGAAATCGCCAAACGCATAATGTTAGCACTGATCAACACAATTTGGGAGACAGGAGAAATTCCAACACCTTGCAAACACTCCATACTCATTCCCATACTAAAACGAGATAAGGATCCCTCCAAAACGGGCTCTTATCGACCTATCGCACTCACATCCTGCTTCATCAAAATTGGAGAGCATGGTTAAAAAACGACTTCAAATGTTTATCGAAAAACACGAATTATTGTTATCCCCTATACAAAACGGATTTCGTAAAGGACGAGGTACTATCGATAACATTGCCCACTTAGAAAATGAAGTACAAAAAAACCTTAAAGTCAATATTAAAACCCTAGCAGTTTTTATAGATATCAAGAAAGCATTTGATTCTCTATGGACCAAGGGGCTCCTGGTCAAATTGAGCCAGTTAGGTATCAGAGGTAACATACTCTTATTCCTGAAAAACATACTATCACAACGTACCTTTCAAGTACGAGTGGGGGAACAGCTCTCATGTGTGATGGAAACTAATAACGGTATACCGCAAGGTATACCCTTAGCCCAGAATTATTTAATCTTATGTTACATGATATCCCTGTCTCATCAACCATACATAATTTGCTATATGCAGACGATTGCGTGATATGGAAATCTGGAAGCAATATTAAAGAGTGCTGCAAAGAAATGCAGGAATATTTGAACTCACTAACTGAATGGTTTCTATCGTGGGGACTGTGCATATCTCATGAGAAAACCTCCCCTTTGCTTTTCTCCCACTCCATCCGAGATGAACCCCTCCAGATATCCCTAGGGGACAATATCCTTACCCCTCGGAAAGAACATAAATATCTTGGCGTTATTTTCGACACAAGATTAACCTGGAAGCCCCACATACAAGATATAGTGCAGAGGTGCAAAAAAAGAATAAACATACTGAAATGCCTATCTCATGCCAACTTCTGTAGTAATGTTCAAGAATTGCTTCACGTATATAGAGCAATTATACGCTCTATAATGGATTATGCTTGTGAAGCATATGATTCGGGAACAACAAATGTGAAGAACATCCTTAACTCATGTCAGTATCAGGCCCTTTTAATCTGTGCAGGAGCAAAAAAAAAGGAACCTCCCTTAGAACCCTACAGGTGGAATTAGGAGAAATGCCCCTAGACCTCCGTCGTGAAATGCTTAGTATAAGACTGAAAAAGCGTATAGATAGCATCCCAAACCATCCCATGAAATTAGACCTCCAAGAATGCTGGCAATTTAATTTCTACACAGACCAAAACACTAGAAAACCTTTCGGACAAAGAATCTCAAAATTACCAGACGCTCTTCAGTATGGTATGGAAGAGATCTGCACTTACACCAATATACCCTATTGGCATTATGAGTTTCCTCTAGTATCTATGGAAGTTAGCAACTTTATCTCAAAATGTGACAATGTCTTGTACCAAAAGCAAATAAGTCTTGAAATAATCCACCAGAAATGGGACAATTTTCTACAAATTTTTACAGATGGCTCGAAATGCCCAGACACAGGAAAAGCAGCTGCAGCATTTCATGTACCGTACTACAAGTACACAGAAGCTAAAAGACTACAAAATTACACCTCTTCATACAGAGCAGAACTAGCAGCCATCATCCTTGCTTTGAACTGGTTAAATCAATTACCTGGTCTTTACGCAGGAGCAACTATTTTTTGTGACTCGCTCAGTGCTTTACAGGCCATCAAAAGTACAAAAGAAGAAAACTTTATTACAATCAGAAATGGCAAAGAAGATGGGACGAAACTAGCTCTCCACTAAAAGACATTCAAAAATCAGTCTTGAAGACATTCAAATGTACCTTACATCACAGAAATAGTGAATCAATTTTACATTGCCTACGAATGGGCAATATTGACCTAAATGAGAACCAGCTACTGCTGAACAAACATGAAACAGGTTCATGCAACAACTGCGGAGTTCTAGAAACAACGTCCCACTTCTTGACCAAATGTCCCAAATATTTAATTGAGAGGACAATGCTATTAGTGGAAACTAATCAGCTGGAAGAAAGTGATATAATAAGATTACTCAACTCATCAGAGTATTCTCATCAAAAAGCCCTAGTGTCCTTCGTAAGAAGGACACAGATTAACCTACACTAAGATACACAGTTATATAGCAAACCATGATGTGAGAGCTGCGGACGTAAATAATTTTCCTCATTCAGGTACGTTCAGCTTAGCCATACATTATAATCAGGTGTCTAAACTTGTACGATAAGACGTATGATAAATATTATGTTATATTGATTATACTTGGACATATATATTTCGATAAGCAGTATTATGTATGATACAATTATGACATTAAGGAGAGTAGAGGGAAATTCGCAGGAGAAAATTCTAATTGATCCAAAATTCGAACAATATGTTCCAACTTCAACTTCATTATTGTTTAACGAGCAACTCTAACATTCATTATTATTATTTGATGTAATTAGAAATTTATGTAACTATGAAGTCTTCTTTTATATTCCATAAGCGATGGATTACTTAGATAAACTTTATTTATAACGTGCCCTGTGAAAAAAGGGAGCGAGAGAGAGATCAAGGAGAGGGAGAGAGAGAAAAGAAAAAAAATAAAAACAAAGGGAAAACAAGAGAAAAAGAAAGGGAATAGAGTAGAAAGAGAATAGCAGAAAAGAGTATGAGAATGGGGGAAAAGGAGAGAGAAAGACAATTTAAAAAAAAAAGAACAGTGATATATATAAATAAATGAAAGAAAGATAAACGCGTGGAATAATGAACGAATTCGTAGATGAACCATACGATTAATATTGTGTAGTCATAGAGTTAAATGCCAAATGTGTCTAATTATATTATTTTTAGGCTCACCTTTACTAACAACATTGCACTTCTACGACCCGAAAACCCAGAATGTCTGTTAACGATTTGATTAATTATGAACTCCTATTCCCTTCAATTTCTATGCTGTTTATATGTCGGTCGGTCGGAGAATTCCAAAATGACAGGTCTCACACGGATCGTGTCTGGTATTGGAGGGGCCTAGGCTGGCATGCGCGCGCAATCAGCTGAGAAGCCTGTTCCATGTACCGAACCGGGCTGGCCAGAAAATACGATAAAAACAGACACATGATCTGCGATGATCACCCGTCATGAATCTCCCATAAAATTGCTCAGAATAAAAAAAAATAAACTATCGGTATTTATATAATTCCAATGCAAATTAAACCTCAAACGATATTTTCTAAACTGGCGTAAATATTCAATACTGAATGACAAGCGCCGTTAAACCAAAACAACAACAACAACAACAACAAAGTCAGGATTTTTAGGAAAAGTTAAGAGGTGAGTACAGTTTAAATTTCGCTGATTTGTCAAACAATGCAATTTATTCATAATAAGTTCTACCATTGTGGCGAATATGCGTTAATTTCTATACATTTTCAAAGAGCTGTCCTGAGTTGTATGTCATGACATTATGTGCAAAAAACTCGCGAACTTTGTAATTTTTTTCATCGTCGGCAGTTCATGTTACAGCTGCATTGTACTAAGCACCCTGTCACCACGCAACAACTTGCCCAGACTTTCGGGCGGATTGCCGATGATTGTAAATGAAATGCAAATCAGTTTATAGTGATATGAGATTGAACGTATGTCCCCCTACTGCAGTGTGTTTGTATTTTGACGAATCGGTTATCGTAGTTACATGATGCAGCTGTGTGGAGCAAGGCAGGCTGCGCCGCGACTCGGCGCGCCGGGGCCTGACATTGGCTCGAAAGTATAGCCTGGGCGGTCTTTTGGGAGGCATCTATGACTGTATGTAACTTACAGTTTAGCTCAGATTCCGAAGACTGATAAGCATATAGCCTTGAGAGGCGTTACATGGTGTTATTGTGATATTCATGAATATCAGAATAACACCATATAGCTGGGTTTTATTTCTTCTGGTACAATGGTAAAGGAGAAAACTAATTATTATGATTGTTAAATTTAATTGTACGATTGTGCCAATAGTTGACAGAAACCGGCAAAGAGTTAATCATGCTTCTACTCCCTGATTTTACATACAGACTATAGACTAAAAAAATTCTTTGTTGAGAGGTAGCTCCGAGCACCCATTCATTCATCTGTTTTGACTTTGTTCATCAGATACCTAGGTTGAAACTTGAGGCTGCATTTATGTCTGCAGCCACATCAATAATTTTGGAGATGTAGGGGATGATTGCTTGTTGACTGAGAATGAAGAAAATTTCTGCAAGGAATGAATTAGTTACAACTTCAGTTAGGGAAGGTAAGTGAATCTTGCATGAATTTGGTCAGCTTACTATCAACATGTCAAATTTCAGCCATGGTTTTAGCATTTTTTACAAGGCCATTGGCCTTGGTTGCAAATACACTCATTCTGGAATTTCTGAGTAACATTTCAATTCATGACTGTCTCAACTTGGAAATAAGGCTTGGGGGGGGGGGGGGAGGGAGGAGTAATCATCTTCCATGGACCTGGTTTCCACCAAATATTTGCACCAGATCCTTCAATATATATCTTAACCTACCATGTTACATAAGTGTTACATAGGTAATTTCTTGGGGTTAGGTTGGGTGCAAGATCATGTAATTATTTGAAGGAACAAGCAAGGAAGGGAGTGATCAGTAACCAAGTGGGTGAGATTGCAAATTGAATGATATAGTGCACACTTTGGGTAGAATTTGGGGGAAATTTTGAATAAAAAGGTTGAAGATTTTCAGGGGGAGGGGGCTGCATAAAGATATGCCTACCACCCAAACCTTTATTTACCTTTAATCTGTATGGAATTAGATTCATTTGGGTGTAGAGTTACATGAATCCTGAACTAAATGAAGATGAATTATCTGAGAGGGCTTTCTAATAAATGTCGCCATTTCGTACAACATGACTAATTGCTCAACAGTTCAATACAAATTTGTTGATATACATTCCACAATTTTGGATTATCATCAAAATGTTTTACAATGTCATTGGACAAAGTTACAAAACAAGTGATTGTATTTATTTTTAGAAACTGGTCCCCCCATAGGTGTGTGTGGATTATTTGAAACTCTTACAGCAGATTATTCTTTTATTAGAGTATTTGAAAATTTATATAATATTATGTACACTGTAATATGGATTGATTGATGGGTATGTAAGTTACAAAATCACTGTTTTCAGTTCAGTTGTGTTATAATGAATTTTATTCCGTTTTATTCATAACTTCTAAAGGGATATAGAATAGCTCGTTCTATCTGAGTTGTGCACAAAATCTGACTAAGTGCTCTGTTAAATATTCATTTACATATCTAAGTATTATTTTAAAGTAGAAAAGGATTCAATTTGGCCTTGGTGCAATGTAATTCAAATTACTAGCATGTAAATGATAGTGATGTAAAACTCTATAGTCTACTTTCATTTTGTCGCAAGTTCTGAACAGAGTATATGATTAGAAAATTGTTATGATTAATATGAAATATATTTTACTTATAAACGATGATAGAAGGCTGATCTAGTTTCCCTTTTATCAGAATGAACTTATAAACATGTAATCACCATGCAGAAAAATAATCATTACATAGCAAATCCATAATGTAATTTTGACTGTAAGTGTAGTTTGATATTGATCATGTAAATCGTTGCAATTTTTATAAGAATATGATAATTGTAATACATGTTGTATCCATGCACAACTATAAAAATACTAAAGCCCCCTCTTATTGGATAGATTTGTATATCAATGAAATCAATATGGGGGGGGGGGGGGGTGAAAATGAAGCCAATCAGAATGGTTGTTTCAAAATTAGCAATTATTTGCAATTGATTGCAACCTTCTTGCAACACCCCATATAGTGTGATAACTGAAATACTGCTATTTCGTGTTAACTTTCTATTGCATACCTGTCGTATGAAACTGTACTGTGGTGACTACTTTCCGAAATGCGTGTCTTTCTTCTTCTTCTTCTTCTTCTTCTCACCATTCCCCATTTCTATCATTGGCGTAATTCCCGGGGGGGGGGGGGGGTGGGGGGATATATCCCCCACTTTTTCGAGAGGGGGGGGGGGGGTGGCATGTACAAATCGTTGCCGGTCTTAAGGGGCCCCGTCACATATTAGCCAATCGAGCTAACGAATGCCTAATGAACATCTATTTTTTAAAGTCCAGATACGCTCAAATTAGCTAATTATGTGACAGGACCTTTAGAACCCTATTGTGGCCAAGAATTTTAGCGTATTTGAGCGTATCTGGACTTCAACAAAATAGCCGTTCGTTAGGCATTCGTTATACCAACATCTAAAAAAATCTGAAAACTGCTCATCTTTTCTCATTCATGATTTATTTGGTTATAGAAAAACATATCTACATTCTCTTCATTTGCAACAGGAACACCACCACCAACAACATCAAGAATAATAAATAATAATAATAAATTGATATTTATATAGCGCAAAAGCAATTGAAAAATTGCTCTATGCGCTTTACACAAAGCTCTCCAAGATTACAAAACAAATAAATAAGTCTTTAAATTTCGCTTAAAAGATTCCACAGATAAGCATAAACGTAGATGTGCTGGCAAACTATTCCATATTTTGGGGCCGCAAAAAACAAAACTGGCTTCACCCTTCTTTGAATTTACACGATGGATGTATAGAATGGTACTGTCTTCACTCGAGCGAAGTCTGTAGTTTGACCGGTGTGGTGGGGACGAGTACAGAGGTATTCTGGTGCTGCTTTGTGTAAGCATTTGAAAACAACTAAAGCAACCTTATAATAAATTCTTTTCTCAACAGGCAACCAATGTAGCTGTCTTAAGAGAGGAGTCGCCCTTTCCTCCTTCCTTGCTTTTAAAACAATCCTGGCAGCCCGAATAATGATAACTATGACAAAATAAGTTGTTTTCATCACAACCGATGCACAAATAAAAAGAAAATAATGATTTCCTTTGCAAACAATTCAAAAAGGAATGTAATTTGTCCATAGTGATTTCAAGGTCCCTTTTGTTCAAACTTGGACAGAAGGGACTTATGACATTGTTGACAAAAATCCCTATTTCTTTGTGACTACTGGACCGAATCAGACGGGGTCTTCAGTGGCCGGTAGGGAAATACTTATCGTTTCATAATCTACAGTGACTTTTCATATAGCAAACTGATTTCTTCATAATTGATACTTATAGGCTCATCGTAATTTTCTTTTTTTTGGGGGGGGGGGGGGCGGACAAGCTGTACTGGGTGGAACAACCTCAGTGTAAATCAAAGAAGCAGTCGGTCGTTGCATGCTTTTAAATTATCACTGAATGATCCAAAGTAAAAGAAATTATTGTTATGTAGTATGTTATGTAGTATGAATATGACTTCCTGTTATCCTTTCAGTCATTCACCCTCACTTGTTTACAAACTCCCCCAATGTCATCTTAGAATCCCAAAACCCCCAATACCATTTAACTGCTAAGCCTTGACCATAAAAAGACCAACCCTCAGTGACGTCAGCTAACTTCATGGAAGAAGTATGACTCACACTCCAGCCCCAGTCACTTGCACAGAGCATCATCACACCCTTGATACCAGAGAAAGTTTGATAGACAGTGAGCTGTAGACCAATCAGATCAAGTTTAGATCACTCCCACCTTAAATAGTAACACCCCCAAAACTAAGGATATAAATAAGACTTCTTGATTATTAGAGAAAAACAGAAGACTAACGATAGAATACTAGACCCACACTCATGCAGATAGACTAACTGACTTCAAGACTTAGACGTCCATCCAGTATTAATATTAACTTCACTCCGAATCTTAATCTTATACTTCGAAACTATTATATTCATCGTCTCCTGCTATATCTGAATCTTCATGTACTTTGAACTGTACTAGCTGAATGTTGATGATTAAATACTTTGTGATATTGAACTGCATAAGTTTCTTCAAGTTTCCTTATTACGCTACCCTTCAATAATCACCGATCCGATCCCGACACGACATTATGTCATCAACGAATCGTCCGGACAATCCAAAAGTACTTCAGGAAATATCCCGACATGTGGTCACTTAATGTTCGGTTTAACAATGATATATGTTTACGATTGCTTTTGAATTATTTCGATTTTTGTTTTCAAATGTTGACTTGTTTTTATTATTCTAATGTTTTCTTGTTTAAATTGTATTTTTACTTCTTATTCTGTTAGGTTATTCTGTATGATAATATTATGTAAATAGATTAATTCTGTGTGTTTGATTATTTACAATAATATGGATTAATTTTATGCGACTGTATATTACACGGGCAGGGCCGTTGTGGAAAGCTGTTCTGTAACTGACAATGCTACCCTGTATAAATAAAACAACAAAATAAACAAAAAAAAAACAACAAATAAATAAATAAATATGGTTGCGCGCATGTAGGCCTATGGATGCGCGTATGTGGGTCAACAAACTTTAAAAGCTGACAAGGGATAATGCGTGTAAAGTAATTATTGTAAAGGGGCTATTCGCCGGTTCTTAAAGGGGGTACCCAATGCTGAAACAATGTTAGTTCATCTAAAAGAGCAGGATTTTATTCGCAGAAAATCATCTGCCTAAAGTTTTTTTAAAAGACGTGTTGCCAAGGAAACCCCCAAATGTGGTAAGATTTCATGATATTTTTGACCCCTCAGCTGTGACCCAGTTTCAACTGGGTACCCACTTTGACGTCAAAATGACGTCAAAGTGGGTACCTTGTCGCGCAATTCTAGCAAAGTGCGCGCAAGGTATAATACATTTTGTACAGTCTAGCGCGCGGCACAACTGCAATGCGCGAAGCTGGGTACCCACTTTTACGTCATACCTCGTGCTCAAATTTTTTGGTCAACTCTTTACTTTTTATGAGAAAATTAGCGAAAATGCATTGATTTCGATTGAAAATCATCAAATGTTTAATGTTATTCTTCTTAGAATTCTATTCTCGATCATATATCAAAATTTTGTTTATCATTGTGTACTCACTTTAAGACCGGCAAGTGCTATTCGCCGGTCACCCAAAAATATAAAAATCAGGATTTCTCTAAAAAATAAAATAAACGAAATTAGGCAATGAAATTTTGTCACTCCATAGATTCTGAAATAAGCTATCCAAATATTCAAAAAGTGAAAATTGATTTTTGACCCAATTTTGGCTATTCGCCGGTTTGTAAGACCGACGACGAAATATCCCCCCCCCCCCCCCGATAATAAGGAAAAATGATATTGTAATCAATAAGTCGCTTCGCTCGCTCACAGAATAACAATTTCATATGTTTGTGGGGGTCTGCGCGGGTGAATGAGGGTGTGTGTATACTTAAGTGTGAGTTCACGGAAAAAAATCGGCAAAAAAGGTGATCATCCTGCCCCCCCCCCCCCTCCTGAAAACGGATTTACGCCGGTAATTTCTATATTTTCTTTCTATCCTCTCACCCCTTCTCATTCTTCCACTTTCTTCATCCCCTCTCTCCAACCTCTCACTCTCAAACATGCTCTCTCTAATATCCCCCCCCCCCCCTCGTCTGTTTATCATATACACGTTCAATTTTGGAACTGGGCGAATACTGGTCCCCACTGACACTGGCGTACTGGAGGGGGGGGGGGGGCTTGGGGGGCGCCAGCCCCCCCCCAAATAAATTTCAACCATGGTTTATTTTCAATTTTATATTAGTGTTATCACGCGAATTTCATTACTTCTCCCTAGACTTCCTTTCTACTGTTAAGTAACGCATTCACAATTTCCCAAATAGCATGCATAGCAAGGCAGAAAACACGCATAATATAATGTGTTTTATGATATAACACTTGGTCTTATCTGTTTATCTGACAATGGATTCAAACTTTGATAATGAATATTCTTAGATTTACCAAAACTAGACACGGGCTTTAAGTTTGCATTCCCAAATAGTGTTCTTTTACAGAGTTGCAAACCATCAATACTGCAAAAAACTCCTTTACCATGGGAGTGCACTTGCGTAGCCAAGGGGGGGGGGGACGATGGGGGCGGTCACCCCTCCAAAACGCCAACAAAAAAGAAAGAAAAAGTAGAAGGAAAAAAGGCAGGAGCGAGAAAAAAAAAAGGTAAGAGAACGTAAGAAGAGCGGGAGCAGACAAGGAACAATTCAAAGAAACATTGGAGCTTCCGCGCTTCGCGCGGGCCTGCACCCTCCCCCCTAGGGGGAGGGTGCAGTAAGTGATTCACACGCTTCGCGGCTCACAACCGCCCCACTAAAATGAAGTCCTAGCTACGCCACTGTGGGAGTGAAACCCTGGTACCCCACCGCATCACACCCTCTCCATGCTCGTCCTTTTTATTTCATAGTGTCTATGTCTGTATTATTATCATAAATAATAAAGTATTTTGTGTAACTCTGGCATTTGTTTGAAACTTAAGAAGACTATTTGGGCTGCATGTTTTCTAATCATGTTTCCAAGTTCATGAAAAAATATCCTTTTCCGGTCGGTAGATTCATGACACGTTTATCCATAACAGTACATGTCATCAAACATGTCATCAAACGTCGGAGCTTCCGCGCTTCGCGCGGGAGGGGGGAAACTCCCCCCTCCCTGCACCCTCCCCCCTAGGGAGCGCGCTTCGCGCGCTCATTAAGTGATTCACTCACACGCTTCGCGTGCTCACTACCGCCCCACTAAAATGAAATCCTTTTGTTGGAAATGAGAGAAAATAAAAATTGAATTGAACTGAAGTTGGAATTTAAGTCGAAAAAATGAAAAGGCCCCGTATCGTGAGGGGGGGGGGGTACCCCGGCTCGGTCGCTACACTCCCTCAGGGGTGGTCGCTTCGCTCCTCGCAAAGATTGAGCCCCCCCCCCCCCAAATATTTTGGCTCATTACGCCACTGCCCACTGACCAAACACCCGTCCTAAAGACTGACCAGCACCTTGTGCGACCTACCACAGCTCAATATTTCCCTACTACTGGTCCCTTGCAGCTTGGCCGAGACTTATTACAACCGAAATAAAAACAAACCCGACACTCCCAGCCCTGGAAAATTCAAAACATCAAAGTCAGGAAGCATTAGGTTTCATAAATTCATTGGATTAGTTCATGCAACCATATTTGTACATCGTTGACTTGGACGATATACACGAGGACAAAACATTTTCCGTAATTTCAAGGATAATCTCTTTCGCTTTTCCCAGATCTAACGTTAAGCGCCATCGTTGGTGAAATTGCCGTATAGTTCATTTTACATGAAAGACTACTTGTTTATTTTACTACGGTACATGTTCCTGTCTACTTGTAGATGAAGCATCACATTAAGGTAAAATTGCAATAAAAATTTTCTTTTCTTCTTGGTTTGTGGCTTTCATCAACCCGTAACTATTAAGTATTTATCTTTCAAATGTCTATATAGATAAAACTGAATGAGGTTTCGAAGTTTTGTTCAGATACTCGGGCATATTTTAACCAAATTTCAAAATGATCCGAATGGGCGAATAAGGCAGATTTGTATTGCATGCGATAATATTGTGCAAAACATTACTTTCCTCAAGAATATTTTCATATAAATTTATTCCATAGGCGGTCATTCAATCGGGAATCTTTGCTTTGGCTACGCAGCGGGACAGACGTCCATAAAATGCCATTGTTTGTTTCCATGTTTGGCTTTTTCAGTTTTGAGACATGATTGATCTTGAAGTTTTATATTTTTACACACTCAAAATGAAATACATTGTGAATTTGAAATAACAATGTTTGTTATAGTTTATGACCTTTAACTTTGTGAATTTGAAATAACAATGTTTGTTATGGTTTATGACCTTTAACTACACCTTCCTGTCATTTTACTTTTGTTTACTCTTCTTGTTAAATTGATTTATAATGACTTTATGTACTTTACGTAAAAACAGAATACTGATTCATATCAGCGACGTTTAATAGAATAATATTTGTGCACATCTTCGTCACTTTCCATATCATTCATTTTTTAAACAAATGATTTCAGTTATAACTCTGAAGAAAGGCTTAGAGGTATAATTCTTCCATCATTTTCTCCCTCTGTATCAAGAAGCCTTTGGAGGAAGTATACTCTTAAAATGATTGGTTAAATCACTAAGCAACACCTTTTTTTATTTTTTATTTTTTGAAGAATTTGGCCAATCATATTCTCTTTCTTTCTTTTTAAATTGTGACATCATTTAAACGTGACTGAAGCAACCATTACAAGCACGCACATTCACAAACGTTGATTCTGGCAAAATCATTATTAAAAAGGCACCTTTTTTTCTGTATTTGAGATCTGCGATATCAATTGTGACTAAACTTTACGGCCGATGAAAAATTGCATGAACTTAATCGAGTTTTAAACTAAATATCATTCAAAAACAAGATTCCTGGCAGAAAATTATCTCTTGAAAGCAACCTTAGACGTATATAGGGATACCAAAGTCTTTTAACATCTATCTTTTTTTTCTTCAAAAGAAACTCATTGCGTATATAATTACAGAGAAAATAATTTTTTATGCTTTTATCACAATATAGGATCTTTTATCTTCATTTTTGTTCATAAATCTCTTCCCAGCGATTTTGTAATCTGTTCACTGATTCCAGTCGTCTAATCCATAATTACCGAACAATGTCTATGTAAGATATTTACTTCCTTCATACAAAACATTATTTTTTCATGTACACGTATTATGCTCATTTCCAAGTAAGAACTTTTCCGTACACCAAGAACCAATACATCATATTACAGGGGCAAATCTTTTGCAGTTGCTGGACCGAATATTTGGAACAGTCTCCCACAAAACATTCGACAGTTACCCAATTTTGCAAATTTCAAGTCCGTACTTAAAACCAACCTTTTCCGCCTTCCTTAATATGCATTATGCCAGTAGAACATCTCATTTATCATGTTCATAATTACATGTACAAATAAAGTACGGGTATTTATTTTCGCGTTTCGTAATTATTTTGAAAAATATGAAAGTGATTGGAAAATAGATCAGCTTATGATTTACCAGACAGTTGTCACAATAATAAAGAAGACAATATGTACCATATCAAAATCTTCTGAAATCTAATATTGGATAGATACATATTAACCTGAACCTATTTTCATATCTTTTCTTTTGAACAGGTGGAGGACAATCTCTGAAAATACTTGTCACGTGTAATAAAAGGTGAACATGACGAGAATGTTAGATCTCCACTTCACTTTATTCGTCATAACTGCAGTCGCACCTTTTCTTCCAAGGGAGACTGTTGTTGTCGAGGCGGCATCATGTAAACAGGATTTCAATCTCAAGATTGCCTACTGTTCTGCTCGGGGTTTTAGGTCCGTTCCTGCGGATCTCCTACCCGATCTCAGAGAACTGTACCTATACGACAATTTTCTGACCGAGCTTGAAAATCAAACATTCACGAAGTATCCCAGGCTCCGGGTGCTCTTACTGGGTAACAACAACATATCACACATTGAAGAAGGTTCCTTCTATCCTCTAAAGAATTTGGTCCGCCTGTTCATTGAAGATAATCCCTACTTGCCTAGCCTGAAAAGGTTCATGTTTCAAACTGACAGCCTGGCGATTTTGAATGCAGTTTCTTCTAATTTGGAGACATTTTCAGGTGATCTTGTGGCATGCCTGGTCGAGGGGACAATCCTGAGCCTTTCTGGGAATAAACTGCAAAAGATAAATTGGACAAGTTCCAACCCTCTCAGCAGTGTGTACCTTGATACGAACAGACATTTCAACAGACTTGTTCGTTTTCAATAATTATGCTGATACGCTTGATCTATCTGGAAACCCGATAGAGTTCATTGGAACCATGGTAGTTTCTTCACTCCATGTCAAAGCGATTCATTTGATGAATACGCACATAGCATTTCCACAATTGTCCAATCTCTTCCATGGCATTAGATTGTCAAGGTTCATAAAGGAGTTCGATTTGTCCGGCGACAAACTTCACACAATCGAGAATGGATTCTTTGCACCTCTCAAAGGAAAAAACCTCGACAAAGTAGCAACTGAAATGAATAGCCTCAGTTTAATAAACGAGAATGGTCTGGATGGTTTGGACGGTCTCTCCCAGCTCCTAATAGGATGGAACAATCTGGCAAATATAGAACCAAGCATGTTTAACGGAATGGTTGCTCTTCGATCCCTGTCCTTGAGTGAAAACGATATGATAATGCTCAATAGTCAAGCAACCCCATGGAATCTCTCACTCGTAAAACTTAACTTGGCGCACAATGAATTCAGAGCAATAAACAGCTCGACATTCCTTGGTCTGAAAACCCTCAAGACATTAGACCTAAGCGACAATTTTAAACTTCAAACAATTGAAAATGACACGTTTGTCCATCTACAATCTTTAACAGAGTTAGATCTGTCCAACACACGTATTCTTGATCTACATTTTAATCACCTTCCCTTCCTAGCTACTTTGATTTTAGCATCTGCTTATTGCCCCGAAAGTTTGATTCGACCCGGTAACCTCGGCAGTACAGCACCCTCTTTGGCAACACTCAACCTAATCGACAGTGTACTTGGACCTGACAAGATGTGGGATTCAGTTAACAACAAATCTTCTTTCTTTGGTTTGAAAAACCTATCCCGACTTGAACTCTCTAATAATCCATTGTCTTCCCTCCCATTGGGCTTCTTCAAAAATTTATCGAATTTACAAATACTACGTTTGGATGGATGCTCACTTTCAGGATTAAAAATCGGCATGTTTACAGATCTAGACGATAGCCTTATCTTACTGAGTTTGGAAAACAATTACTTAAACGTAATTCCAACTGGGGTATTCGATAAATTACATAATTTGCAATATCTGTTTTTGTTGGGGAATACATTAACATACTTGGATTCAAACTTATTCAAGTACTTGTCAAACCTTGTCTATCTTGATGCTTCGGAAAATCGCCTATCTAGCCTTAACCAGAGCACGTTTGAACCTCTAGAGGGACTCACCAAGATTAAACTATCCCTTAATCCATTGGTCTGCAACTGTGATCTCAAATGGCTTCCTGGATTTTTGAAAGGATCGGTAGAGCTCATTGATTCGGTATATACGACATGCCTTGATAGTACGGGGACTCTGGAGCCTTTTAGGGGCAAACAGTTAATCACTTTTGATCCTGGAGACGAGTGTGGTCCAAACATAATCATGTATTCTTGTCTGGCCATGACAGGAATGGTATTGATCGTGGCTCTGGGTTTAGTCTACTACCAGCGCTGGTGGATCAGATATCGCCTTTTCCTTCTCAAACTCTGTTGCACTGGATACGAAGAAATTCACGACGATGTCGACAGAAGATGTTTCCAGTTTGACCTCGCCATAATGCACCACGAAGCCGACACTCACTGGGTTAATGAAAACTTGAGACCAGCCCTGACGGAGCATGTCCCTGACCTGGATCGAATCGTGTGCGGTGATGAAGAACTCATGCTTGGTATGCACTATCTTGACGCCGTCCACTACGCCACTGAACAGAGCTTCAAGACGATTGTCGTGATTAGCCGTGAAGCCCTGCAAGACCAGTGGTTCATCTTGAAGTTCCGAACCGTCCTCGATCACATCAATGATGTCGGTACGGAGAAGATGATTATCATCTTCATAGAGGACATTCCTGGTGACGAACTCCCCTTCCTCATTAGATTGTTTCTCAGTGATCATCGGACGTATCTAGTTTGGCCGGACCATGAAAGAGGGCAAGGTTACTTTTGGAAGGAACTGATCAAGGATCTCACGGTCAATATCAGGTGTAATCATTTGATTCCTCCTAATTGAAACAAAAAGTCCATGCATGTCTGTAGTCAGCTGCAACACCACATTATTTGAAGATAGAGATTGAATGTCCTCTGCCTTAAGCACCTGTGTCGTCCAATATCAAGATATCTTGTAAAGTAGATAGGAACTAAAAACTTAGCTTGGAAATTTCGGAGTGACCTCTCGGCCCAGATCACCTCACCTTCGCTCCCCCTCAGTCTCATTCTATTGCTATATGTCTGTCTTCTACTTCTTCTCTATACCGTAGTCCCTCAGTCACTCAATGGCATAAAGTCTCAAAGGGAAAGTCTACCCTAGAAGTTTCACGGTTTCAATAAAAGGAGATAAATTTGAACAGCATTTTTTAAAAAAAAATGAGAGAAATCGGTCAAAGAATAAGAAATTACACTCATTTACATTTTCTAGTAAACTACTCTCGGCTCTGCAAATTGACAACACTGATGACATCAAATGTGAGCAGGTCTCCATTCACTTTGTACATGAAATTTAACATTTTCTCAAATTTCTTGGAAGTTACACATTTTCTTACCCCATAGCCAAAGTATGTTATGTAAAAGGCAATTTTTCTGAACATACATTGACTATGGGGGTTAGAAAATGTGTAACTTCCAAGAAAATTGAGAAAATGTGAAATTTCATGTACAAAGTGAATGGAGACTTGCTCACATGTGATGTCATCAGTGTTGCCAATTTGCAGAGCCGAGAGTAGTTTACTAGAAAATGTAAATGAGTGTAATTTTCTTTTTCTTTGACCGATATTGCTCATTTCTTTTTTAAATTGCTGTTCAAATTTATCTCCTTTTATTGCAACAGTGAAATTTCTGGGGTGGACTTACCCTTTAAATCTTTTTTTTTGTTTGTTTTTTTGTTTGTTTGTAGTTTCGGTGTTTAGAGCAGTAGCGTATAAGCAGAGGTTACAGGAAGCACACCCCCATTAAAACTTACTAAAAGGTTTTGTTTCATATGTTAAGCATGTTTTCCCCATAAGGTTTATTTGACCTCTCAGATCTCTCATTCTAATGCATTGCAAATATTTGTCATTCTAGATTTTGTTTCACTTCCTTTTTTTCATAGGCGCCAAGCTAGCATGTGAGAAAAGGGAGAAAATGAAAAAAAAAAACCCAACAGAAATGATAATTGATAAAAGGACGCTCTCCCATAAGTTCCCATAACAGGTGTGAATGTTTACTCCATTTCATTCAATTGGTACGTATACTCGTATATAAGACCCCCGCCCCAATACGAGTGCCTTCTCAGCTAGACTCGATCGTGCTACTCCACCATTTCATCTATTCTTTTTTAAGGAAAAAGGGAGAGAAGTGGGTGCATGAGAATAACACCATTAACCTAATGAAGCTGACAGCTTTACAGAATGATTCTTTCTTCTCCCGACCATTTCAAATCTCTTTATCTAAATAGTACTTTCAAGGTTGTCCTCGAGCTTTATATGACCTTTCAGATTACTCATTTGGGCGCAATGTAAATATTGTACTTTGTATACTTTGTATAGAACTTAACAAAAAGAAAGGCTTGTCAAGATCTTGCAACATAAGTATGCATAAAGGGGGAAACCCCTCGAATTTTCAGATTGCATGATTTTCCCCTCACTTCATTGTTCAATAATATCCATTTGTTCATTAATGTTAATCTCGGTTCAATTCTTCTTCTCCCCAACGGCAATTCAAAGAGAGAGCGAAAGAGAGAGAGAGAGAGAGAGAGAGAGAGAGAGAGAGAGAGCAAAACAAGTGAAATCATACGTGTCATATCGAGGAATGCATGTCTATTTATTTCATTTTCGATTCAATGACGAAGCAGTTTTTTTCTTAAACATTTTATTTGTCGTGAAAAGGAAATCATATCGCGAAAATGCTGAACCCACCAAATCGGTCTTCTCAAAATGCACGTCGATGACACAAGATGATAATACTATATAGACGTGATTATATGCATGTACATGTAATAGGCCAGGAATGTGTCCCGAAATAGTAACCCCATTTTACATCAGGTTCGACTCCTCTTAGTTGCTTAGAGTCCTTCACAAAATGTTCGTCAGCCCATTAAACACAGTGGTCGGGGATGTAATGGCCCTATGCCCCCAACACGGCCACGAAGTTGGGAGGATATTTCCCCCACCTAACATACACTCTAAGAAAAAATCATTAGGTCGAACCGACCAACGGTTGGTTTGAAAAAATTGTATGCAAAACATATGAGGATTTTTTTTAAACCAACAGTTGTTCGGTTCATATTTTAAACAATTTTTCTGAGAGTGTGTGCATTAAACTATGAAATTTGTATGACTATAGACAATAGACAAAGCTTTCTCTCGGAATGGGGTTTCAAACAGCCCCTAAAAGATGGTGGAAATATTTCTCTTTTAGGCCCATGGACAAAATTTTGTCAGAAAGAAAGGGTATGACTGTACATTTTTAAAAATATAAAAATTGACAAAAATCTTTCTGGAATGGGGTCTAAACACCCTTGGAAAAAGTGCCCTTTGACTAGATTTGATTACCCGGCAATGTTAGTGACGTACAAAAAACCCACTATCCGACCTTAATAACTTGAAAACAATCTTGTTCAATTAAGTCAAATTTACATAGAACAATTTGAGTAGTATATTTTCTCTGGGATGAAATTTGGTTTCAAGTGATCATTTCAATAATAATATGATAAACTGTGAAATTTTTATTGCTTTCTCAAAATTAGTAAATATGGATTATGTGTTAACAAACCAGTGTAAATCTTATCTGTTTTAACATAATAATGCTTGTTAAGTATGTGGGTCATGTGGCTATATACCATGCTGAAATCTGTCTTTCATAATTTCATTATACCATGCAAGCTGATCTTCATCAAACAAGATGAACAATGGGCGTATGTTCATGTACACATATGCTCATCACAATATTACGTTATTACTTTAGGGAAAGTATTGTGTGTCAATGTATTTCATTTCATATAAAAATATAAAATTTGAATATCAGTTTAAAAGCTATTAAATTTAAAGTTTGAAGGAGAAGGAAAGTCTGGAGCAAAGTCAAATCATCAAAAAGAGTGGACAGAGAGAAGAAATTAAAAGAAATTTGATTATAATTGGTTTCGAAATTTTCATTTGATTTCATTTTCATTTATTCGTTTAAAAACAAGGTAGCTCATTTAACATAATGTTGGTCTTCCATGGGGCCCTATGAGTACAAACAAAATCGTAATTGAAACTGGGAAAGTTATGAAAATCTTGATATACTTTCTATGGTGATCCTCAAAATAATACTCAGCATCGTTTCAAAATGGCAGATTTTTAGGACAACTCTCCATTCTTTTCTGTACACAAAATTGCAAACTTTCTCTATTATCTCTCAAGGTGCAGCTTGTCTTTTTCAAATTCATTATAATGTTGGGTCAAATATACTTTCCCTGATATATCTAGAGCTAAGAAAGAGATAAGTTGCACCTTGAGAGAAAATGGAGAAAAATTGAAATTGTGTGTATAGCGATACCTCTTTCTTGTGAAAAAAGTTGGTTCATGGGCCTTAAGTTAAGGCGGGGGGGGGGGGGGGGGGAGGGGGCACTACCATTACAAGGTTGACTACATGCTCGTACACAAAAACGCGTAAAAAGGGTTGTTTTTCACGGACGCGCGATGTACACGCGTACAGTGAAAAGGGTATCAAAACTGCAAACAGGAAAACGGGTATACTTTTACAAAAGCTTTGGTGCGTGTACTTGTTAAGGGTGGGGGAAAACATGACAAAATACTTGTTTAGGGTATTCTGAGATCGAAGGATAATTACTTGTTTAGGGTCCATTTGAAAGTCCATGTACGAGCATGGTGTCCACTTTATAATGACAGTGGCCCCCCCCCCCCCCCCCCCGAGTTAAGGGAAATTTTACCCCAACTTCCAGAGGCAGTCTGTGAACCCACCTCGTGTTTTAGTAATACATCATACAGCTTCCTTCTGACAAAGCCTTGTGCATAATGTTAAATGGGATGAAGTGACTTAGCCAATTTGGCAGGGAAAAGGGGGGGGGGGCGGGCCCGGCCCACCCCGGCACCAACGTTCAAACTAACAAGATTTTTCTGAATGAGATGGGTGGTTTGATTCAATTCAAAGGGTCAAATCCCATATGTAAAATGGGGTATTCGGGACAGGCTCTAAGACTACAAAATTTGTTTACGTTTTCCTTGATAAGTCATTTAGACAAGATTAGTGATAACCACGTTAGGAAGCTAGAAAAAATAAGCACTCGTCGCCACTTGCATGTGCATTTGCAACGTTCAAAGGATTATTTCACTTAATGGTAAAATTGATTACACTGAATAACTCACCGAGTGAATATTGGAAGCAAACATCAGTGACGCCTTGGCATTTTGCCCCGTTCGGTGGGGGACGAATGTACATGATTCTGGAAAATCCCCATTCGGATTTTGCTGACATGGCCTGTTTCCATCTAGGATATCTCCAAGAACTTCTGGGGAGCATCTTGTTCCTTCTAGGCCACCGTTTACAGCGTTTGACGGGTAGTAAGGCTCAGCATCGGTCCCTGGTACATAGTCCTCATCAAAAACACCCCAGCGAAGTTTAGCAAACTGACGAGTAATAATCTTGCCTTTATACATGGAAATGAAATCAGTAGAGTCAAATGCAGCCGGTGAATGTTGTTTTAAAAAGGCGTTTTAAAGAATCAAAGAGTTGTGTGTTGTATAAACCAGAGTATTTTCCTCGAAATCATTAATTTCCATTAAACATGCATTTGTACTTTATTCATTACTGAATTGAATTTGTATCAACATACATGGATTTACATAATATATATATATAAAAAATCGTAGTGACAGGTAAAACAGGAACGACGAGAGTACGACAGAAGTAAGACTCTTGTTGAGGGTATAGGATGTAATAAACTTAATCAATGTTTATGAGGATCTTGTGCGATGATAAATATAAAAAATGAAATGAAGAACACATTTCATTATATTCAATATATTGCTTGATTGCTTTGATATATCATCCATGCTTGAACACTGTTAACAATTATGTGAATGATAAATGATAATTGCTTGCTGATATGATTGGTCCATTGTATTCATTGCTGAATTCTGAAAAAGTTACTTTTAAATACCATCAGAAGCAACTTCTCTAGCTTCTAAAAGAATGAAAACTAATCCATGATTAGCATCTATGGCTGTGCGGCATGCACAAGAATACCAGAAATCATCCAGAAAATAGTGTTCGGTATTTTAAATAGATTCCGAAGCCAAATTTAATGGTGAAAACGATGGCAACGACTTATTATTTGAAATTAATGTCCAAAGTGCCAAAATTGGGCCGTTTGATACTCCTTGTAAAATTTGAATTATTTCTTACAGAGAGAATAAAAAAGTAAGAATCATACATCATATTACATGTATTACATTGCTTATTCTGTATTATCTTCATGGTAAATTAGAACTTATGATATAAAGTATAATCCAAAGGGTCTGCTTTTTAAATGGGCCGAAAATTCGTGTAAATATCTTTATTTTGTCATTTGAGTTGGTTCAGGGGCAGCTGAAGGGGGGGGGGGCTGGGGTTACAGCCCCCATAGTTTCGGCTAAAACAAAAACTTAAAACACCTAATATCATAAAAACTTATGAATATAAATGAAAAAGGCTCATTTTATGTAAGCTCGCAAAACCATAAAACTCCGAGGTCTTCCGGGGAGGAGCCCCCTGAATCCCCTCCAGGGGCTCTGCGTACAGCGCCTGGACTGAACCTGTTTGGGTGTCAGCCACCCCCACTTCAACAAAACGTTCCGCGGCTCCTGTATACTTCTTCTGAGATCTTGCTGAAGAAAACATTGTCATTCACCACTTTTATGAAACAACCTGTCAGTGCCCTAAGTGCCCTAGTTGGCTCTTTTTGTATCCATTGTATAATTCTTGTAATCTTACACCTAGAGAGGCTGAAAACATTATGAATATAAGGGATCATCAGACAGATAGATAGATAGATAGATAGATAGAAACATGTAGATAGATATTCATCTTTCTTTCCACATGTTACATAGAAATTTGCATACGATCAATGTTATATATTACAATGCAAACAAAATCACAAAAGTATGATGAAGTGGATCAAAAGAAAGATGAGGAGACCTTGGTAAAAGCAGAGCTTGTAAAATGTAAGGTCCCCTCTGAACCAACTTATAACTTGGCTGGCACATCGTGTACATAGCAACATTATTAATGTAATGGGATTATCATGATTATAATACTGTAACTACCTTATAATACATCATGAAAGGGATGGAGAGAGAAAAACACAGGTTATTTACCGGCAAAAAAAAGGGGGTGACTATAGATTTATGGATAACAAAACAAAACGGGAGAGAAGAGAGAAAAAAATGAGAAATGATAAGAATAGGAGGACAGCACATCGACAATAGGGTACATCACGCGACAAGTACAAAAGCATATGGAAAACGAGGGAACAATAGGTTGACAATCTACAGATTATTTCGTTAGATACAGAATATAAAAAGCAGTACGTCAGAAGCATCAAAATGACTACAACAGAAGAATAACAATACTCTTGGGGCCCGTTGCATAAAACTTTTGCCGGAGTTTTTTATGGCAAAATTTGAGGAAACTCCGGCAAAAAAAATATTGCCATAGTTTTCCAGTACATAAAAATTTGCCAGACTTTTTTTTGCCAGAAAAAAAGTCTGGCAAAAGTTTTATGCAACAGGCCCTTGGAGTCACAATTATCATCAAGAAGATAAGCCTTAAGCATGTTAAGTGTACGCTTGAATGAAGAGAGACTAACAGATTGCTTAACGCTAGAATCAAGAGAGTTCATGAACCTAGGTCCAGTACAAACTAATGTATTAAAACGAAATTTTGTCCTTACTTTGGGTGAGTGAAATGCAGAAGCATTTCGTGTAGCATGGTGATGAACCGGGGGAGTGTTTCATGAAGAGTTTTGTCGGTGATTTTCACCGACTAATTTGTTGTCAGCCAATCAGATGCGAGTATTTTCAGTAGCTTATAACATTTGTCGGTGATTTTCACCGACAAAACTCTTCATGAAACGCTCCCCTGATTGTTTTTCTGAAAAAACTGGCCAAAGCCAGTGGTAGGACACCAGAATTGAAGCCATACATGAGAGCACCCAGTTGAAAGTGATATATATTATCTTGCAACTTTACAGTTCTATGCCTTTAAAAAAGCGGGTTAGTGTGCTTACGAAAGCTGACATTACAAAATAATTCTTAAGACTCTCTTTGGAATCAAATGTAATTTTTAAAGATGAGTTTAAAGAGAGTTACCCCAAGTAAGTACACCATAATCGAGATAAGGAAGAATGACTATTGAGTACATTATAAGAAGAATATCCTTAGGTATTGATGAATTCAATTTATGTATTACACCACTACTTTTTGACAGTGTCTTACAGAGATGATTTATATGGATTTTCCAATTCAGGTGCTCATCAATGTGCAAACCAAGGAATTTTGTTGATGGTACTTTGTCTATTAAAACATTATCAAATAATACATCTCCAGAACGTTAGTACTCTTTACCATAACATGAATATCAGGGTAACAGAATAATAATCCTTTTTTTTTGTTGTTATTAGAAGCTGTCAAAGTTGAGTAGTTTTTTCCTGATAATTATACTGAGCATGCTGAGCTAAGGCTTACACATGTTTTGTGAGTGGCCCCCTCCCTTAGTGGAAGCACAATATTTTCAGCAAATGAATTATACATGTATTATATATGTATCTACTGAAAGAAATGAAAATGGGAGAATAATAATTGCGTAGCTTCCCCAATGTTCCCCAGAGCTATCATCCATTTTGAATCAAGGGTTGAAAAAATGCCTCCACCGAGAATCGAACCCGGGTCACTGGCTTAGAACGCTTCCCATTGTTCATTAACTCATATGCACCAAATCAAGGAATCAAAAAGATCAAAACAGTTGGAAATCAGTCTGTCGGTCAATTGGATTCGGTCACGCCTAACTGTTGGCCCGCCTCTTTGGTCTAGTAGCTAAGTCACTGGCCTTCTAAGCCAGTGGCCCGGGTTCGATTCCCGGCGGAGGCATTTTTTTCAACCCTTGATGATTCAAAATGGATGATAGCTCTGGGGAACATTGGGGAAGCTACGCAATTATTGTTCTCCCATTTTTATTTCTTTCAGTGTTTATTATTATTTGCAAGGGAGTTGCCAAAGTTGTTTGCATTTGTCAAATTTCTTTCAATATATACAGATAATTTGTATGTACTATCAAATATATATATATATAATTTATATTTACTATCAAATATAAATTAAACAGGATCCCTGAAAAACAGAATCAAGGCAAAATATTTGTCTTACCCGAATCTCCATATTCATTTTCGCGTAAGTCTTCATCGGTGAGGAAAGTATTTGAAAAGTGTATGTATCGACCTTGACGCCCACATTGATATGCATTTTGAACGAAGGGACGATGATACGAATCTTGATTGGTTACGAGCACGTTGGCATTCTCATAGGCCTCGCGTTGTGCTACTTGGTACTCGGAGTTACTGGACCAGGTGGGTGGGACTAAGATGGTAATGGACCCGAAGTAGACCCGGTGATTGGTGGCAGAGAATAGCACAGAAGATCCCGCGCTAAAAACATCCTGTGTTTGAAAGACAGCGACACTAACAGTTTCAGGGAGTTTTGTGAATAGAGAATGATTTGGCTATACTGTTGGAACACAGATGTAGATCTTTATTATCTTAATGGAATATTTAGGGCCTAGAAGCGTACTCTTTTTTGCGGGGGGGGGGGGGGGATGACGCTTTTATAGTTTTATGAATCACCTTGGGGGTTTGGGGGGGGGGTGTGTTTTTTCCCAGCGAGCGAGTAAAAAAAAAAATAGTCAGTTCTTGTTACGGAGGAAGTCTTATGACGTCAAAATACACAGTAGGCCTAAAGTATCTGAATGATATGGTCACCTGGCTGACAAATATGACTTTATTTTGAACACCTTACTGGTCCATATTGATGAATATTACAAGCAAGCGAAGCGAGCGAGGAAAACACACTCCTTTAAGAATAAAAGTATCATTTCATCATCGAAATGCACTGTTTAGGCATTATGTACATTCGTTCATCTCACTTGCCGATTTTTTTTTTTAAATTTTCATAAAGTTACACATTGGAGTATAGCGCGTATGTATTATTCTTATCAGGCTGATTTGTAACCCATGGCTTTCCCCTAGAACTATATGTTTTTAAGTTTATACAAATTATTAGAATATGTGTACATTAATTTTATTATTGTTATTGATCTGTATGTTCTTTTTAATTGTATTTGAATCCAACCTTATGCTTTGAATGGGTTGCAGTAAAGTATCATCTATCCGAGACGCCCTCGAAATGTTGAAGTTGGGTATCTTCGCAATTATATGCAGCAATGGAAATGCACACCGCGGGCGCGGAATATCGTACTTCATGGCAACCTCAAATCGACATGCACACATGAAAAACCTCTTGTCCTGAGGTCGGGACACCTCAAGTCGACAACGGGACTTCAAAAATTTTCGAGCAAAAGAGAGTCCGTACTGTACGTATGGGTGCCTGATATACCGGCCTGCATGTTCTTGAACTTTATTGTAAAAAATAATCTGTTCAACCTCTCTAGCTGTCGCCCGTATCATATCACACCTCTTTATTTTTATTTAGAAAAGTTAACATTAATATTAATTACGTATCATTCCTTAATATTTTTCAACTCAAATTTTGTACAGTGGATAACAGGAAGGGAGTTGGTAAATAAATTGGAGGATGGTTGTCGACTTGAGGTGTCTCGACCTCAAGTGTCCGCAGGTGGTTTTTCAGGTGTGCATTTCCATTGCTGCATATGTATATATATATATATATATTGCAAGGAAATGCAACGGAGACATTTTCAATCTTTGTGAAAATTCAAAAGGGAGTACAGCTCTGATAAACTTGATTAAAGCTATAATTATTCTCTTATTTCCGTTCGCGTTTATGCATATGGTGTAGGACAGGGTGACCAAATTTTCGATACTGAAATACGAGACTTTGTTGGGCCTTTACTTCAGAGGGGCACAATGGTCAAATCGTGATAATATTCTCTACACACTTAATTCTCACAAAAAGCATATTTTCAAGTGCTTTTTTGTCTATTGGGATGTCTTCTGCCATGCTCCCTCCGAAATCGGGGGAAATAAACACAAAGTAAATTGAAAAAAAAAATGAAGAGAGCTACAAAACGAAGCAAGAGAAAGAGAAAAAAGTCCACAAACAGAAAATAAAAGCAAGATTACCTTGATATTATCTATAATATTTTGATCTTCTTCTACATCCTTGTTTATAGCAATGAGTATATTTCTATAAGCTCCATCCTCTAAATCTATTGTATTCCTGTCTTGTTGTGCCTTGCAGACATTGGGCGCCAGGAAGCTAATACATGTAAAAGATAGAAACAACAAACTTAGGAGTTGGACCAGCATAGCTGAAAGAGTTGTCGAACGTATTAAAACAGAGTACAGACACTTCGAGATATTCTAACAAGTTCCCTTTGAATATTTGATTCACTTGCGCTGCAATAGGCCTATGCCAACTGCTGAATCACTTTATTTATCAGTGCCGTCTAGCCTTATTAATAATGTGGGTGATCATGAACCTTGGAAATGCCCATCTCCATGCCCCGTCGTCACATACAAAGATTGTCTGAAAGCTTTTATGATTACGAAATTTCTTTCACATTTGTTATTTTTCTGCCATCTCTTTGTTATTACTGTGTGTGATGTATGCTTTGTTAACTCCTTTATTTGCCTACAGCAGCGTACGGTATGTTTCACTTTATGTCTTTCAAGCCTGCCTTCTCAACGGGTGTCGTAATACAAGTTAAATACCCCCTTTCTCCCCCCCCCCTCTCTCTCACTCTCTCTCTCTTTCTCTCTCTCACTCTCTCTCTCTCTCTCTCTCTCTCTCTCTCTCTCTCTCTCTCCCCTCGCTCTTTCCCTCTCTGCCCCTCCCCGGCCAGTCCCCTGCGCTCTAGCTCGAGTCTGTGTTTATTTTGATCTAACATTGTACATTATGCTAACCGGTATTCCCCAACACTGAAACGTTGTTTATTATGTTTTTAATGAATAAACATATTGGGAAGGGGGGGGGGTGCAACTTAAACATTTTTTACTTCCTTTCTCACCTCTCTGCAGGATCCAGTTTCACAATGAGCCCTTTCGTTAACTGCAAAGTCATTCAAAATCATCTTTGCTCATGTCTTTAATACTTTTCGCTATATATATAGGTATTTCAAATAATATATGACGGTAGCATATTTTGTGAATCATTCATTGCCTTTTACCATGCTAGGGTTTACAATGTGCACCATCTCCATAACCGGGGGATTTCCTACCACAATTTACGTCATTTACATTATGTTCTCATGTAGGTCAAAGGCAAGCACTGACGAATAATAGCAGCACAGGTATTCACACCACACCACATTACAACATTCCTTTCTTGGCAATGCTAGAGCATTATCTCGCGTATTTTGTCAATTACAATGACATGATGTGGTCTATTACCCACTTGCGCTAATTGTCATTTTGTCTAATGATCAACTGGTCTAATAGCACTTCGTCTACTTAGTTTTCCCCATTTCTTCTCATGGCCATTTGGCCTGTTACCAGTTCGTCTATACAGATAGACTAAGTGGATTTGGACCAAGTTGGTATTAGACGAAATGTGCAAATAGGCTAACTGGAAATTAGACGAAATGGCAAATGGGCTAAGTGGCAGTGGCGTATCTAGGCATTATAGCGCCCGGGGCAAACAGTGAAGTTGCGCCCCCTCCCCTTCCCGAGTGCCTTGTAATATCATCTCATCAACTTATGGAGGATTCGTAGATTCATTGATCTTAAGACATGTCACCATGCTGTATGAGCACTTATTCTTTCTCGATTAGATTACTGCAATAGTTTATTGTTTTGTCAGCTAGGAATAGAAGAAAACTTGAAATTATTCAGAATCGTGCCGCTTGTTTAGTTTATGGCCTTGGATCCCGAACTCATACTCTACCTCTATCCAATCGCATTCAGTTTAAAGTTTGTTTATATGCCTTCAAAATTCTAAATCATCTGGCACCTGACTATCTTAATGATACCATCAAAATATATACACCATCTCGTAATCTTCGTTCAATTACTGATACATGTAGACTTAATATTCCCATATCGAAACTCTCGTCAGCCGAAAAAACGTTTTACTGTAGCAGCTTCCAAGACTTGGAACGCTATCCCTCTTTCTATAAGAGTGGCTTCCAGTACTCTTGCCTTCAAAAATTCCCTTGAAACATATACCTGTTTCCTCAGTAATCTACTTATTGTATTCCCATCCCCCCCTCTCTATTTCTCTTTAAGGAATGATTCTTCCTTGTACTTAAGATATTGCACGCGCTATGGTACTTTTTGTTTTTAGCGCTTCTAAATGTTCATTATTATTATTGTTATTATTATTATCATTATTATTATTATTATTATGCAAGCAAGGGAGCAAAGCGACCAAGCGGCGATTTAACAAAAAAAATACGTAAAAGCGCAATTTCTTGCCCATTTTACCCAGGAAAATTGGCAATTGACCCCTAAAACCGAACGGTAGAGAAGATCGAAATTAGACATTAATAAATAGTGTTCTAATTTTTCAAAATTAGGAGTAAAATCAACAAAAACCCTTGAGAAATAATCGAGGCCTAATTTTAATAGCAAGGCGACAGAAAATTTAGATTTCTCTCAAATGTTTAACCTTTTCAAATGCTGTATTATAATGAGGCGGAGTATTTAGAGAGAGGCAGATGAAACTTATATGACAGCAAGCAAATTTTAAGCAACAACTGCATCATTACTTTTCAAATTCTGAACCCCCTAAGAAAAGGATATTTTTAAAAAGCCCGTGATATCCTGAAAGAAAATATATTCATGCGTGGGCGCAAAGCGACCGAGATCTAGAAAAATGTGGCATTTTAGGGCATTTTAAGCCCTTAAAAAACTCTATTTCTGATGCATTTACCCTGCGGATGGGGGAGGGAGCGCATATCCCTTAAAGATTATAATTTTTCTTCACTTCTCCTTTATCTTTTTCCCTTGCGTCTTTTGCGCCCCTCTAAAGTGCCATCCTTATTAGATTTTAGATTTCTTTAAAATGTTTAACCTTTGCAAATGCTGTATTAGGCAAGCAGTATTTAGCAAGAGGCAGATAAAACCTATATAACAGCAAGCAAAACAACGCTAATTGCATAGCTATTTCTAAAATTCTGAACCTCTTTTTAAAAGCTTAAGAACTATTATAGGGGGCGCGAAATTATGAGATTCTGAAAGGAAATGATCATGCGAGGGAGTAAAGCGACTGAGCTTTAGAAAATTTTTGCACTTTAAACCACCGGCGTAATCCACTTTGAGGAGTTGGGGGGGGGGGGGGGTGATCGACATTTCTGCCGATTTTTTTTTCTGTCGAACTCACACTTAAGTATAAACACACGCCCTCACCCAACGGCACAGACCTACTTATACACATTTTACTTTTTATCTTGCAAGCGAGCGAGCTAAAATAACCACTTTTCTGGTTTTCAATCGCATTTTCAAACGAAAATTCTAAAATGTGATGAGCAAGCAAAGCGATCGAGCCAAAAATAAGCACTTTTCTGGTTTTAAATCGCATTTTCAAATAGAAATTCAAAAATATGATAGCTGTTCATGACAGATTATCAAAAATTTTATTAACTGATTAATTCAAATACCATTTCTTCCTTAAAAAGTGGGGGGGGGGGGGGACCCCCATCCCCCTGGGATTTACGCCAATGCTTTAAACCCTCAGAAAAACTCTATTTCTGATGCATTTACCCTGCAAATTGGGGGGGGCGCAAAATCCTTGAAAATATATCATTTTTTCTTCATTTTCCTTTTTTCTTTTTGCGTTTTTGCGCCCCTTCAAAGTGCCGCCCGGGGCACTTGCCCCCCCCCCCCTGCCTCCCCTAGAAGCCACTGCTAAGTGGCAATTAGACCCAATGGTTATTAGACAAACTGGTTGTAGACGAAATGGGATTAGATCATGGGGGATGAGACCAAACGGGCATTAGACGAAGTTGGATTAGACCAAGTGGCAATTCACCGCTGGAGCTTCCAGGTTAGTAAAAATTTATAATCCTGTGCAGTTTTCTTTCTTTCTTAGCTGGCTTGGCTCTGACAAGAGGCAAGAGAAAGTTTTGAAGCAATTTCATTTGATGGAGTTTATTTGGAAAAATAGGGGAATATGTTTTAAAAATTTATTAGACAGGAAATTGCATGTGTATTGAACTATACTCATATCTACATACCTGCCAACCCTGACAGCCAGGAAATAGGAACAAATTGTTAAGAAATTTTCAAAAATAGGAACGTCCCTAAATTTCCTGTTCAATACTACAGACGAATTTGTACAGCAACATACGGGTTAAAATGGCAGTTTTCTTTTCTCCAAAACAGGAATATTCCTATTTAATGGGAACAGTTGTCAGGTATGATATCTACAAAGTATGATATGCATTTACAGGTCATGGGAACAGCAGCCAAGCTAAGGGGGGGGGGGGGGGGGGATGGGCCCCTCGACCCTCTAATCGCATGAAGATACAGTATCGACAGAAGAGGAATAAGAGATAAAGAATTAAGGGAGAAAGGAGAAAATGACCAGTGGCACCCTCCTGCGCCCTCCTTCTAATCATGCAAAGATGTTTTCTAAGTAATGAACAGTGCCCCAGCCCCTCCCCCCAGTTTAAGGATGTTATGGGGATCCCATCCTGACAGGAATTATGTTATTGCCACTTTTCCTTTGTGTGTGTGTGCGTGTGTGTGCGCGCGTGCGTGTGTATTTTTATTTTCATTATTTAAATAGTCTCTACAAGACAAAGTTAGTGCATAAGTGATAAGAGGTAACATCCACAAGACTCTATTATTAATTTTGGGGCTCTGGGGGCTCAAACCTGATGGTTAGAGTAAGGCTGATGACCTTAAGTAACATTATGGGATCAAAATTTTACGGGCTTGATTTAGTAACTGTATCATAACAAGCTCCAATACTACAAGTTTAAATTCATTCCTCAAATATTTATGGGGTACATTGCTCACAGTCATGATATATGTGGGGATTTTAGAGAAGTATACAATAATACTAATAATAATTTAAAACAAAAACAAAAACATGAATCTTACAATAAAATATCTCTGGGCTGAATTGAAAAGATGAAATTGAAAGGTAGTTCATGGAACTGACATCTTTATACACCTTTAACCATAACAAGTACATGCACACACTTAACACACTGAGCTATTTATAAACAAGTTTAATTCTGAAAAGTTAGAGCAAATACTTCATATACTATTCATGAAATATTAACATGGAATAGATTTCTTCGCATCATGACTAAAGGAATAAAGGTTTGCAATCATTAAGACTTAAATGTACATGTAATATATCACATTCCTCGTCTATAAACACAGCAACCTGTACAATGCTATACATTCTTTTCAAGGTGTTATACAACTGTAACAATGTATGTTCATTATTTATATGCGTTATATATATTTTTCAAAGGTGTTTCACAACTGTACATAATATGTACATATCTATGCTATACAATATTTTCAAAGTGTGATGCATATGTTTTCTAAATATATTGCACTTCATCAAAACTTAGAAGAAATCTTTTCAACTTACAAGAGATGAAATATGAATGAACAGATGCACTGTATTGTGTTGAAAAAAAGGAAAAAACAACAACAAACAAAACAAAACATTGCAGTCACTGTTCTTCAAAGAAGTATAAATCTGGTAATAGTAGCAATATACCGGGTGTCCCAGAAAAAGCGGAACAGCGGATTTTTCAGTACTTCACGTTCAAAAAGTAGATTGTGAGTAAGGCATCCTCTACCAAAGAGAATGATACCAAGATCATTGAATTTGGTGAAGTGATTTTCATTCTATGCCGTTTCTTGAAATAAGTTATTTTCAAATGTTTTCTGCAATATATGAGAGCAAAATTGTGTCAGGAATGGCCTTTCATATGGCATGTTTTCTTATTCACATGCATCATTTGGCTCCCCTCAAACATAGTATTATGAAAGGCCATCTCGACCCAATTCTTCTCTCGTTGGTCGCCCAAAATTTGATAATGACTGTATTTTAACCCTAATCAGGCTGATTTCCCCCCCCCCCCCCTTTGAGATCTCGGCCGTCGATCGCGTGATCGTGCCGAAAATTGGCATGCACGTCTCTGGTGACCTCATCTACCAATTTCCATGGTTAAATTTTACGAAATAATTCATTAGGTAATTAATTATGCTAATTTGTGATAAATCAGACTTTTTGCTATAAATCACTAGATGAAGCTCCAAATTTTTGTTGTAATTACTCTTTGTAGTGTTGTTAACAAGTATACATGAAAACAAAACTGGAATAAAATTTAATTTCTTATGTATTTCATTGTTTTTTATTGTTTTTTCAACAAAATTCGTCGGCAATACTATTTGGGTCATAACCAGACTAAAACTAATTGATTTTGAGCATTAACAGTAAAAATAATCATACATTTATGAATCATTGCTGAAAACACAATTTGTATTGGATTTGTACACGAAATTACGTTCTTGAGCAATTTTCGATCCGACATGCGAGTACAAAATATTGCGTAACTTCGGAACCGTGTACCTGGACGTCACGAATTTGGTCTCAAAAGATGCACAAGATGCTACAGAAAAAGTCATGCAGCGTTCGCAGCGACATCTATGCGCGTTGCGGACATATCGCGTGAAACGTTGGGGGGGGGGGTTGGATTCCACCCCCCAGCCTTTTTAGGGTTAAGAAACGGGCATAGAATTCTGGGACACCTGGTATATAATCTGCACCTTGATTCATACCAGTCATTGCTTCTAGTCTCCCAATACTTTACAGTTTCATTTCTATATATCTTTTACTATGTAAATACTTTTTCACAATTAATTCATTTTTAATTTTTGATTTTCTTGTCATTTTGTCTTCTTGCCTCGTTATATCTTGCTGGCAATATTTCTTTTGTTTATATGATATTTTTAATAGTTTAATTCGTTCTAAATGTGTTTCTCTTGATAATTTTGTTTTTACAATGTTGATTCACACGGCCCCAATGGAAACCAGTCATGTAACTGTTTGGGCTTTTTAACCGTGTATAAATAAATAGATCAATCAATCAAACTATATTTCTTTGTAATACAAGTCAATCCTACTTAGCAACTGCCTGTTTAGAATAGCCACATGTGTATAAAGACCACAATTTTCTCTTCCCTTAACCATTGCCTGGAACATGTATTAAAGGTAGTAGCCCAAATTTGCACAACATTGCTTCAGAATTTGAAAAGAAATAAGCTAATTTCAATTTTAAATGACAGATATTTATGTAAAACTATCATGTTATCAAATTCACAACAATATTCAAGAGAATAAGTGAAAAATGAATGGTTTTACTCTTAAAGCATCAGGAAGATGCCTTTACAAATCAAAGAAAATAAAAGAAAATTTTTGTTAAATATTTCCTTCTCAATCCTTAACGGGAATGTACTGGGATCTATAACTTTACGAGTGTTTTTCTGTGGCCTAAAGCAATCTAAAGTAAAACTTTTGTGCAGATTGGGTGCCACTTGCAAATGTGGGCTACTATCTTTAATGAAACCTGTCTAGAAGGACCATCTGCTCATGAAGAGTGCTTTTCTTGTCTCCATAAGGTGGCCCTTATATTCAGGTTTCACTATTAATAGAATAGGTCTTACTAGACTGATTATCAAATTTATCTGCCTGTATGTCCAAAATATGTGCACCATTTCACTTCTAAGGGAATAATCACAGCATGTGATCATTGTGAAGGTACAGCATGAGCATGTGGAAAATTCAATTTCAGACTTAATCTGTTGTGTTGTTTCTATACTGAAAAATGAGCTCTTGAAATAACTACAGCAAATAAGTCAAGAACAGGAACGCAAAAGCAAAGAAAGGTCCTCAGACCTGGGGGAGTCTATTGCTCATGCCTTAGGAACAAACTCCCTGCACTTCTAAGAAATAGCGCATCACTTGATTTTTGAATTTCAGAATACATCTAAAAAGATACCTTTACAATTCTTCCTTTGTTCACTGACCAGGGGACAGCATCTTGTCTCCTCAAAAAAAAAAGGCACTTCAATATCCTATTATCACTATCATTGCATGCATAGCATTCTATGAGATTATTAGTGCTAAAATCCAATGGAATACAAACAAGTGAGATCAGAAAATTACCTTGTTTTTAAGAAGAATTCATTGAAATAGGTTGTTTTTTTTTAAATAAAAAGAGCAAGGTTCAACTGTACTAATGAGAAATGAATTTTCAACAAAGCAAAAAAAATAGCCCAAAGATATCCTATATCTACACAATGGCAAGAAAAGCTTAAGAAATGGACTGGATTTATATATTGCTTAATACAATACACTGTCTTCAAGAGTCACATTATATCACCATAACTAAATACAGTGAAAGCTAACAAATAGAAGGCCCCTTCTAACTCTTTAATTCTTCCTACCGCAAATACGAGATTCAGCAGTAGAGGATGACATTTCCTGCATACTTTGCAGGTAAGCACATGTGCAGATACAATCTAGTACCGATGATTTGACAAGATTTCTTCTGGCTTCTCTAGAAAATCAGGATTTGTTGCTTGCATTTTCTAGGCATAAAAACTATAATTTTTTTATAGGACTTGTTAAGATTCGACCCATTATGTTTGGATGGAAACCGGAAGTGCCCTTGTCTGTGCTATTTGGGAAATATCATCCTCTACTATTGAATATTATATTTGTGGTAGGGAGAATTTGCGAAGCTATACAAATCATCTTTGTTCAATGACTGAGATCCACCAAACCAAGTTGGGTTCACAAAACACTTATACAAATAGAAATCAGGAATGCATAGTTATACAGGGTAGTCCTAAAAAGACATTGTTCAAAGAAATTCCTCATCGTCTTCAAAGGAAGGCAACGGACGACTGGCTTGCATCCGACAGAACACACACAGATGAGTCTCGCGTACATTCTCTAGCTGGGTGATGGAAAACGGCTTCCCACATTCATCGCACTGGAAAAGAATTTTAAAAAGGGACGGGAAAAATGAAAGGAAGGTGTCTATGTTTCTACAAACTCGTTGGATGCGATTTGATTAAACACAAATAAAACAAAATTTTAAAGCAAGAGTAAATAAGCGTACAGATTAAGAGTGAGTGAGCATATAGTTCTAAGTGCATTACTACCCTTCTACTGGACAGGAGGACAGGAGGACATGGGCATTTTACACCCTTGGAGATTTAGACTGTTGGTATGAATTTGAACCTCTTTCATGAATTCAGGACAATGACATTCTTGCTACATACAAGTCCAGTAATACAAATGAATGAAATTTTGAAGCATTTCTAAGGGCATTAGCGTTATGAGTGACTAAATGACAAATAATCCATTAGATGATTTGACATTATCTTATGTTGGTGTTGATCACAGACTAGACTAGAAGGAAGTGACTGTGGGCATCTCAATGGCTTCAAAGTAGCTTTTACACATGTAGCATGCTTACTTGTTGAAGCACTACCAACATGCTGAACATCAAATCAATGACAAAGACAAGTCTCAGGTAAGGTGTATTATACCACAATTACTATGACAAATTTGCTCATGGCTGATGCAATTCAATGATTTCAAATGAGTTCAAATTCTATGATATCAATACAGTAAAATTTCACAAGTAAATCTTCCATAGATGGGAGCTTACATTTGAATGAAATGATCTAGAGTATCCTGGAGATTAAGGGATTTATCTAATGCCTAATACCTTGATAATCTTGAGGCCCATGTTCATCTTGTTCTCCATCACCACAGGAATCTTATCACTGTCACCAATGTGCCACAATCTCACTGTCTTATCACGTGAGCTAGATAGGACCCAGTTAGAATCCTGAGATACATCCAGCCCTGTAACCCAGTCTTGATGACCCTGAAACACAAAGAGAAGAAAATCATTCTACACTAATATAACTCCATCACTAAAATAAAATTTAACAATTCCTGGTTTTATATTTAGTTTCTGAAACTAGATCAAAGAAGTTGAAGAGACAAATACCGTAGAAACAGAATGGGTTACTAAACCTGTCATTTAACCAATCACTGTTGATGATATTTGGGAGGAGGGGAACTTTTAGCTTTACCAAGTTTATAAGAAAAGAACTCATATGGAAGCCTATGGCAATATCATATAATGAGGTCATAACATACAATGATCATATTCATATTTCCAAGGTTATACAACAAGAAAGTAAAGGGTTGCATTGTAGAAAGAAAAATGATATCAAGATTTTCAAACTTCATGAAAGTGAGCATACCTTGGAAACACATTGTAACAATCACATTTCAATTTTTAGTTAAATAGAATTTTAGGTTTCTCAAACAGAAGACCCATAATGCATGTAACTGAATGCATCAATACAAACTGATCAATACAATCTCTGTAGATAAAATGTTTACTTTGATGTACCTTGAGTGTGAGTTTTGGTCCTCCATTATTAGCATCCCAAACAACCACTGTGTGATCATATGACCCAGAGAACAGTAAGGTACCTGCAACAGAAATTGATGTGAAAATATGCAATGTGATTTCCTTCCACGTAAGTTTCATTAACAAAAAACATAATAATATAATATTTGTCAACAACACTTCAGTGAATATGAATTCAGTTCCAGCAACTGTTATCAACACATGCTTTTAATGGAACAAATCTACACTTCTTATGCTACGTTTACACTATGTTCCCGGTAGCCACGGCAGCCATGTTTGCCCGAAACGCAGTGAGCCGTGGGATTTTTTGCTTCCCGTACAGCTCCATCTCCAAGTTTTGTTATGGCCTTCAACATGAACCAAATACAACATGATCCACAGTCTGGTGACTTGTCTATGAGACCACAACAAACCATTAACAACAACATCTTATTGTTGGAATATGTCTACACCAATGGTTTGTCAATTTAGTGATAGTTACCTTCTGGGCTGAAGCAGCATGCACTGACTGACCCCTCATGACCTTTGTTGAATGTCCTGGGACCCTCTGAGCGAAACATACCGGTAGAGACATCCCATACTTGAAGGATCTTGTCCCAAGAACCTGTGCAGAGCTGTCTCTCATCACGACTAAAGCAACAGCATGACACTACGTTGATGTGACCTCTAGGAAGGACCATGGAAAATGGTGTAATACAATGTATGTGGGACAACTATTTTTCTTTATTTTTCTTCTTTTCTTCATTTTTATTTCTAATAAGACTGCTGAATACTGAAAGAGTGGAAGTTAAAGAGTAAAAAGTGGTGTTTAATGAAAACTGAATTAAACTTCAAAAAAATCTATTAAGAGCAAAATGTTAGCAAAAAACAAAACAAAACAAAACAAATATGGTAAGCACATAATGTAAGAAAATTCGGAAAAGATCTACAGAGACAGAAACGACAGAATTATCATCCTTCTGAATCCTAACAGACAACATCAAACATGAAATGATAAGTCGATTCCATTTCTACAGGAATATAAAAAATGTATCTAAACCAAACTAAAGAAATGATCATTTTCAACAGTGAAATAAAATCCCTTTTGAAATAGAATCATATAAGAATTGTGAATACTCTGTATGAGAACTTTAAATAACAGCTCTGCAGCATTCTCCCTTAAAGAAAACTGAAGTAGGCCTGTCTCAGATTAGACTTTCAACATTTTATATTAGCACATTAACCCATTCATGACAGAGGTCCACATTTTGTGGTTTAGCCTAATATCTTTTGATGCAAAGCCCTAAAAATCATACCAAATACATGAGCAGAAAGAGCAAAAAAATTCTACACAAACTGTGCCCATTTTGGTTGCATCAATATTCGTTGTTTGATGCTGAAAATTTTTTAATGGAAAATAAGCATTAAAATCCTTAAATTGGCAATGTGATAGAAAGTCTAAAATCACCGTTTTCCCCCTGCAAATTGACTTTTGACTTCTCATCATAATTTGTCAATTTATATTCACTGCAGATACATGACGTTTTATAAGAAAAATGTAGCAATAAAATAAAAATGTTGGTGTTGCCAATTTGAAGAATAAATGCTGGTCAAATTAGGCTTTAAATAATCCTGTCACGAATGGGTTAATATGGCAGACTCACTCTAGGTGGAGAGTGACTTTTTGGCTGTTCCTATCCCAGAGTTTGATGGTTTTATCCATAGACGTGGTACAGAGACGATTGTCATCAGGGGAGAAGCGACAACATGTGATGGTACTCTTGTGAAGATCTATAAAATGAAAAACAAAGAAGCATTATCTCGATCATATCTCAGACAGCGTATTCTGAGCACTATAATGATTAGTAGCTTTCATTGTATATCATCAGTGCACCATAATTGATAAATTTCAGCAAAACTGTTCTCACAACATTTCAGACAGGAATCAAACATTTTCTTTTCACTCAAAGCTACAAGGAAGGATTTTTCTTTGCTTATCAACTTTCATTACTTTCAATGATATCTACTTCAAAACAAATATGGTTCTTCATCAGTCATACTGCACTGTTTCAAATCACCTTTTATTGATTCAGATAATATATCATGAATGATCAAACCAACAACTGGTGTAATCAAATGAAACATTCAAATATATTTCATCTAATTATTTCATATTTCTCATTACTGTGATTCAAAAGAGTGAAATGTGAAAGAAGACCAGAGTCTACTCTTAATCAATTTAAATTTCTCACATAATGTTAAAAATGCGCATGGTGAAAGGTATACTCTTAGAAGTGTACTATTATCAAAATATCATACTTGCCTCATTTTATACAGGTCAGCATCTCAAATTCTCAGAAAATTTATACTTCATCTTGGCTTCTGCAAGTACAATTATCCCTTACCTTCCCCACTCCCCTTAAAGCATAAACATACAAACCATGGCATTTCCTACTTACCATTTAAACTACTTACTACACTGCCATCCTGTATGGACCTTACTGCAACTACATTATCCAGGTCTGAGACAGAGACTACAAACTTGCCATCATGTGATATCTGACTGCATGTTACAATGCCTCCATGAGTTGCTTTCCACTGAAACAGAAAAGGAGTACAATAAAGTCTAGTTTTGCTATTTAATCATCAAAAAAGGACCCCTCTCTTTCTCTCTTTTCTCTGTAAGTGACAATTCTCAGATTAGGATCGAAAAAAAAAATAGAAAGACATTAGCATCAGACAAAATTTGCAACAAAATTTCACAAATTTTTTGCTTAATGAATAATATAATCTGTAGACTCCTATATCTGCGCAATAAAATCTTAACCAAAAAAGGATCAAATCATAATCCCTTCAAATGTGAGCTATGTGAGCTGTATGAGCCATACAAACAGTCCTGATGAGGAAATGGAAGGCATATTATTTTCCCAGGATCTGTATTTTGAACCTATAATTAAATTCTAAACTGTCCTACATTTACTTTAATTGAATTATCTGTCAATCATTAACTAAAATCTTCACAACTACTGAACACAACTTTGCTCATAATTCATTAATTTCAAAAATATATTTATAATTATGTTACAGGACAGTAGTCATTCTTTAATATTTCACATTCATGTATCATAATGAAAAACTGGAATGAGAACAAGTTTATCTTAACATCCTGCCCCAAGGTTACTTACCAATATCTTGCCTGTCTCCACATCCCATACCCTGACATGTTTATCCCAGCATGCTGATACTAGCTTGGTATTATCAGGGCTCATATGACATTCACTCACAATAGATCCATGCTCTTCAAACTCTTGCACTTTCTCACCGGTTTCCATGCTCTGAAAAGCACAAGATCAAAAAGACATGAAACAGAACAATAACCCCTCTCTGAGATGATCAAGGCTGGAATAATGAGAGAGAAAAGGAGGGCTGAGTTGTTGAATTGGGTTTTTTACAGATATGATCATTAACGTCTGGAACCAACCTTTGATGTCATCATCCAAAAGACGTGACTCAGACTCGAACCTGGGTCCGCTGAATCAGTATAACTTCCAATATTAGCTGGATTACAGGCGAACGCCACAATGCCCAGTTGTGGGAAAAAGGAGACCATGTATTTCAAAAGAAAAGGCATAAACCTTTAGTAAGCACAGGAGATCAGGGCAGTTGACATAAAACTGTTTTAAACGATTGCCATCTGTTAACTTCCCAGTTCATGGTGATGCATTATTTGCCACATTTGTGATTTTCTTTAAAGAACACATTTGCTGAATTCTACATGTAGCACTTGGTGGGCCCAATAGTAACATAAACATCTTTAAGAAAATCTTGAATTAAATCCACTGCAATACCATTTTCTATTTTCAGTCAGTCAAAAAAAGCAAGCAATATTCTTACCCAAAGAACACATGTCTTATCATCTGATGATGTGACGATGTGTGTGTCATTCAAACAGAACTGAACAGAATTGATACCTTCATGATGACCTCTCAACACTTTGTATTTCACCTGGAAAAGAAGAAATAACATTAAATGACTGGGGAAACAGAAAATACTTAAAATACATAATCCAATCCAATCCAATCCAATCCAATCCAATCCAATCCAATCCAATCCAATCCAATCCAATCCAATCCAATCCATTCCATTCCAATCCAGTCCAATCCAATCTCATCTCCCTGGGGCTATACATGTCCAAAAACTATCCATTCCGCAATCATGAGCAATGCAATGTGTTCAGTGCAAACTACTATCAAGGCTGCCAAAAAAGACTTTGTGATTTCCTTTTTTCTTGTGATATTAATATCATAGTTGGAAATCAGGACAAATTCATACCAGTCAGGTTTCAAAGTCAAGATGTGCAGTCATTTATTACTTGCGTGTAGATTTAGGACCCCTTTATTTTGCCAATAAAATTTTACACTGGCATTGATATCGATACAAGAAATTAGCTTCAGAATACCGAGATAGATAAAAGAAATTTGCATAAACCAAAGAATTTTGTGACTTTCTAACAGCTGAAAACAGAGAGTGTTAGCTTTTGGTCCCCTGTCATACATATAACAATCCACACAATTTATGATGGGGTGACCGATGTTTCACCCCAAACATTACACTAACATTCATTTTCTAAGAACACAATATTCAATTCATGATCTCTTAAATTCTACCAAGAACTATTTAGATCACTAAATCCCAGAGGGAAAGCCAAATTCTAGACTATGAATAAACAAAGGTTATTGATAGAGAATTCCGGAGATATTGCAATCACAAAATTTGATGTGGCAACATGCTACAACTGAACTGAAAAAAGAATTAGAATTCTTGATATCAGAAATTCTATTTCTTGATATCAAGAATTGAATTCTTGATATCAAGAAATAGGATTAAATGTTCAAACGGCTTGCCATACGATCGTTTGAATACGGCCGGTTGAAATGCAAGGAGTAGCGAATTCGCTGATTTCCCTGCGAAAAGCGCGGAGGCAAACAGAGATAGAGGTTGGCTGCTGCAAGATTTTCAACCGAGAGGACCTAACGTTAGGACCCTGGATTTACCTGAAAATGGAGAGTTACAAGGAATCAAACATAAAATCAGTAAGCTACATTGTATACAGTATAGGTCTACTCTGTAGTGTATGATAATATTTTTATATTCATGAATAAAGGGGGAAAATCGCTGATTTGAGGTAGTTTTTCATTGTCGTGCCCACGACAATGAGATTGCATGCACAACGCACTGGGGCGCTTCTGTCTCTAAAAAGGAGGAGTGCCGACCCTACCAAAAATTCTGTGTGACACATGCAACTACTGGTGCCACATCTCCTGTGTTGGAATTTCAGCACGTAGTTATGATCAGCTTCTTGCAAAGTCTAGAAGTTTTGCCTGGAATTGTTTCCAGTGTGGATCCATAAACATCGGATCTAGCTCTTCTCTCCAAGGCCTTGATTTCACAGATACGAATAGTTTCTCTCCTCTCGATGACAGCCAGCTCGACTCTTCAACCTATGATAGCTTTCCTGTTACATCTACACCAACTCGTAGCTATGATAGTCCCTCATCAGCTCGTCCTCACTTTTCATCCCCACAACCTCGCTCATCGAAGAGAAAACAGAAGGCTTTCAAGGTCATGACTTTAAATTGTAATGGCCTTAAAGGGAGTTCAAAAAGGTCAAGTTTTCATGCAGCCATCACTCAACACTCCCCGGACATTATATTAGGCTGTGAATCAAAGCTCAACACTGACATCCCAACTTACTCCATCTTTCCTAGCAACTACATAGTGTTCCGCAAAGACCGAAATCTGCATGGGGGAGGAGTTTTTATCTCTGTCCGTGATGATATTACAGTCAGCGAATGCCCACATCTTGCTACAGACTGTGAACTTTTGTGGTGCACTATTGAGTTAACAAATACCAAAAAGCTTTTTCTGGGGTCTTACTACTGCCCACCTAACGACCGCCAAGCTAGCCTTACTGGATTGGAAAACTCCCTTGCTTCGTTGATGGGAAACCGACGTGCTCATCCTAACATCCTGATTGCAGGTGATTTTAATCATCCTGACATCGACTGGGATGAACAGACTACGACCAATCCTAGCTCTTCAGTTACTCATCAAAATCTACTCGACATCCTACTCACAAATTCCCTATTCCAGGTAGTGCGTGAAGTCACCCGACCGTCATCTGGAAATATTCTTGATCTGATATGTACTTCAAATCCTGGTCTTGTGGACAATGTTGAGGTGCTACCCGGAATCTCCGATCACCACCTGCTGACTTACACCGTTAAATCATGTCCCAAGCTCCAACCAAAGCCACCACGGAAGATTCATCAGTTCAACAAGGCAGATATCTATCAACTTAAACAAGCTGCAAGAGACTTCTCTGATGCGTTTCTCCTCTCAGATCCTGAAAAACGTTCTGTAGAGACAAATTGGATGATGATCTCCAATTTCCTCAGTAAATGTTTGACTGAGCTTGTCCCGTCAAAGATGAGCAGAGGTAGGAGAAATCTCCCATGGATTACACAGGACATTAAACAGAAAATGAGAAAAAGAGACCGACTGTATAAGAAAGCTTGCCATCAGAATACTGGAGCTGACTGGGAAGCCTTCAGAAGGTTTAGAAACCAAGTAGCCAAGACTGTCCATAAAGCTCATGATGACTACATCAATAACATCATAGGAGCCAGCTTGAGTGATAATCCAAAAGCCTTTTGGTCTTACATCAAAAGCTGCCGCACTGAACAGATTGGAATACCTCCCCTGCGCACAGCTTCAAAACTGTGTTCCGTAGCTGCAGACAAGGCTGAGGCATTGAACAATTTTTTCCACACCACGTTCACTCAAGAAAATACTCAGAGTCTACCATCAAAGGGCCAGTCTCCTTACCCATCTATTGGCCATCTACACATTGACAGGAGAGGAGTAGAAAAGCAGTTAAAGCAACTCAACCCGTCCAAAGCTAGCGGGCCTGATGAAATCCCACCCAAGCTTCTTAAGCTTATAGCCTGTGAGATTGCCCCTGTGTTTGCCTTTTTATTTCAACAAAGTTATAATACAGGTACTATACCATCACAATGGAAAAAGGCTCTCGTTTCACCAATTCACAAGTCGGGCGACAAGAGTGACCCATCAAACTACCGGCCAATATCCCTCACCTGTATTGCCTGTAAGATAATGGAGCACATAGTCCTCAGCCATGTTTCCAAACATCTTGCATCCAATGAGATTCTTAGTGATGCCCAGCATGGCTTCCGCCAGGGACTATCAACTACCACCCAACTGTCGTTAGCTGTTCATGACTGGTCTTTCATTTTACAGAAACGCAGTCAAGTTGATACTATCTTCTTAGACTTCCAAAAGGCCTTTGATAGAGTGCCCCATGAACGTCTTGGCATCAAGCTCCAGCATTACGGCATCAAAGGTGACACTCTCAACTGGATAATGGCTTTTCTTTCAGACAGGAAGCAGTCTGTAGTTGTTAACGGCAAACAGTCTTCATGGAGGGATGTCTCCTCTGGTGTCCCCCAAGGCTCGGTCATCGGTCCGACTCTCTTCCTTCTCTTCATTAACGACATCCAAGATAACATCAAATCCTCTCTTCGGCTGTTTGCTGATGACTGTGTCGTCTACAGAGAGATTGTGACTGATGAAGACTTTCACATCCTACAGCAAGATCTACTACAGCTGTCATCCTGGTCTGCTACATGGCAAATGAAATTTAATGTCAAGAAATGTGCTGTACTTTCCATCACACGTAAACGCTCTCCTCGCACCTATGATTATTTTCTTGACTCCGATGCAATACCTAGAGCCAATAACTACAAATACCTGGGAGTGACAGTGACTACAGATCTGCGTTGGAATCTTCACTGCCAGGACATCAGGCGAAAGGCCAGTCGTACACTGGGCCTCATCCGCAGAACTCTATCACCGTGTTCCAAAAAGGTTAAGGCCAGGGCATATACTGCGTTAGTCCGTCCTCAACTGGAGTACGCTTCTGAGGCATGGAATCCGCACACTGTTACAGCTGTTGAATCACTGGAACAAGTACAAAGATCTGCGGCCCGATTCGTTCATTGTGACTTCAGGAGAACAACATCCTCCTCAGCCTTGGTCTCCACCCTTGGATGGAACAGCCTCCACACTCGTCGGCTCTTAGCACAATGCTCCCTTTTCACCGGATGCACCATCAACTGGTTCGCGTGCCTTGCCACAGGTCATTTCTCCAGCAACCTACTATGGTAGGCACGACCATATAGCTAAATATGCCATACCTAAAGCTACAATAGACACATACAAATATGCAATGTTCCCTAGGACAGTACGGATATGGAACAGATTACCAGGACATGTCATTCTCCATGGAAACCCAACTACGTTCAGAGAGGCTGCACTACCTATCATCAGCATGATGCAGCCTCCTGTTGGGTCCCACATGCTATAAATGGACCAATGCATGTTTTTACTCGCACCCCTGCATGCTCATTTTTATTGTATATATGTGAGCCAACCCAAATCCTGCACCTTGTCACCTCCATTGGCACACGACATTATTGACATCCCAGTATAGCTTCCAAGGAGCTGCGTTTTGGGATTATTGCGACAAGTAACAAGTAACAAATAAGAGGCTAACGACGACTGTTACTAGAGACATAGACCGAAGTGTTCTGTCTCTAACAGTCGTCGTTAGCCTCGTATTTTGGTAGGGTCGGCACTTCTCCTTTTTAGAGACAGAAGCGACCCAGTGTGTTGTGCATGCAATCTCATTGTCATGGGCACGACAATGAAAAACTACCTCAAATTAGCTTTTTTCCACCTTTATTCATGAATGTAAAAATATAATTACATAGTACAGAGTAGAAATATACAATGTAGCTTACCGATTTTATGTTTGATTCCTTTTAACTCTCCATTTTCAGGTAAATCCAGGGTCCTAACGTTAGGTCCTCTCGGTTGAGAGAACTTGCAGCAGCCAACCTATCTCTGTACATGTTCGCCTCCGCGCTTTTCGCAGGGAGATCAACAAATTCGCTACTCCTCGCATTTCAACCGGCCGTATTCAAACGTTCGACCACGTACGTACGTTTGGGCATATACGTACGAACGATGTTTTTGTTGTTGTTGTTTTGTATTGGTCGCTCGTTAATACGGTTGAAATGCGAGTCGCAAATTCGCTGATCTCCCTGCGAAAAGGGCGGAGGCGAACATGTACAGAGATATAGGTTGGCTGCTGCAAGATTTTCAACCGAGAGGACCTAACGTTAGGACCCTGGATTTACCTGAAAATGGAGAGTTAAAAGGAATCAAACATAAAATCGGTAAGCTACATTGTATATTTCTACTCTGTACTATGTAATTATATTTTTACATTCATGAATAAAGGTGGAAAAAAGCTAATTTGAGGTAGTTTTTCATTGTCGTGCCCATGACAATGAGATTGCATGCACAACGCACTGGGTCGCTTCTGTCTCTAAAAAGGAGGAGTGCCGACCCTACCAAAATACGAGGCTAACGACGAGTTAGAGACAGAACACTTCGGTCTACTAGAGACAGAACACTGCACTTCGGTCTAGAATACACATTGCTTGTGCATGCATGAAGTGCAGTGCACACTAGCATTAGCTGTCGCGGCACAGAAGTTCAAGTGGGAATTCAGACGAGTGTAGCTGTATCCTTATGAGTATGACGCTGTGGATACAACATACAACCACACGCGTGTGGCCGTAATGGCGTAAGGTAAAGACACACGCGTGTGGCTGTATACACTGCCTTCATGAAACGCGCCCCAGGTCTACAGGCGTACGCGGCGATGACAACCGCTCACGTAATGAAGCCGTAAGACCTAGATGATGTAGATTTATCCAGATACATACCTGAGCAAGATCCTCATTTTCCCACACACCAGATTTGCTCCTTATATCTGGAGTAACTTCTTCCACTATTTCCAAGGCAAGAGGGTCAATATCGCTCTCAGCTATAGGCATTTTAGAGCTTACTTTGGCAAAATTTGGGTTAAATTTCAGACGAAATATTACTGGCCTCGCTCATGGAACCAAGATTTGTAAGTTAACAAAATGATCTTTTACAAAAAAATAAAAAAGAAAAATACCTAATTAATTTTTTTGACTATAAAAAATTATTTGATTATCTTTAATGGTAGTGAAACATTTATTTTATATCTATATTTTAGATAAAAAATTTCTTGAAAATTATGACATAGCAACAAAAAAGCGTCAAAATGGCCGACACTTTGGTTCTGAGAGCTCTGAAAGGACAGCCTCAAACATTAAATCTTTCGAGTAAAAACCTGAGTAGTGTACCAAAGGCGGTTGGGAAGCTGTACAGACTTCAAAATTTGCAACTTAAAAACAACAAAATTGCCAAATTGCCGAAAGAATTTACATGTTTGAACACGGTAAGTGTTTGCATGGCCCCACACGCTGAAAATTTTGTCTTCGAACATGTGGAAGTTGTTCACCACAATGACCACTCACCTCACTTTGGTTGGTGGGGAAGGGCACCCTTAGGGCCTTAGGCCTAGGTCAAAACGGCGATTTGAATAGAGAAACTAATTGCCGACGCGAACGCGAAATAAATTCACTTAGATCTTCTATAAGAGAGAAGAAAAGTTTTGATTTTACTTACCAGCAATGTTCCTGAGCCTGAGGCTCTCAATTTCCCCCTTTCTCCTTTTGAACTGAAAATGGTGAATTTTAAGAAGAAAACTGATGCTTATCAGAATCGTAGGTTGACAGCTTTCCGTCGAGTAACCAATAGAAAAGCATGCGGTGTAATGTCTACTGGAATTGTCACTTCTGCGGTACCAGGTCAATTCATTGAATTAGTACACTATGACTCACTCAGGGAGCCTATGGTGAGCTGTGCAAATTTATGTGAAATGCTGCCCTCTATAGTTGCAGATAGAAATCACTAAAATAATCAACAAATTCTTGGAAAATGTTTGCTTTTTACACCCAGTATGATAACATATCCTATTTTCATTCCATTCCTTCAATTGGATCTAAATTATCTTCATCAAATGAATTTTGAGAAATCTTTTTCTGATCACTGCTCTTGTTCCTCTGTCCCAGAAATGTGACAGAGAACACTACTTTTCTATTGTCAGCAATTTCCACTGTACAGGCCTAATTCAGTGCAAGGTTATCTGATGATAACCTGACATTCGTGCAAGTGACTATGACTATGAGTGGGGAAGGGGTGATGGGCTGGGAGGTTAATAGTTAGGGTCTAGGCCTATTTCTAAATGTAGTCTATGTGAAGGTTTACCTGTAATTATGGTGGAATGTGATATACGTCTAATTTTGTTCATGTCAATTATTTGAAATTTTTGTATGAAATGTTTAAATGTCATTTGTGATTTTGTTGAGAGGAAAGAAATAAAAACTTGTAAAAAAATTGTTCAAGGAGAGATTATTGAATATTACTTAGTGAGAATGCTTGCTCCACTCAGAAAGAGAGGTAAGAAGTTGAGAACAGGATCCAAGGAAAGGGAGTTTGGTGAATTAAGCATTTGGCCTGCTTGTCATACTTTTTTTTGTTCTTCTAGGTCTAATTCTAGTTCATTATTTTTCTAACATTCAGTGGACCTAAGTAACTTATCTAATACAACCTTGCTGGCTTGCATTTCATCTAAGTGTAACGTAGTATGTAGGATGGGGGGGGGGGGGGGGCGGGACAGGGGTTGTGTGTCTGGACACTTAAAAAAATTGAAGCCTTCTCTTTTGTCTTTAGATTCTGTCTTGATACAAAACCTGTCCGGACACACAACATCTGGGTACCAGATGTTGCGTGTCTAGATTTTAAACAGCCATTTAAAGAAACAAGCAAATTCTTAAATTTTCTAGCACTTGTGTTTGACAATATTATAGATATTATAGAGAACAAATATTGACGATGATATGTGCTATTTAATGAATAGTTTTTGAGGCCAAAGAGAAGGCTTCAAGCGTGCGGACACAAGACCCCCCATCCTAGTCAAGTTTTTTAATCTAGTCTAGAGCTAGACTAGCCTAGTAGCCGTAGGTAAAAAAAGAAATTTACTAACATTATGTGAAGGTCGTAATGTTGGCTTTATTGAATGTTAGAAAAATTATAAAATGGAAGAAATAACATTGAAAAATTTACAAATTTTATTGATGATGGAGTAAGTGTAGCGAAAGAGAGAGGGATAGACTTTCTTGAGCTTATGCCCCCCCCCCCTGTTATTCCATACCCTAACCCTAATCCTAATCCCTTGGTGGGGGGCCATAATTTTTTTTTTTTTCTTAGAGAAAGGAAGTTAACTTTGATTTATTCTTAGTGTGTTTTTTTTTTTAATTGTTTCTTTTTTTTTTTTGGGGGGGGGTGTATTTTTGCTTGTTCAGAATTCCCCAGACCATCCCAATGGTCCCTTTCACCCATTGATTTTTGGCAAGCAGAGGCCAGCTTATATCCACACGGGAACATTATGTAGGGCTGTGACTGACTAAATTTCTGCAGCAGTTGACCTCTTTTGTTGAAGATAGTGACTTGAAGATCCCACAATAGTCAGCAAAATTCTAAGAAAATATTCGCTTTTTGCATCATAGCTGATGATAAAATGACTTATTTCTATCTAATTAATGCAGTTGGATTTCAATCACCTTCATCACATGAAATTTTCAGATTTTTTTTTTTTTGTGATGGGGGATCTTCCTCCTCTGAAGCTCACACATAAGCTCAAGAACATTACTTGCTTATTGCTGGCAATTACCGCCATATAGATCAATGTGACATTAATATAACCTTGTAGTGGTATGAGTGGCTTGTATCTAAGATTAGATTCATATTTACTCTGCTTGCTTTGCATATTTTGTTCCTTTTTCTCATTTAAATCTGAGCACATGTAAAAGGAGTTTTAAGAATATGGAGTCAGAGATTGCCCAAATAGTAGATCTACTCTACTTATAAGTTTTTTAAATGAAGTCCCCATTCATTTGAGTACCTTTTGGTCATTATTTTTCAGCTTGTTGCACTAAATCTTGGAAATAACTGCATTGAAGAGATACCGGATGAACTCAGCTCATTACATTCTTTAGAAGTTCTTCATCTATTCAACAACAAAATACAGAATATTGAATCCAAGGTTTTAGGTAAGTGTTCAATCAGGCCTGAGATTATTCAGGTAGTATTTTACAAAGTATTTAAAACTGACTTTTCATCAGCAGAAGGAAAGTTCTTTATGATATCTCTCAGTAATGTGATAGGGACAGATCCTATAGACATTTTCATTAGTTTTATTGTTTTGGACAGATGTTCATTTTTAAATAGCAGTCTCTGTCCAGTTATGGTTGAGTATTCTTTGTACCTTCTATTATGTGCAATTCTTTTTTTTGTAGAAAAAAAAAAAAAAAGGTAACATGTGCATGATAAAATAATGACTGACAAGAAATATTTTTATTTCTCCTCTTTTCTCTTCTCTTTTTTTTTTTTTCTTATTTGTGTTTTTCATTTCAGGAAGCTTAAGACACCTTAAACTTTTAAACCTAAACAACAACCAAATCAAATCTCTTCCTGTGTCTATGAACAAGTAAGTATCAACCCATGGTGGTTTGTTTTTGTTATTAGATTTTGTCTTGCTTTGATTTTGACCACCAGTAGTTTTCATTTGATTGCATTTCCAAATGACCCAAAAGTACTCAATTCTTTTCTCTTTTTTTTTTTTTTTTTGGAGGGGGAGGGGGATGGCATTTTTTCTAAACAGGTATACATTTCCTTGGTCTTTCATATTTTTAAACTCTGCATTATTTGAAATAGAGTAGAGGGTTTTTTTGTTTTGATGAATTTCTCATCTTATTTGTGAGTACAAAAGTGAAGAAGAAAGAAGAAGAAGAAGAAGAAAAAAAAAGAAGATTCTGCCATACCAGTCTTAGCTAATTGTATAGTGATATGACTACAATTGTTAATTAGTTTATAGACCAGACTCGGTGCTCTTTCCCCACGTTTCTTGAAGAAAGATAGACAGCCTTTCTGCAAATAGCCATTGGATTGTATAAAGAATTAAACTTTATTCAACATTATTAATTGAATGAAATTGATTGCTCATCCCATGCAGGCTAATCAACCTTGAATACTTAAGTGTAGATGGAAACCAACTGAGCAGCCTCCCTGGTGAAATCTGTGCTCTAAGTCATATGGTGGAGCTACATGCTGCTAATAACCAGCTGACATCACTACCAATGGAATTGGGGTTCTTGGTGAAACTCAAGAAGTTTCATGTCCAGCAGAACAGAATCAAAGAGCTACCTGAAGGCATGGGAAAGCTTAGGAATCTGGAAGTTATAGATGTTGCAGCTAATGAGTTGCGTATCTTTCCCACTGAGGTTGGTATGAATAAAATGGATTATCCTCTTATCTTAACTCGCTAAGCATGATTTGAATTCAGTATAACACACATCTTCTGTCAGGGAAAAAAATACACGGGGCTCGGGTGAATTAGCCCCTGAAACGCCAAAAGAGCCCTGGAAAACTAAAAAAGAGCCCCTGAAATTCTCATAGGGTCCAATGTAAACTGTAATACAGTGTAGAAAATTTGGGTGGGTGGGCTCAAAGAGTAGCCCCAGAAAAAAAAAAATTAATTTTTTCCGTTTTCCGTAGACCCTAGCTTGAGTCATCTTGGGCTTAGTATTCAGTGGGGGAAAATGAACCTGTAACCTGTTGCACAGAAGTTTACTGTAATAAAAACCAATGTACAGTCCTCCATAATTTTGCACCATAAGACATTTAGGGGCTGACAGTAGATGAACTTTAACCTCGACTGTTTCAGACAGAGATATTTTTTAGTAGCTTCAGTAATGGCTTCTTTGCTCACTGCCCCTTAGAAAAAGTTTGTTGTTTTTGTTTTGTTTTGATTGGGTATGTGGCAATATTGTCATGGTATGAGATTCACTGACAAGTAAATCATACCATTGATTCCTTCAAATGAAAACAATGAACAGAAGGATATCATATCATCAATTTCTCACTTATTCTCATTTCAGTTACACAAGCTGCCTCTTAAAGAGCTTTACTGTGAAGAGAACCCCCTTCTGGACAAGATTCCTGTTCAGTCTATCCAAGAAGATGAGGTTCTCACACTCAAGGTATCATTTGAAGCTTTTCTTATACCATGTGTAAGACTTCTGAGATTAAAACAAGCAAAAATAGATTATAGTGATATCCATTACAGTGTGTATTTTATTCCATTTTCTGTTTATCTTGCTTCTTTTTTACCTTTCTTCATTCCAGTGAATTGATATTATGTTTGACTTACTATATAATGCACATAAGGATGACATTCTGATCGTTTTCCCATTACTACTAGGGTCTGACAGAAAAGAGGGTATTTAACGGTGTATATTTCCATTGCAATAGAGCTCTTTGCGTGACTATCAATCTATTCTAAAGGTGTAAAGATTTTAGGATATTGCCTCATGTATCATATATTGTTTGTTCAAAGAGCAAAAGGTATTTTCAGTTTTCACTCAATAACATTTCAGTCAGGTATGGTCATCTTCAGTTGGAACCTTCAAGACAAGCTCCTCTCTTCACGTTTCTGAACAGAATTAATTGAATTTGATTGCTTTTTCTCTTGTTTATTTGTAGGAAATCACAGCGAGATATGTCATGAAGCAACTGAAAGACAGGTATGTAATTACAAAATAGATAAAAGATACAATAGTCTATCAGGTCAGCAGAGTCTGCTTGTTTCCATTCAATAATTTGGGCCGTTTGTAATATTGCTCTCAAATTTAAATTTGTACCGGTAAATACTTCTCTGTTGATTTGTCAACTTCTGTAAACTTGTGTCAACTTTAATTTCAGTAATTGTTGGAAGAAAAAATGTATTGAAGAAAACAAAATGATTTTAAAGACATGAGGAAAATATGTACTTACTGTACATATTTCCTTTCCAATAGATATATTATATCAATTATTGCACATTTGTAGTATGTGTAGCAAAAACATTTATAATTTTAAGTTCATGAATAACTGATACTTATGCCCATTTTAAAGTTGATTTGATTTATAATGACATTAGAATGAGTAACTGGGATTTAAAAGTGCTACTTACAAAAAGCATAATGATGCTAACCAGTACCATTATTTTTTTTTGCATGCTGAAATGTAAAGGCATAATGATGCTAACCACTACCATTATTTTTTGCATGCTGAAACGTAAAGACGTAGATTGGTGAAGGTTGGTGGCAAGTTATTTTATGAAGAAAATCCAGCGTAAGTTTGTGCACTAATGTCCTTCATTGCTGGCATAATAAAGTTTGCAGTGAATAGTAGAGTTAGACCCTATTCAGTTTAATACACAAACATATAGTATTGGTACTCTTGAGATTGTAAAGTTTTGAACAGCACAATGATTTGTTCCATAGTAAAAGTATTTCTTTATTTGAGTTAGAACGAGAAGGAAGGTACATTTGACCTGTATCATGACCTCCATTGCATGCAGACTAACATTTCATATCTTGTTATCCTTTGTGAACAGGTTTAAGCATAACAAGTAAACATGTACATGTACACTTAACATTTAAAGAAAAGTAGTAGGTGGAGATGGTGTGCAATATTAGGTATACTTGTAATTATTTTCCAAAGGAATGTTCATCTCAGGAGTACCAAATCAAATGCACAAATTGATCTGTTTTATCTCTTCACCACAGGAGTAAATTTATCTCTTCTTTTAAAGCATTAATCTTTCCTATGAATCTCTTGAGATAACTAGCTTTTTCGTTGAAGAAATCATGTGGTATTAGAAAATGTTGATATCAGTAATGCTTTATATATCTCTTAAAATTCATATAAAAAAAGGACTTAGAAAGAAGTAGAAGAAAAGTTATAATTGATACTATTCCTCGTAATAATGATAATGATAACAATATTCTGGATTTTTATAGCACCTGATGCATCACTCATAAGATTGTTGGAAGCATCACAATTTAACTTTGATTCTTTTACAACTCGTATGATTAAAACATTAGAATAGTTGATAATAATCAGTGATTGATTCATAATGTCCTTTTTTACAGTATAACATATGATTGTATTTTCAATGTAATTCATTACATAGGAATCCAAGACTCATTACTAAGAGTGTTCAGAAGTATTCTAGAATTATATCTACATTGCTTTATTAGTGTATTTAAGAATGACCATATACTTGAATAAGTTAGGCTAACCATAAATGCACAATTAGTGTTTTTGTGAAAAATCATGCAATTAATTCATCATTTCATCAAGTAACTTTTCATATATATTTTGATTATGTCATTATTAGATTGAACATTTGATAACACACTAATAGTAATTAACTTCATGACTATTATCATGTGAGTTATTAATGTGTAATCCACTGTTCTGAATATTATTACTTTTCCCTAACAAAGTTGAGAGCTATATCAACAATTGATAATGTCACTAGCACATAATGAATTTCGAAAAACATTATTTTTTGTCACCTTTATTAACATTATATCTGTACAAACCAAAGGTTGTATCACATCTTGGTAATAATTTATTTCTTTTAAGCTTGTAAAATTCAAGTACTTTTGTTTCACAGAATCTGATAATACATGGTGTGATATTTTTTTTTCTCTGCTTTTCAAAAAAACCTGCTTTATGATTTTCTTGCGATATTCTCTCAAGAATTTAGCTAGAAATGTCAATTTCGCAACTTCAGATGTTGTGGAAATGCTTAATTGGGATCATGGTGCAGGTTTACTGTTTGCCTCTTACAGGTGTATGTAAACAATTGACAATTGTAATTCATTAGAAGTTTTTGGAGGAAAATGTTGACAGTGATATTTTCAAAAGGTTGGATATGAATGATTATGGATTAAATATTGGTCAAGAACGGTATGTTATTCCACCAAAGACTTTGGCTTTAGGTTGATTAATAGAGGTTCACTGTGAACTAGAAAGGATTATGGGATCGTTGTGATATTTTTCATCATTCTTACACCTTATCTTTATGCCTTTTGACTTCCTTCAGTTTTCTCTGACATTCATTCTTCAGATTTTAATTTTTGAAAATTGATTTTTTATTATTCTTTTCACTAAATCTTTATTTCTAAAAGATATATTCATTTTTGGCTTAATCTTAATAACCATTTGCCACAAAATTCACAATTTTACTGCAAATTTGATGATGAATGCAAGATCTGACAAAGACACATAAAACTACCATGTATAAAGATGTTCTTCCATATATAGATAGAGGGAATTGTTTTTTTTTCTTCTGATGAGAATAGCAAACTGACTTTTCTCCTGGATTCATCCTTTCTTCTCCACCCCACCCCACCCATCTCCTATTACATGTAGTATCTATTTCTTTTATACAGTGGAAAATTCAGTATAACAAGGTCCTTGGGACCATCAAAATTACCTTGTTATATAAGGGTTAAAAAACAATAACATATAAAGAGCTAGGACTGGAATATTACCTCGTTATATTGGGAATATGGTTGTATCAGATCTCTTTATACTGAGTTTCATTGTATTGGCAAATTTTTGTAGAGAATATCGAGAAAATGTAAAGAATGACATATCTCATGGTTCATTAGAACACTAATCAGATTATGTAGTTTCATTGCAAGGATGTTGACTATTGCGATTTCATTATTAGGTGGTCTTATCTCCGTCGAGCCATCAGACACTATCCTAATGTACGCGACATGCTTGCCCAAGCTAGTAAGTGTGCTCTCTGTGGTGAATCATTCCTCAATACCTGGCTGGAGTGTGTGTGCTTCGTAGACGGTCATAAGGTATAGTATTCATGTATCTTGTGGATTTCAATGTAATATTCACTGGATAGACAAGCAATGCTGTCTCCAGGATTTAGATTCAGTCTAAAATTGTCAAGGAACTACCGTAAAATAATCAACATGAAATTAGTTCTCTTATTTGCTTTTTGGTATGGAAATAAAAGCCTAAATAAAAGCCTTGTTATTCCATAATTTTATGCTTCATCAGTAATACCACTTCAAACAACTCATTTCAGCTTTATTCTTAGGTTTATGTCAAACAGTGAGATAATAACTTTCTGAAAGAATATTAAAAGCTGCAATCTAAGTAATGTCCTCTTCTTCAATCATGGAATAGGCAGATGAAATATCGTGGTGTTAATATGAATGTCAAATGCATGTTGATGTATGACCTGAATATGAACACTACTACCTTTGTTAAACAAGGCTTCCCATGATGTAAGGTCACCTTGCAAACTGTATCTCTGATATGTTCTTTGATTGTGTTGTTGTTACTTCTTTTTTTCCTTTTACCATTATTCCTTCCCATAGGATTTGAAACTGGGCAACTCCCCTGGCAAGATCCCTATCCGAGCTCTTCTCTGCTCTTACAAGTGCTTTAACCAACCAGGACACGGGTTCTACGGTGTTGCATTCCCTTGAAGATAGCAACAAGAGTCATTTCAGAGACGCCAATGACAATGTCACATGTTGGAATCTTGCAAAACACTTGTTACAATTGAATGATGCAGGATTCATTGATCAAATGGTGGATTTCTCCCACACACCTTCATGTTGATATCCTCCTTGCTTGTACATTTATAGCAAAGTTGCATGAGGAACATGGGATGTTGTAAACAACTTGGTCGTTTGGACAAGTTGAGACAGGTATTAAATGTACCCTAGTATAAACTTTTCCTACATTTGTCTCTATTTATCTTGGCTCATGTGCCCGGGGGGATATGTCTCATTGAAGCCTGTACATCATCCGCGTAAACAAAAACGTAGAAAGAGGGTCGTTTTTCAGCACCTGGCGGGGAACCCGGGGATCCAGTTAAGGGTATCAAAAACAGGTAAAATCAGAAAAAAGGGTATCAAAATCAGGAAAATCTGGGAAAATGTTACTTAATTAGGAGATAATCATGCAATCCTTGCGTAAAATCCCTGTTAAGGATATAAAAATCGGAGATGCAATACATTATTTCTGTCCTACTTTAATCCCTGTTTAGGGTGCTTTTCAGAAAGTTATTTATGCGGATGATGTACAGGCCTCAATGAGACATATCCCCGCCGGGCTCATGTGCAACAAAGCTGTAGGCCTATCCCAACCCCTGTGGCTGGGTTCATGTTTGCTAATCTGACAGCCTACTTGTACTGCCTTACTCTGGACTGTGCCATATCTATCTCTCTTAACATGTAGTGTAAATAGTACCCTTCTAAACTACAAGTGTTGTACAAGTACATTGAAGTGAGGCCAAAAGTTATTTACCTTCTCTACCACTAAAAGAAAGGGCAAGAACAAATAAGAATTTCAGGAAAGCAATATCTCGGTATTTCTGTACCTCCATAATGACAAAAAGTATGAATCAGTTTTTTGCAATTGATATTTTGTTCACAGTATACATTTTTATGAATTATGCAATTTGCATAATTGCATAATATTGACAGCTTAATAGGGGCTGAGATGATGTTATGCAAGTATAGTTCCAAGATAAAAATGCTCCCATACTTCCTGCGGGCACAGTACTCTTATAGGATACTCAATTACTTGTTTGATATCAAATTTTCACTTTAATTTCAAATCAACTGTCCATAGTAACTTTTTTCCGCTTCTAGCTTTGATATCATGCTTCAATAATTCTAATTTGGTAAATAGTTGATTTGTAATAGGATTATAATTCTGCTCCTGGGGGTATGTTTAAAGAATCATTCTGTAGATATGCTACTTTGAAAGCACGTTTTATACATACATGAACATGCAGTTCACATTAACTGAACTTTTTGTCAGCGGAGGTTATCTATGATCCAATTACCCAAAGTCTAAGTTCACTGACCTCCCACAGAAACACACATTTGTACTTTACAACACAATATGCTGCCCATGTTTTTCTCTTTTCTTCCTCTCTTTGAAGTGTTTTACACCTAGTAATACCAAAGAGCTACACTTCCACCTCAGATGTGAACAAGAATTATAACAAAATGTCTGCAATTTGCTTCCAAATTGTTTTATTTACAAAATTGGACAAAACAGCTTTTGACTTATCATTAAGAATTCATTACATTCAGTGGTTCTGATGGTAATGTGCAACATTTTTTGAGACCCATTTCTTTGAGAAGACTTGCCAAATACAACTAAAATCAGAAACTATACTTAAGTGCCTCGTCTAGATATTTATCCCTACAAAGATTCTTCTAGTACTGTACACATCCTCAAATGTCAGTCAAGGTCCTGCAGTGTATGCCAACAAATGTGCTAGTAGATACAGATAGTAGAAGCATATAAAAAAGTATACTGTAGAAACTCACTATGACATGGCTCTTGGGACCAGCAAGGTTACCTTGTTACATACTGGACCTCTTTGTAATGAAGTTTCCATTGTATTGTCATTAATTCTGAAAATGGACATTTAAATAATCACCATTAAATTTACTTATATTTGTATGTGTAAGCCGACAGTGTAGCATGAGGCTGAATATGTGATTCAAGAGAAGCACATTGTCCCACATTTCACTCCTTTCTTTTTTTTTTTTTTGGGGGGGGGGGAGGGGAGAGTATTTTTACATGAAATCACAGTTCTAAGAGCAACATTTTTCCAACTATGTACTTGGATTAACACTGAACATTTTTGCAAGGCTCAGTCTCTGTGATTGTCACTACTGTCCTCTGCAGAGGTTTCAAGTATAGTTTTCTTAGCACTACATTTTGTAATACAAAATCTATGCAATTTGTATTCTTCAAAGTACCAAAAGTATTCATATATTCCATCCTTTCAGACCTATTTATTGTGTGAACTTCAACATTACAGAGTAAAATATAGTGGAATTACAATTTCAAGTTAGGATTATTGTATGTTGTATTTGTACATACCATATATATGCAATAATGTAAATTTATAAACAGTTATTGTGATGATTTATCATATTACAAGAAATCAAATGTTTTCATATATTAAACTACTATTCATAAGTGAAACTACATGTAGTAATCATCAAGTTATTTGAGTAGTTTTTTTTCTTGTGCAGTTCAACATAACTCTGTTGCCAATTTGATGCATTCTGCTTGACACAATAATAAATAGATCAATGATAGTGTTTAAGACCAAAACAGGGACTTATGGCTGCGGTACTCATAATCTAGTGCATTGAATCGACAGTATACAAATAGCATGATGTTCAGTGCAGTGTCAATTAGAAACTTGGAAGGGGGGGGGGGGAAGTGACAATTGCAGCATGCTATGACTAATTACCTTTAACCCATTCGTGACAGAGGTCCACATTTTGTGGTTTGGCCTAATATCTTTTGATGCAAAGCCCTAAAAATCATACCAAATACATGAGCAGAAAGAGCAAAAAATTCTACACAAACTGTGCCCATTTTGGTTGCGTCAATATTCGTTGTTTGATGCTGAAAATTATTTAAAGGAAAATAAGCATTCAAATCCTTAAATTGGCAATGTGATAGAAGGTTTAAAAGCACCGTTTTCCCCTGCAAATTGGCAACTTTTTAACTTCTCATCATAATTTCTGTCAATTTATATTCATTTCAGATACATGACGTTTTATAAGAAAAATGTAGCAATAAAATGAAAATGTTGGTGTTGCCAATTTGAAGAATAAAAGCTGATCAAATTAGGCTTTAAATAATTCCTGTCACGAATGGGTTAATAATCTGTCCAAATTAAGGTTACAATTAGCCATATAAAATTTCAAATCACAGTGTGGCATGATATAGTTTGGGATAAAAAGAATTTTTAAAAGATGTGAACTAAATTGGAATGATGTTGGGGTAACCATGCTATATGTAGGTGTTTCTGCTTACAGTACACCCAAGCATTGCTTTACAATACATAAAACTACATGTATTCATGACCCCTGGATATTTTTCCTGTGTTTTCTTCTAAATTACCTGTATTTCCAAAATAGGCAAGGAGTCAGGTGGTACACTACTTTACAAGTATTTTAAAACCTGTCCACAAGTCAGTTTGGGGTTGGTTTTTAGAAGGAGACTAAATGAGGTTTCTAGTAAACTGCAGAGCCTGCAGGATTGGGTGGAGCAGATCAAGGTGTGTAATCATCATCCAGTCTTTTATTTAGCTTTAAACTTTCCGCCTCCTTTCTTTGCTTTCTTCTGTGCAGCTCCCTTCAGTGGTTCAGACTGTAAACGACAAAGAGAGAAAGTAAGAGAAAGAGGGCCAGAGAGAGAGAGAGAGAGAGAGAGAGAGAGAGAGAGAGAGAGAGAGAGGAGGAGGAAAGGGGGTGAGAAGTGAGGCATGTAGTAAATAAAACTAGATGAATCCTAGACCACGCATGGTCGAAATTTATGCCTCCGCCTTTGCCAGGTCAGAAATATATCACTTTTAATTTATGGGAAATGTATTAGGATACATTTAGAGTACAAAACTGGAAAAAAATAATCTCTGATTTTCTTCAAAATGAAGAAAATGTGAAATTCTATGTACAAAATGAATAGAGAATTGTCCACGATGACATCACAGATGCTGGTGGAGTTGCCAACTTAAAGGATCCCCATAATAATGATTACTCAAACTTTCATAAATCACAACTCTTGAACAGATTGTCCAATTTTGCTCAAAGTTTCACTGTCTACTCATTCTTGTTCTTTGTTTGCCTGAAAGCACATTGATGTTTGGGTTGCATTCTCCTTTAAAAGGACTAAAAAGGACCTTGGGGCAATGAAAATGCATGGCTAATCTTTAAGAAGAAGCATAAAAGAATAAATGTTTGAAGTGATACCTTTCTCTTGCCAGCTGGAGAAGGGGAAGGCTTGACAGAAAAGAATGAGTCCAATCTCCCTTGGGTTGCTCCTGTTCTTGCTTTCACCAGTTTCTTGCATCCATTCCTCATCCTCTCCTCACTATGTATCACAAATGGTTTCAAAGAATAAAATGAATTGTGCTTGATCTTAAAAAAAGTTACTTTATTCTTGCAATGCCATGAAATCTTAATGTTCCATGAAAACAAGAAAACAGGGAGCTTTAGATACGCGACGCGAGTCCCATGACGCGGAATCTTCCTGGTTGACTTACGTTCTCCTCTTTCCTCGTGTCGTGTTTCAAAAGAGGCTGTAGATTTTGGGAAGATGCAGTAAGTCAGACAAAGCGCACACGCACAAATGTGAACCATTGTTATGTCATTAAAAAGGGTCAAAAAAGGTTTCACGTCACGAAATTTGGGAAAATGGTAAACTGGCCCAAGAACTGTCGTGAAAAAACAGACGACACAGGATGGACTGGAAAGAGCTGTCTCACACATGCGCACAACAACATTTTAGCCAAGATCCTGCGTCATCGGACTCGCGTCACGTATCTAAAGCTCCCTATTCTGTCTCATGAGGCAGCAAGTCTTCACATACAAGTTAGAACAATTAGTAATAATAATAATAATAATAATAATAATAATAATAATAATAATAAAAAGCACTTGTATGGTGCTATCTATCTAGTTAAAACTATTCTGAGGTGCATGAATAACTAAGAGAGGAGATAAAAGTAGAAAAGCAATAAAATGGAATAAGGACTTGAGGAGTACTACAAATTTGGTTGAATTACATTCTACTGTATGCTTTAGCAAAGAAGACCTATTAATACAAGTTTCCATAAGAAACACTGATCAAGGGTGACATTGCCTACAAAGCTCACTATATTGGCTTGGGTAAGGCTTGATTTTTTTTTTTTTTTTTTTGAGGGGGGATGCAAAGATTGATATATTACAGAGGAAGTGTTTCTAAATTGTGGATGTGGCTCTTTAAGTAAAAGCAAATGGTTCAACAGAAAATGCCTGTCTTAAAGCTGATTGATCATTCAATCAAATTTCTTTTCATTAGTATGGTCAAGCAACTAAATTTTGTCAATTACTGCAATACCATGAAGGAAAATAAAATAAGAAGCAGAAATAACAGACACTTACTTGAAATTCTTTTCGTTACACATGAATTCAATGAGAGCTTCTTCATCTGGTGCCGTCCATTTGAGCTGTATTATGAAACAAGGAAAATAAAACTCACTGATGATAACTGGGTTTATTTCTTTGATAAACTCTATGTTTACTTTTTCCCCCCACACTCTTCACTCATATACACAACCCGATGTACAATATATATGAAGTCAATGGTCAGCCATCATTTTCAAACAAGAAAGGGTGATTTAAAATGGTCTCTTGTGGTACAAATTTCCCAAACAATCTCTACAAATGAACTTCCTAGGAGGAAAATCTGTGATTTTAAGAGTTTGTTTCCTTATTTCAATGATGAACCTGACCTCCAATCTCTCCCCAAGGAACAACCTTCATGACGTATAAACCCTGTTTTTTATTCTGTTTCAGACCAACAGATATAGCTGAATTTAATTGTAAGCATACAGTAGTGCATAACATGTGCCACTCACAGCATAAAAAAGGGTTAGAGTTCTGAAGTTCCCCTATATCTAATCCTCTATCATACTCACATCAAATTCTTCCCCTGGTGTGACGTCAGGGGTCAAGAAGAGTCCTCTGGCTTCCTTGAATAGCCAATCTTCAGGAGGAGGGTATTTCTGAAAAATCAACCAGAAAAGATGCAACTGATGGGAATAGTCAGTCAGATATTCTCTACAAAAGGGGTTCTGATTATTGTACTATGACATAAACCATATATCCATTACCTATGGAATCAGCACTATAATAAGCCCTCGGGACAGCATTCCAGGTCTCTTACTGACCAGTACTGCAGGCATTAGGTTGACTTTCAACAGTGCCGAACAAATGCCGAGATCTCTATGCACATACGACACTAGGATGGGGTATATGCACTTGTAAGTTTACAACTGATCAAAAACATTAAGAAATGTACAATACCAGTAAGCAAACTCTTTCCTTGCATTCCTCAAAGTCATGATCTTGACATGATAGTATAATGCCTTAGAGAGTATGCTGGGGGCATAGAATAGTTCTGACATTACTTCCAGGTATAATTCTTCCTATGCCAATCAAACAGTCAATCCATTTACAATACCTCACAGACTTTCTACAATATACAGATGATTGCCACACTACCATTATATATCAATATCACTCACAGAGACAGATGAGGATTCATCCATTTATAGGCTCTTTTATCCCACATCAAACCCTAACTGTAGCAATATACTTACACTTTTGTCTAACTTCTCTAGGATAGTTTCAATACTGCCATGGGTCTTCATGAGTTCATACGCTCGCTTCATTCCAATACCCTTGATGGTACCACAATAATCACAGCCCATCAGAATACACAGATCAATGAACTAATATCAAGAAATGGGAAAGAACAACATCAAACTCACTCATAATTGCTAAATCAATATTTTTAAAAATCAAATTTTTGAAGGCTCAACCTAAACTAGCAAGTCAAATGATAAATTTGTCTCATATGTTTTCTATGCCATTAAACAAACAAAAATTGCATCAGCCATCTTCATACTTTACAGTTTCTAAAACACAATATGTAGCTGGCACTGAAATTCTGAATGAATTGTGCATCTGAGCATCATCCTCAAATTATTTAATGTAGACATTATTTAATTAATGAAAAGAGATTTGAGAAAACAGGACAATTTCAAGATGTGACTACTTTCCAAGTTTTTAGCTATTAAGTATGTTGCATTTACACTGGAACTGGGAGATATTGTTTGACTGGAAAATCAAAGGTCTTGGCCAAATGCAAGAGGTTTTCAGAAGCCTACATCTCTGTCCTTAAGTAGTAACTACTTCAGAAATTCTCTACAGAATGTGAAATACGATGACAATTTTTATATTCAAACATTTTGAATGAAATCTTCTGTAACTGTTAAACTGACCTGTTGTCTGTCCAAGCCAAGGCCATCCAGAACTCTCTGATAGTTGAACTCTTGAACAGGCATTTTTCTGTAAAGAGAGGAGATGAAACATGATAGATCATTTATTGGAGAAGTATTTGATAAGGCAACTTTATTAAAACAATCCATTTATTTATTTATTTGTTTACTTATTTGTTTACTTATGTATTTATTTAAGATGCTTTTTCAGAGGCTCCAGTCTGTAAAACTGAAAACATTACAATTTTGTGAGTTGCAACCAAGCTTTAGCTAAGCCTACACTATTCTCACTTTTCACTTTGATCAACCAATTGGCAATATTGACAGAATGACCAAGAAGATTCAGTGAAAGGAAATATTTCACCAGCACAACTGTGCGTCTCAGCCCTCTATTCTCAAAACTGTACCTGCTGATACAAATCTCCCTGGCCATTGTGTATGTATACCCACCTTGCTTCACTGACTGTGAGATGTCTGAGTAGTACATCACCTCCAAAAGTCAAGGCATCCATGTCTTCTGTTCCAACTGCATACACCTTGCCTTTCTTCACTAACTCACAGCACTGTGCTTCAGCTTCTCCTGGGGCCTGAAACAAGTGGAATAGAGAATAGTTCTTTCACTGTTTATGCAAAACTATGCACACATCTGAAAAGGATGACATTTATGTGTTTTCCTAATGATATTAAATTTCCGAATGAATACCTACATTTACAAATACAGCAACTACAATACAATCTAGAAATGAATGAAATTACGATCCAAGAATGATTTCATAGGAGCAATCTTCCGAATTCAAAGATATGGCAGTATAACAGTAGAAACATAATTAATAACCTAATTCATCTTACAGTTTACAGTATCACATATTCCATTTATACATGTATAAAAACCATGACCAGTACTGCACTTCTAACATGTGCACTTACAAATATCACTCAAATCTAACCATTCTTAAAATTCCATCAGGATTTCACCATGACCCACAATACTGTAATGAAATGGATACAAAATGGATTCCGCTATCAAGAATTTTATGTCCCATATGCTACGGAGCACCAAGGAGATCTGAACATACATTTGATGAAACACATACAGTAGTTCCACTGCATATTTTGTCCGATCAAAATATAGTGTTAAGGTAATACAGTTATTATCAGATGTGCTAAAATCTGAAAAGAGGTCTGAACAGTATATAGGGCAAAATAGCTTGGACATGCCCAGTAAATAAAGCCATAAAGTTACCTTGACAAAAGGGATGCCCATGAGCTTGAGTAATTTCTGACATTCTTCATTGTGCTGCTGCGTCACCTTCACCAGCCGTCTCTCAAACTTATTCATGTTCTCCTGGTCTCCCTGCTCCTTGGCTTTCTCCAGCTCCTTCTCAGCCTCGGCTCTCATCTCCCTCCTTTTGGTCAGTTCTCCAGATTTCAGCTCAGGAGGCTTACCATCAAACACATAGCTGTTGGGTGAAAAATAATTTTAATTAGAATTCAAAATAAAAAAATAACAATCATCATCATCATCATCATCATCATCATCATCATCAAAAAATAATTCAAGCAACCTCCTCACTCTCACAATCAATAACTGGAGTTCTTTCAATAAATATACCCCCTTCTTTTGGATGTTCTAAAGGTGACAGCTTTAGAGTTGAGTGTTGAGCAGATCCCTCATTTAATGAATCAAACATGTGTCTAATCTATTCTACATTACGATTACTCTAGATGTTTTTTTTTTTTTTCTAATGTAATCTTAATTTCTATCCAAACAATCATTTCCTTCCTTATTGCAGGAGATAATCAACAGGTATGATATCATATTCACTGTCATACTCCTTACATCAAAATACTATTTCATAGAGCTCAGTACCTAAACTGGATCCTCCCAACATTAACTATTCATTGAAAGGCTACAAAACTGTTGGAGATTTATAAAATAGCCAAGAAAAACCCATTTTTGTGGAACATTTAAATCAAATCTTCATGCTTCCACATCAACGTTTAATAGATGAACAATGAAAGAAGAAACCTATTCGGTAATCAGAATTAGTTTGTATATTATAAGTAAAATCTTCATTTCTTACCAAGGCTTGAGTCCGTTCTCTATCATTCTGATTGTACGATAGAACATCCCCATAAGATGACTGCAAGAAAAAAAACAAAACCAACCTATGTCAAAATCAAAGTGCTTTCATATTTTCTGGATCATTTTTTTAAAAATGCAAATGATTATGGAAAATTAACATTACTTCTCTAAGGGAAAATTGACACAAAGCTTTCTCTTGCATTGTAAGTGAAAAAAAAAAAAAAAAAAAAACCCCACCCCCACACCTTCTTCTGGAATATATCTTTCATCTCCTTTTAATCAGATGCACAGTATGTAGACATAGACATATGTACATGACCACTGGCTCTCCAAATCCAACCAACACAAAAATGTTTTCCATTTGTCAAAATCATATCCCTTTCAGTTTTGTCATGCCTATTCTTTAAAAAATATAACCCTTAAAGGCCTAAAGGAGTTTACTTCCTCAAACATACAAACAAGGTCTCTATCTCTTTCTTTCTTTCTTCAAAAGAAATCCGATTTTTTCCTATTACTGTCAGACACCCTAAAATGTGTCACACCTGTGACACGCCTTAACAAGCAAAAATTTTTCTTTACTTTAATTGGTTGCCTACTGAACATTCCCATGCCCATAGACTCAATACTGGGGCCACCTTGTTCCAGTAGTTAGTGGGTTACTTTAGACATTTTTTTCTGATCATGTCGACTTATTTGTGTGCACTGTGCAGCAATATATCTGACTTGACCCCAGGATTTAGAACACAGTTTCTGATTTACAAAATCAAACTTATCTTTATGATCAGAGGATCAAGGATAGTGATAAGAGGCTACATAAAACTACCTTGTTGTTTCACCTTCCTCATTTGTAAGTACAGAACCATCCTGACGAACAGCAATCAAGAATTGATAGATACACATAGAAGCATCTATGGCAACCTTGCGTCCTGGAGTCGTGCAAATGACAAATAGAAACAGAGTAGAAACAAGACCCAAGTTATTAGTTAGATCTAAGTGAGACCCATTTACTTACTTCAATAACTTTTAAAAACTTTTAGTTAGCACATTTCAGGAATGACTGGCCAACTAAAATTGAGCTCGAGTTGAAGACCAAGTCGAACTTAATAACTATGTTCATGCAAAAAGTGACAAAACAGGTACATTGCCAGGATGTCACAACCTTCAACATTAAGTCTCGCATTTAGATTCAAGTTTGTTGATCTAGGCCTACATGAGTAGTAGTATTAGACTTCTGACATTTCATATTAATTTGTAGGCAGTGTATACAGCCACACACGTGTGCCTTTACCTTATGGCCACACGCGTGTCTTTACCTTACAGCCACACGCGTGTGGTTGTATGCACAGCATCCACACTCTTCTGAATTCCCACTTGTACTTGGTGCCGCGCAAGACAGCTATAGCTAGAAGTGTGCACTGCACAAGCGATGTTGCAATTTGCAAAACTCTGATCGTCACGAAGGTTCTATCTCTCAATTTCACTTATTATACAAACAATATTTTCACTTCATTCCCACCTGATTGGCAAGCAGGTGACAGTAATGAAACAAAAACATTGTTTGTATGTCAGTGAATTTCAAGAGATAATTGTGACGATCAAAGTTTTGGGGTTTTGCAACAGACGTACATGGTCGCATGAATGTATGGTTTGTTGCTCCATGTCTGCACAGTGCCCAAGTCTGCACATTACATGTAACTGCGCGATTCTAACATCACAATTAAAAACGCATGAACACATCATCTTCATATCAATTTTGATATGTATCAGCAAAAAAATGAGGAAAACCTGGTGTAAAACATCTATTTTATGTATTTTTACTCACATGCCTTGAAAATGCCGCCTTTCATGCAAAAAATCGCGAACTGCATGTAAAGTGAATGAGTGCGCGACAAGGGAACCTTCCAATTTTTAGTGTCAAACTGACACCGTTGCCTATTCTTGTGAAAATGACATTGTTCGTATTCGAATTTTAATGACATTTTCGGCACAATTACTCTCTAGAACATGAGGATTAAAATGAGGTCAGCCATTTAAGAAATACCAAAGGGAAAACTTGTCAATTTCATTTTCAAGTGAAATGTTAGGTGTGCAGACAAGGGCTCCCCCCCCCTCCCATAATACACATCGCTTGTGCAATGCGCTAGCGATAGTGCGCGGCACAGAGTATAAGTGGGAATTTAGACAAGTGTTGCTGTATCCTCGTGTCGATGCTGTGGATACAGCCACATGTGTGTGGCCGTAAGCCTAAGACACATGCGGTTCTGCTCCCTAGACCTATATGAGTAGATCTAGACCCAGCCAATAAAGCACAACTACCACAATATGCAAAGGAAGACAGGGCAGGAGGACACCAAACCAACCTTACAGGAGGATACATGTATGCTAAAACTGGGAGCCTGACTGCTGCCAACACAGCACTCTTCCAGAACATCGGGTAGATCTAAAGGCAGAGCTGTGGCTGTATTAGACCGAAGTGTTCTGTCTCTAACAGTCGTCGTTAGCCTCGTATTTTGGTAGGGTCGGCACTCCTCCTTTATAAAGGAGGAGTGCCGACCCTACCAAAATACGAGGCTAACGACGACTGTTAGAGACAGAACACTTCGGTCTATGGCTGTATAGGCCTACACTGCCTAATTTGTACATGTTTGCAAGGATTTGTTTCTTGAGACACTGTACGATGAATGAGTATCAGAGTAAGGAGTAGAATTTGTAACACCAAATGGCAAACAGTACTCTGAATGACACTGTCACTGGCAGACTCTAACTTAATTTAGATCTACATCAGCAATACTTACCGAAATAACTTTTGAATTCATGTTCTTTCATAGCTCCTGGAGCGCAGTCAGCAATCAGTCTAGCAAGATTATGAATTCCCATCCTGATTTCAAAAATTCAACTCAGCTCAGTCTTATTATCAAGGCTTCAAGCTCAAGATTTGCAGAGGAGTTAACTTAGCTTAGTCTAGTAATAACAGGTCCGTCAATAACTGCAGCTGTTCTGGCCCTGATTCAGCTCAGCTCAGTCAGTGATCACAGGACAGACTACTTCAACTTTTGATCTAACTAAGATATCGAGCTAGCTGCAGCTGGACTGTTGGACTGTTGTCATAGCGTATCATCAGTAATATAAGGTACATGCACGGGCATGCTAGGCGGCGCGCGCAAAAGTTCGCGGGTCGGATTTTTGAACACACATGTTACTCCACTAAGCACTTCCGGTCATTCATTTGAACAGCGACGGATCATCTGCCCGGTAATTATATTAAAACGGTAATTAAGTCATTTACTCAGATTATTGATTTCTTTATTTTGTTCATCCTTCGAGTCAGTATTCTTTTTGCTGTTTTAAATTCTCTTAGTGGTTGATTGATTTTTGTTTTGTGGCTGTGCCCGCGGCCCGCCTGTTCTGTACACTACAACAATTCACAAATCTTTATGACTTGTGTATAAAAAGAACGAGAGGATTTAAAGGTGCTATGCCCGGTCGCTATATTTCTTAGCTGCAACACATATTGGGACATGGCACGTGTAACTTAAAATTAAACCTAACTGTTAGTTCAGAGCTGCCAAGTAGTAGGATTTTATCCTGTTTAGTAGGATTTTTTGGAGAGAATATGAAAATAGGATTTTTCCCATGAAAATAGGATTTTTGAAAGATCTGACATTGATTCTTTATTTTTACCTTTTTTATTTTATCCTAGAGTCTAGGCCCTATTTTTATATGTTTAAATGTTATCAACTTTTAACGTTAAGTTTATCCCAATGCTTAGGTGTACTAGAATCACTGATCTCTCCACTAACTGGATGGGCGGCCGCACGCTGATTGACTATTCAGAAATGAGGTCACCGATGCAGAGTGGCCGCCAAATCAAGACCATCAAAAAGCCGTCAGCTGTGTATTACTACTGTAGTACTACTAGATCTAGATCTAGCCAGCAAGATTTTTTTTTTCAAAGTGCTCATTTCGAATTTCGGAATTTTTCAAACCTGATTTTACTTTAGAAACTCCTACTTGGCTTTTGATGGCATGTATGGCCTATTTCTTTACAAACTGTGATGCGAGCGATCGGTAGAAAAACTGGAATGTCAGTGCTTTTAGAGAGGGCATAGTCCCATATGTAATCTTTTGTGTTAGTTTTGGCGATCTGACTTGCTCTTTAAATATCCCTTAAATGAATCAAATGAAATACCAACCCAAATATGACCATGATTGGAATGTGTGATGCTATGAGAAATACTGTTTAACCTCCTCAGAAAACGTGATGCTCCTATGAAGTTCGAACAATGAAATTTACCATATTATATACCGTAGATATTTTGCATATTCATTACTTTTTTCTGTTTTATATTCCACTTTATATAGGCCTATTTTATAAATGATTTGATGAAATGATATATATGATTTTACATTAATTCAGCAAATCATTAGCATGCAATGATCGTTTCACAATCAACGATTTGATTTTATGTTATACATATAAACATACAAATCATTTCCCATAGAGGCTCACATAACAATTCTTTCCATGCTGTAAAGAAGAATTTTTTTGATTACTACTTTTTCAAGAATTTCTTTTATCTGGGACATGATGGTTCGGCAATACATTATTTTTTTCGTTTTCATAATGATATTTTTAACAGAATTTATCGGCAACTTAATTGAAATGAATTGAACATAAATATATTCCTTAAGTTCAAATTCACGATTCTGCTTTGTATGAAATTTTAAATCTGTATGTTATGTGTTATGTAAAAAAAGATACATGAACAAAATGGTTATCAACAGTGGGTTCGCAAAGAATTAATAAACTGTTTTCTTCAAAGTTCTTGCAACAATTTGTTATTGCTTCATACGACCTAGGTTATCTGAATTTACTTGATAACGATGTACACTAAAACCATATCTTGAAGAAGTTTCCATTATTTGTTTTCATGCGTATTTAGGGGGAAGTATACCCTTTGTATAGCCATTCTGCAGGTCATATGCTAATGAGCAAATAAGCAGGATTCATGTAAATGCTCTCGTGGCCAAATCTTCCACCCTGTCAAATCTCATGAATTATGGGACTTTCTTTCTGGAAGAATTTAACTACTTTATCATCAAGTAAAATCACCGGTTGATACACCACTGAAAAGAGTAAATATCACACTTTCACATTCCTGTATTCGTTTTGATAATATATTTGGGGAATTATGTGTAAATCAAGGTGAAAAAGATGCTTCAAAACATAAATCTCTTCCTCTCACTTCTCTTGCAGATTGTGCAAAACTTTTTATTTTGAGCCCAAATAATATTTATATCAAAATAAAGCTGAAAGTCTGTACTTTTTAAAAATACCATTCTTAATGTGGGGCACCTTTTAATCGGGTCAAGAGCACACTTTTCTCAAGGAAGTTCAGGTTGAGATTTCTTGATTTTTTGATCGGCATGAAATCCAGTATTCTGATTGGCTGAATAAGGCCAGAAACATGCCGGCGCGGTTGTTTTGAAAAGATTACCACACACGGAGTGTGACCTTCAGTGACTCATTAAGTGACCGTTAGGATTCCAGGATGAGTGTGGGGTCTGAATGGACCAATCACAGAGCAGTATTTATGGTTTGGGGCTGAAAAATTGCACTTGGTCTGTGTAAAGTGTGCTCTTGACCCGATTAAATTACATCTGGTGTTAAAATTGGTATTTTCGTAAAGCATAGACATTCAGCTTTGTGGTCATGTGAGACTCGTAGGTCGACAGCATGCCGTCGAGTAACCAATAGAAAAGCATGCTATGTAGTTTCGGTACAGACTTGTCATGTTTGCGGGACAAGGTCGATTCATTGACCGAGTACACAGGATGAGTGGTATAGGCCTGTTCCAAAATGAGTGTGTATGATGGTGAGTCAAGCTGCTAGGCCTTTGATTTTTAGTTTGTAGGTCTTTGTCGAAGACTAACTTTGAGACTGAGAAAGTGAAAATCAGTCTTGCTGGGGCAAATCATTTAGGTTGAATTTTCTTTTGTTTACAGGGATTTTCTTGATTTACATAAAAATGGAGATGAATTTGTGACTCTTGTATTTTGAGAGATGGTTTATCTCTTTCCTTTACCTGTTTGTCTCTCTTCATCAGCAAATTCATTAATGTCAGAGCATATTTCTTTATAAATGGAGTGAAGCAAAGTCTTGTTTCATATTTTGAATGTCCAGGAACAATAATGATGTTAAAATGGTTCAAAATGGCATGCTTGAGGTTTCATTACCTCCATTTTTATGATGTGCAGCTACTGACCATATTTTCTTCCAGTTTTTACCTGATGTTAATTGTCTACATTTTGTGACTAAAAAAAAATTGATATTTCCTTGTTTCTGTGTTCTAAAGGTTTAAAAATTTAAGACGGCATCAGAATGGATAGCCTTGGAGTAGGGTTTGGAGACCTTCTGCGTGATGCAGAGCAGCTGACTGCTGATGTGGATACTGGCAGCGAGTTACCAAGGGTTGAACAGTCTCTACGTCAAATCATGGAGACCAGTCAGAGATTATGGACCAAGACGGCACAGCCGGGTACTTCAGAGTCTGCTGATGTGAAAGCGTAAGTTGGATTTGATAGACATGGCAAAAAAAGATTCTCATTGTAAAGATTCTCTCTCTTACCAACAGGGGAGTTAATTGAGAGTTACCATGAAGTATTACTGTGAAAGAAATAAAAAATGGAAAGAAAGGCAGAGTTTTCTTAATACTTTTCATGCCTCCACCCACCAAAGGTGGTGCCAGAGGCATTATGTTTTTGAGTTGTTTGTCTGTACATGTATGTCCATCTGCCCTACTTTTTCCGTTATCACAATATCTCAAGAATTGATTGAGGTACGAACTTCATGAAGGAAGACAATCTGATTAGATTTGGGAGTATATAAGTCAAAGGTCATAGAAGTCAGTCTGCATGAAATTAAATGTTCGTTAAATTTGTCCACTATATTTCAACTGTTTGTATGTATGACTGTGAGGAGGCAAAATGATCAGACTTTCGGGCTGCTAAATCAAAGGTCAAAGCGGCCAATCAATATGAAGTTAAGTGAATATAGGCGGAGGCATATACATGTAGGTGACGTAATTAGTTGCATTTGTCTTGTTTTTTCTATTCTCTTGAAAATCCGTCTATTAAGAGAAGTTTTCATTGTCCAAAATTTCTCACTGACCACTAAACTGGGAGTTAAATAGTAATTGAGTATGGTACAGTAAGATGCTTTATAATTATATCCTTGCCTGCTTGTGAAGGACAACCTTATCATGTGCTGGATTTATTTTCTGTTATGCATTCTATTGATTATTTATTTCTATAACTGAAAATGGTGAATAAATAACTTGAACTTGATTCCTATATGTTTTTAGATAACTTAGAGAAAACTCAGGTAGAGATCAACTTTTTAATGTATTGGGTTATAAAACTGCCCCAAATAATAGATTTTGTAGACCTTATCACAAATTCATAGGTTTGAATTTGTTTTTGTCCTTCAACATTTTGAATGAGAAAATCTCTCTTCATGCCCTGTCATTAACAGATTGCAAGGAGACAACCAGAAAATAAATACCTTTCTTCATTACTGGAAAATTTCCTTAACATCAATATTCATATTTTCAATTTCTTGAAGGGCTATCCTGTTGGGTTCTAAAGGATTAGACGTTCCCATGATTTCTCAGCGTTTAGAGACTCTGAGTGCAGTGAAGACCTATGAACCTCTAGAACCAATAGCTGACACAGACATACAGGTAACAGCATAGGAAAATAACTTTTATTCATTTTATTTTTTCCTTCTGATCTTCCAGTAGAAATTTATCAAACGGCCAAAGTCAGCAAATCAACAGGAGATATCTGTTTTCATTTTCCTTTTTTTGAATTATAGATTTGTTGCTCTATTTGTGTATAGCCATTAGGGCAGAATGGTATTTTGTATTTTGCGAACAAATTTATGGTACTAATTTTTTAACAAAATTGTCATTCACATGAACAAATATTTAGAGAGATGAAGTGCAGTTAACAATTTTCAGAATTTCATTGGTGGCACTAGTTTTTGTTTAATTACCTTGTTCTTAATTCATTATTGTGAATTTGTTTCTTTTGCTATCTTTTCAGGGTTTGCTGAGGAATGAGAGAGAGAATGCCCTTTTGGCAGTCATTGAAGAAACAAAGAGAAATGTAAGTAGGTTGTGCTATTCCCCTTGGAATGACTGATGTCAGTAAGTGGTCATACACTACAAAGCTCATTCTTTCTTGAGATTAAGTATAGAGAGTGAACTCACTATTGATAATGAAGACTTTGCAAGCATTATTTACTTCCAATTCTTCTAATCAAGAGATTGCCATTGAATTGTGTGGGCTATGTGTATGTGTACCTCTTTATAGGGAAGGGTTGCAAGTTTGTCCCATCACTCAAATTTTGAGATATAACTTCAGTCAGAAGTATATGCAAACTTTTTACCTTAGTCCATGCCAGTGAAAAAATTACTTCTTTTTTTTTCCGGAGCTACTTTTTCAGCCCACCCGCCCAAATTTTCTACATTGTACACAGTGTACATTGGACCCTATGAGAATTTCAGGGGCTCTTTTTTAGTTTTCCAGGGCTCTTTTAGGCATTTCGGGGGCGAATTCGCCCCGAGTCCTCGTGTATTTTTTTCCCTGGTCCATGCATTCAATCTGTTTATCACTTAATACTATGCCCTAGATAACCCGGGGCTGATGTCTATGGAAAATGTGTGTGATACATGTACAGATATCTTCTGTCTGGATAGAATTTTTTTATATTTTTTTCAAACTTTATCTCAAGAATCTGTTTATCTTTGTTTGAATGTTTTAATAATGTAATTGTGATAATCCTTTATGTATGTACTGCGTACATGTAATCATTTCAATGCATTATTTCAATGTTATTTTATTGTTACAAGCTTTCCCAGCTATTAAGTCATATGGCTGCTATTTTGAATGTGTTTTTTAATCCAATTAAACCATTAAATTCAATTAATACAGCAATTAAATTGTGCTCAACTGGTTAATTCATACTTTATAGACCAGACTTCAGACTGAGCAAAGGTTCTGGCAATCCAAACAGAATGAATGGGAGCAGGAGAAACAACGGATCCTCAATACTCTGATTGGTTCTAGCTCTGAGCTCATTGATGTATCAGCAGAAACCAGTAATCTCTTCAGTGATGTCAGCACCAGGACGGAAGGACGTAGTGCTATGGATAGTATGGAGATGGCATATGCAAGACAAGTAGGTTACACCTCAGGAGAGGCACATTGAATGGTGTGTGTTTAAACCATGCATGATAGGAATTATTTGAATCCCTATTTGATCAACTTTCCTGCTTCAAATTTTCTTTTTTCATTGCTGCATTTTTCTTTAACCCATTCCTGACAGGAATTACTTAAAGCCTAATTTGATCAGCTTTTATTCTTCAAATTGGCAACACCAACATTTTTATTTTATTGCTACATTTCATTTATAAAACGTCATGTATCAGAAATGAATATAAATTGACAGAAATTATGATAAGTCAAAAAGTTGCCAATTTGCAGGGGAAAACGGTGATTTTAAACTTTCTATCACATTGCCACTTTAAGGATTTTAATGCTTATTTTCCTTTAAAAAATTTTCAGCATCAAACAATGAATATTGATGCAACCAAAATGGGCACAGTTTATGTAGAATTTTTCGCTCTTTCTGCTCATGTATTTGGTATGATTTTTAGGGCTTTGCATTAAAAGATATTAGGCCAAACCACAAAAGGTGGACCTCTGTCACGAATGGGTTAAAAAAGGGTCAAATAATTTAGGTATTCAAATTGACAAACAATAGTTGAGAATATAAACTTTGCGAATTTGCATGGAAAAGTAATGATTTTGAACGTTCCATCACATTATGAATTTAAGGATTTTAGTGCTTATTTTCCTTTCAAGAAAATTTCATCATCAAACAACAAAATTTACACAAGCAAAATAGGCACATTATGTGCACAATTTTTTTGTTATTTCCGCTCCTGTATTTGATATGATTATTATCATAGGGTTCTGATCCAGAGTTATAGAGCCAAACCACAATGTGGATCCTCTTTCACAAATGGGTTAACTGTAATAACAAACAAATATACTTTAACTGAAAGGAGATAGATTAATCAGAACATCTTACTGTTTCTGATTTTTTCTTTTTCAGTATTCTGAATATTTTCTTCTAGGGCTTAACCGATATTCGCATCGGAGATCGGTGACTGCCGATTCTTGGCCGCATTGGCTAAACATCAGAATCGGTAAATATTTTGATGGTGAGCCGATGCGGAACCGATGCAAGCAACAGATGTTTGGCAGTTACAAGCACACTTAGACCCTATGTTGTTTTGCATTGCGGGCGTATTGTATTACTCATCTCTACTTTAGCCGCGCTCTGCACTGCATCGGTATCAGAATCGGAATCGGGCCGATGCGGATGTAAAAACATCAGGAATCAGATCGGCAGCAAAATTCCATATCGGTTAAGCCCTATTTTCTTTCCCCTATTTGAAATCTTTCTGCTATCAAGATGTTGATTGTCCCATTTTCCTAAATTCTATTAACTTGTTGAATATTAGCCAAAGATTAGTCTACCCAAAGTCCATGGGAAATGCATGCTGTACTAAAATCAAATCACTTCAAATTCATTCAGTCATTATGATTTGTGTTTATTTCAGGTATACATTTACAATGACAAAGTGGTGAAAGGTGGCATGAAACCTAATCTCATCAGTCAATTTGAAGAAATGGCACAACAGTTTGAAGACAAGGTGAGATATGACATGGATATTACATATGCACAGGCCAAATTTGGAGTATATTCATCATCACTATTTTAAATTCACACTTTATGTATGCACTTCGATTCGTCAAATAAAATAATCATGATAATGATGAAAATTGTATGTAGTGATTGTGTTAAGATTTTTAAGATCTTAATGAGATTGTTAAACGAGTTGATGAGCAAATCATCCTCTTACTATGATATCTTTATTTCTACTCACATTGACACCATATAACTTTTCATTTTTATAATCAGTGAACAATGACAATGTGCATCATGATAGTACAGTAAAAGAATACTTTGTATATATGTGCACAGAAATCCACGTCTGTTACTGTTCTCTCTCTTTCTTTCTTTCTCTCTCCTATCACTTTCTTCATTTGTCCATATCCATCTTTTCTTATTGGTAAACCCTTTGAAGATTTTTACCCAGTTCTAGCATTTTTAATGCATATTTCTTGCTATTCAATCACTTTACAGAGGATAGAGGACTTCTGGGCCATGGTCAGGGAGATGTCTTCAGTTCCCATGACGATGTCTTCAGATTCTGTGTCGGTCAGAACTTCAGAAGAATTGCAGATGGCATTCATTCGACAAGGAAGAAAATTCTTGGAACACAGGTGAGGGATTTGAGGAACTAGTTACTCAGTTGGAAAGTGAGGGAGGGGGAGGGAACTGTCAATATGCTTTGAATACAACATTCTAGTTGCATCAAGAAACATATTCTGTCTGATGAAATGAAGATACTTTTTATCATACTATACCCATCTGACTTTTGAAAAAGAAGTAGTAAACATAAATTAAGCATTAGTTTTTCACTAATAAAGGTCTGAGTAGTGTTGTAAAATTACCAGTGCTGTGGTCATTCCTGTGACGCTTATGGCCAGTTGCACTTGTATTGAACAAAGGGAATGCAGATATCTACTGAGAATTTTTTATGTTGATCACTTCGTGATTCATGATAAAACCATCCTACCTTGATGAAAGCAGAATGTTCAGGCATGAAAATTTTCCGCGTTTTCGGGGATTTCCGCTTTTTTCCTGATTCTAGGATTTTTTTCCGCGTATAGAACAAAAAAGGGTGGAAATTCCACCCTTGCCGTTTTTTTTTCATTTGTGTCTCAGTGCTGCCATAGACAATTGCAAAGTTACGCATAAAAACACTGGCTAACTTCAGTGCAGCGCCGATTATGTAATACCTACAGTTGCGAGCATGCACTACATTATGTGCACATGCATACACAGCTGGTGTGTGTGCATGCAATGCAGATGGTGAATGCACAAGCTGTCTGCGGCATTTCGGGATAGCGATATCAGAAATCACAAGCCTTAATATTGGCATCTGGTGTTCAAAAAGTATTTGTGGCTCTCAGAAATGAGTTCAGACCAAGCTTACTGCCATTTTCCATGATTCAGGCAATTTCAAATTTTTTTTGGGGGGGCCGTCCAGTTGATGTTGAATTGATTGCGAGCAGGCCTGTTTCAACAGGAGGAGCTGCACTTTTACCCCAGCACTAGTAGCCTAGCTTTTCTTGATTTCTGGTGGTGTGGCGTGTCACCTGCTGGAAACTCTGTTCTTCAACTGATGACAGAGCAGTTGTTTGTTTTTCTTCTTATTTCATTCAAGGGTGTTATGACTTATTTTTTATGAGCTGTTAATGGCCAGCATTTAATTGTAATACTGTGAAATTTTCACCCACACCCACACACACCCACACAAATCAGAAAATGATGGGAAGCTGACTATGTAGTCTATGTGTACTATTTACATGCTTGGATAGGGTGAACCACTTTTTTTTCATAAGGGGGTGCTGTCCTTTTGACCTGCCATGAACTTTTCGCGCAATTATTCGGCTGGCACACTGCTCTCACCGTGCTCTCGCTCCGACAGAGTGGTGAAGAAAAAAAAATTCAGTGTTTTTTGGGAACATCACTTTTCATGCCTGAATGTTTGATTGTTATCTTGACAGTTACATAGAGTACATCAGCAACATCATTGGTGACAACTTGAGGCAAGCTAGACTTGGTGGTGTACCTGGTGTCTATCAGCTGGTTAGAGGATTCCTTAAAGTCAAACTTCCGGCAGCAGTTCCTGGTCTTGAGGTAAGTTTGTGTGATCTCTGGTGTGAGGGCTCGTTCAAATATGCAGTGGCAAACCGCTTCCAAAAAAAAAATGACTTGGGGGGGGGGGATACTGTGCGTCACAATCCTGTATCTTATGACATGCAGGTACATGAATATGCATATTGCACTCTGTTGCATCACTTGCCTTTTTTGTGTTTTAAAAAAGATATATCAACTACCTTTTAAAAGCGGTTTACCACTACATATTGTTACATAATACTTTTATATGTTTGCCAAATTGAATGGATGTATTAGCACAGAAGCTATTGATTAGGTTGAATAGTAATGCTATCGCTGATTTCTGTCATTCATTGTTTATATTTCTCACCATCATGTCTCACTTCTTGTTAACCCATTGAGCCCTATGCCCGAGATAACTCAGGCTAGGGTCTATGGGAAATGTGTATTATACTAAAATCAAATCGTGTTCAACGGGTTAAATGTACAGGAAAAACTCAATTGCAACCTTCAGAGGAAGGAAAAATAAGAAAGGGTGATCATATCTCTGTAATGCATTTCTTTATTAACAAACTAATCTTTTCTATAAAGTTGGCAGGTACTTTAGCTTATCAAAGTCTTATCTTACAAAAAAAAAAAGTTTCAAAGAGCAGTTAATGACCAGGCCAAGTAGACATGCATCCATCTCTATAAAGCTGATGTGTAAAACCAGATACTTCATCTATGTTATGAGACTTCACAGATTTACCAACAATGTATTACTATGATTTTTTTTTTTTTTAATTTTGTGAGAAAAGTGGCTTTGTGAATCTATACCACTTGCAGAGTATCTTATATCATGAGCCAACTCTTTTCAAACCCAACTCCAAATGCCTGAGAAGAAAACTCTGTTGAGATTTCTTTTTGATGAAAATCATGCAGTATTTCCAACTCCAATTCTCTAGAATTTCTAGAATTTCTAGAGAATTATGCTTGTTTCAGAAATGGATGCCATGACAACCTACAGTCAACTCTGCCTAAGTCAAATTTCTTGGGACTGAAGAAAATGCTTCGACTTAGAGAAAATTCGACTTATTAGGGGTCCAAACAATAGAAAATAAAGGAATGGGACCCAGTACAGACCTTCGACTTAGGCGATTATTCGACTTATGCAACTTCGACTTATGCAGAGTTGACTGTATTTGAATAACCAACAGTCAAAGTAAACTTAACTGCTTTAAAAATCTTAAGAATTTATAAGAACAAATCAGCCAATCAAAACAGTATGTTTTCTTCGTTTTTTTGAGCACTATTATAGTATTTTTAGAACAACTTTGTGAGAAACTGGTAACAAACATATATATAAATTATGAATAAACATATGAACACGAAAACTCAAACTCCACCAAGAAATCTCCTTACAGTAACTTTGTATAAAGAATCTCGTAGTTACAAAAGAAAAATAACATATGAGTCAGAGAAAGACCAAACATTGTTTAGCTGAAATATCATATTTATAGCGATGGATTTTTTTTTTTAAATCCAAATTTACTTGTTAGTGTTCTCTTGTAGTTGTTGTCATTGAATACTGTTCAACATTACTCAGAATTATCCACACAATGATCTCAAATTCTGTTTGATTAATTGCGTAGATATCCTGGCACATGGCAAATTTCTCAAAGAGCTGATATTTCTGTGTGAAAACTGTCAACTTTATTCATATTGTTCACATACAGTAGATAGATAGCTCATCAAAATAAATGTATTTTGAAAATTTATATTGCTATGTCCTGTTCAAGGATGTTTTCAGTCTCAAAGTGAAACAGAAGTTATAACTTGTAAAGAAAAACTTATTGATTTCAAGTGTGTCTTTTAATGATTATTAGAAAAATAATTAAGTACTGACATTGCAAGACCAATTTGAGCACAACAATTAAAAACCCCCTTGTAGGAAGATTTAATGAAATATTTACTCAGCCCCCCCCCCCGATGGAGCTTGGTTTACAACTTATATATTCTAGTGATCCTTTTTAAAGATAGTAAGAATATGTTTCCAAATCATTAGTTAAGATTCTAGACTCAGCAGTTAACTTTAAGTGGCAAGTGTCTGTAAGTACAAGAAACCTACAATTAATGCTCAGTTAAGAGGAAGTGTCACAGTCGGCATCATGTCTAAGTAGGCAAGGATTTGAACTGAAAGAAATCAAGATGTACCAATATCTTGTATTACTTTCTTCAGCCAATGATATTACAGTAAATGAAGCAAAGTATTAGATAGTACAAACATATTGAGGGTTTAGTGCAACAAAGGGCTATCTGCATTTGTGGTCAAAATGAGAATTTAAAATCATAATGATCCAGTAGAGATCAAGAACCCATTGGTAATAATGGTTTCTACAGCAAATTTTGCTGCAGCTGGGTATTACCCCAAATAGATATGGCTATCTGCTTTAAACTGCAGTGTGTCAGTGTAACAAATCTTCATTTCAAGATTTATCAAAATTTCCAAAAATGCAGATAGCCCTTTGTTGCACAGAACCCTTGATATGTTATTTTCATACTGAAGAACAAAATCATAGTTTTGCACATATTGCAGAACTTTGTAAAAAAAAAAAAAAAAAGGAAAAAAAAATGGTAATGTACTTAAGGTATTACCCCTGTAAAATCAAACAGTTAAAAACAAAGAAAAAATGGCAAGCATCTTTGGTCAGTTTTGCTGCAAAGATCTAGATTAGAGTATGATGTCTGCTGGGAGCAAAAATGGTGTTGACTCAAATCACTGAACAAAGAGTTAGTTTTCAGTTGGCTCCTAGCAGAGGATAAGTAGTACTGTCAAGTCTCTAGTTTATCTGACCATTGGCCATACGATCTTTCTCCAGTTCCAGCCACTGACGTTCCCTCTGCATGTCCAAAATATCTCTCTCAATGACCAACTTTTCCTTCTCAATCTCTAACTTCTGCTTCTCGAGCATCAGTTTCTCCTTTCTTAAGATCAGCAGCTCCTTGCTGAGTTGCTCAATGTCCTTGTCATCGTCAATATCGCTGTGGTGACCATCCTCGGCAGCGAGCTGAGAGTAGCGCATTCGCTTGGCAGATGGGGAGGAAGCCCTGGGTGTGTGGTTAGTGATGTGCTTGGTTTGGAGTTGTTGGTTTGGCAGAAGGGATGATGGAACGGATGAGTGGAGGTGGTACGGTGTGATGTGGTTATTGAACAGGTGATTACCGCCTGCAGTGGATGATATTGGTGTTTGATGAGGAGCTGATGTTATAACTGGTGGCAAGGAGGATGCAGATTGAGGAAGACTGTTGTCTAGAGGAGGTGATGAGGCATGGTTGGAGTATCTGCGCTGGATGAAACGATGAGGGAGGGATTTTGTGCTGGGGTTTGACAGAGGTTTCTTCTGTTGTGTGTTTGGGGTTTCCAAAGAGAAGTCTTGGTAGCTCTGATCATCTGCAAGGTTTGTATCAGGTTGCCATCTAAAAGAAGAACCATGAACAGTGACTGTTAGATAACATGGAGATAATAACTTGCTGCATTGTATATTGGACAACACAACTTATCTCTAGGGAATAAACTTTTCTTACCTTCAGTTATGTGCATGAAGTGGTGAAATCATAGTAGATGTTGAAGTTTGCTACTTCTATGATTTATTAGATTTTTTCCAGAATTGTTTCATGTAAAATTTTCAAATTTAGGGGTTGTTTGGAACTGGTACCATGTCCTTATTTTATGGAAAAGACTCATGATTGACCAGGATAAGTTAAAACAAGACAATACTCTGGAAAGATGACATTTCTCAAAAATTAGTTCCTGGGCCTGTCTCATGGAGTTGTGATTGTTCTAAATTGACCTTGATTTCTTCACTCAGTCACAAAATGATTTAATTGTGTTTGATTGGGAAATTGGCAACATCGATTGCAACTTTTCATATGACATGTCCAGATCAGCTGATAGCAAGATGATAACATTGTAACATATATTTGAAAATAAATTCGTATACCAGTGGCCCAAAGAGATGAAATATTAGAGTGATAATTACCCTCCTTCGGTATCCTCTTGTACCTCTGGTGAACATTCAGTCTTTACTTCAGCGATATCTTCTTCACCATCTACCACTTCAAAGACATCTTCATCAGCTCCCCCTTCCTTTGCTTTGCTACCTTCACCGTTGTCAGCTGTGTAGACTGAGTTGTCTGCAGGAGCCTATTATAAAAAAATGAAAATTGAGACAGGTATATTTACATGGTATTAGAAAAGACTTAGATTAAAGAATTTGTAAACATTCAATCTCCCTCACAGAAATGAGAGATTAAAAAGAATGCAGTACCACTTCTGGATAATGGTTGTAAAGTTTGACATCTTCCATCCCACACAGTGAAAAGTGATTGGTGAAGTTGGCTATTTAGCACATGAATTTGTAGCAGAAATTTAGCCCCCATCCAATGTGCGATGCATTGTTCTGGAAAAGAAATGGTTCTGCCTAATTTTACTTTAAAGGCATTTGCTAACTTTGTGAGTAGCTGATTTAAAAAATTCTCAAACTAAGATGAAACATGTGTATGAATTCTTGTATTTGTACTAAAAAACCCTGAAACCAACCATAATTTGGAATGAAAAAGTGTAAGTTAGACGCAAACGGTGATTTTATTATCTTTCATCTCACGAGACAATCACTAAGAGGACCACTTTGCTTGAATTTGAAAATGCCGTTATGTGCCTCCCGCCGCGTGATACGCCAATACACACAGTACGGTAAGGTGATTCATACGCGCATGCGCACTCCTTATGTGTATTCTGTGCAATCGACCCTCGTATATTTTTCAAACATTGGGTTCCCTTTTTTATATTTAAAAACACTTCCTGTAGATATTATACTTTGAAACTTTCTGACTGGTATTTTTACACTATAACCCTTATGTTTATCCCATTTTCAAGTAACAAAACAAGATTTTTAAAATCATAACAGTGTTAACCAATGTCTTTAAAAATCATTTATCCACCCTTGTATTTTTAAATGAACCCCCCCCCCTCCATTTCACTGAGTTATTTTATTACCAGTACGGAATATAAACTTACCCCATTCGTTCTCAAAAATATCAGGTATAGTTACTGAATTACAGAAATCTAATTGTAGGCACCATTGCCCCCTTTTCTGTTCACTTATATCATCATTCTAGTGTTTCCTTGTTACTATCATCTTCATGTCCAATTATACATCCCGTAAAATCAAAATATATCTTTGTATTACAAGTGTGGGGACAACTCTCAAAATGACTTTAGTTACCGGAGGTGTATTGTGGTTGTCATTGTTGAAAACAAAGAAGACATCTCCCCCATCCACCACCTGAGCATTAGGGAAGAGATCAGACCATTCCTCCTGGTAGATAGCTAGAATCTTCAGTGCTAGAGTTGGGGGTGAGTGATCACCACTCACTGCAGCTTGTAAACCTCCTGTCAAAAATAAATTCAAAATCAGTACAGTAATACAGGTGAACCTCATTATAACAAAACTTCTCTGGACCAAGGAAATTACCTCTTTATATTGACATCTTGTTGTATAAGGGCTAAAAAACAAAATACAAAGATCTGGGACCAGCAAAATTACTGTTAGAACAAGATTTTTTCTAAACTGACATTAATATCGACTTGAAAATATGCCTTACTGACATTTTTCTGTCGTGATTTGCACAACAACATAACTTCAGAATATGTAGAACTAAGAAAGATAAAAGAAATTAGCATAAACCAATGAATTCTGTGACTTATTAGTTTCTGAAAACAAAGTGCAAGTTTTTGTCCCCCCCCCCCCCCGTCATACATCACATTCATCCATACCTTCCGAATTATTCTTATCCTTCCATTCTGCAATGCATTTCTTGGCCCAGAAGCATAGATTGTCCCACTTCTTCCTCACATCCACCACGTCTCTCTTGATGTATGGCCCGCTAACGACTTTGAGGGCTATACATATCTCCTCCCATGCCTTCTCACGCTCTACCACAGAGGACTGGGCAGGGCCCTTGGGTCGTAGGATGCGACGATGTCGTCTGTACTCCTCAACTAAGACTTGCTTCTCTTTCTCACTCCAGTTCGGTCCTCTCTTGCGCTTGCATGAGGATACAAAAACCTACCAATGAAATGAGAAAAAGATTTGCAATTAGTAGATATGACTTTCATGAACCTAGAAAAGTTCTTTCCATTGAAGTTTTTGTGCTGATTCATGATTGTGATTATAAGTGTTCAAAGATCAATTTTAGCTTTGTTTCCTAAGGGGCAACCTTGAGGAATTTGCATCATTTGCATTTAAAAGTGACTGCTGGTTTACAGATTGTGCACCCTAAGACAGTTCAGACAAAATGTGAGGAAGGGATTTACATATCACAATATAATAGTGGAACCTCGTTATCTTTTTAAATATACCCCTAAATTCTTTTTGTCCTGATAATGAACTACATGTATTATGACAGACATTTAAAAATTTACCTTAATGACCCATGATTAAAAACCTGACCACACTTTCAATTTGTGACTTTGATTCTAAATTAAAGGGAAAGTCCACCCCAGAAGTTTCAGTCTTTCAATAAAAGGAGTTAATTTTGAACAGCATTTTAAAAAAGAAATGAGCAAAATCGGTCAGAGAATAAGAAAATTACACTCATTTTTTTACATTTTTTAGTAAAGTACTATCGGCTCTGCAAATTGGCAGCAGTGATGACATATCATATGCGAGCAGCTCTTTTTTCACTTTGTACATGAAATTTCACATTTTCTCAAGTTTCTTGGAAGTTACACATTTTCTCACGTCATAGTCAAAGTATGTTATGTAAAAAGCATTTCTTCTGAACATACATTGACTATGGGGGTTAGAAACTTCCAAGAAAATTGAGAAAATGTGAAATTTCATGTACAAAGTGAATGGAGAGCTGCTCACATATGATGTCATCAGTGTTGTCAATTTGCAGAGCCGAGAGTACTTTACTAGAAAATGTAAATGAGTTTAATTTTCTTATTCTCTGACCGATTTTGCTCATTTCTTTTTTAAAATGCTGTTCAAATTTAACTCCTTTTATTGAAACACTGAATCTTCTGGGGTGGACTTTGCCTTTAAAAACAGAAGAGGAATGAAAGCTCCACAAACACATTGTAAATGAACTATGTATGAAGTGTATGTATATCAAAGTTAGTTAAAAATCAAATTTAGTGGTAATTTCATCTTGTAACACTCATTGTGACTGTTATAGAAAATGGCATTAGTGGATTTTGCACACCCCTAACCAGTAAATTAAACCATTTATTTCCCAGATTGAGGCATATCAAAATTCACAACGATTCACCATCCATCGACGTTGTCAACAAATAACTACATTGTACAAGTATTCTGAACTTAACTTGATATGTGGTATCTTAACATATTGTCTCAAAATACAAAACTGAGATTAAATATGGATTCTACACCCCAAAAAAACCCATTAGAAGAGATAGTTTGCCATTATGGTGTACACTCTCAGAAAAGTTGGATGAATATGAACTGACTACTGTTGGATAAAAAAATCCCCATATGTTGTACATACAATTCTTTTTTTAATCAACATTTGGTCAGTTCAAATTTTAACCAATTTTTTCTCAGAGTGTAACCTCCAGTTGTATCACAGGACCATTAAAGAAGATTCACCACACTGTCAGAGATTGGTATCATATTGTAGTACATAGATCCCTTCACATATTTTGCATTAACTGTCTTAGGCTGCATAATTTGCAGACCAGCGGTCACTTTTATATTCATTATTTATTTATACAAATTATGCAACTTGCTCAAGGTTAAGATTATTTGTGGACCACTTATGGTTACAAATTGAAGAAAAAATTCAACAGAAAGAACTTTTCTAGGTTTGCTGTTGAATTTATAGGAGTATCAAATGGACTAAATAATAAAAACACCACATGGTTTTTTTTTAACTGTCAATACCACAAGTAGTGCACCCAAGGAATTCATGTGATATTGGAGTAAGCGCCATGAGTGCCTAAGTTGAACTTGATGGACACCAGAGCAATAAGTCATTATCAATATTATGATGCGAACTTGTCTGAAATTCAAATCTCCTTTTTGTTTATAGAAGGTTTGGCTTTCATAAATTACATTTTCATTTTGATTTCAATAGCATCATGTGGGTCTTTTAAAAAAAATTTTATTCACCAGTGGATGTCAAAACAAAAAGTTCATCTGTTAAAGTTGCAGAAAAAAAAAGACAGTTTTTGTTCAAAATATGGTGTGCAAAAATGCATACGTTTTTTGAAAAACGTGTAAATTGAGTTTGAGATGATTCTGAGCATTTTATATTTTTGACAAGTGGACATATGTGTAGACGTGCTACTCGGTACCTGAAATTAACTTTAATTATGCCAAATATGAATGAAAAATAAAGTTTCAATTATGGATGTACACATGTACATTGTATAACCTGGAATTGATTTTCACAACAAAATGGCTCCAGGGTGATGTCATGATGACCTGTTGATCTTGAAAAAGGATTTGGAACTTGACCTTACTAGACACTATGACTGACCCAAATTTAAAGAAAACTGAGCATCCTGATTCTGAGTAGCAAATTTGTATTTAGTCATTCACAAGACTTCTTTTTTTCCCACCTTTGTCTTTTTTTCCTTTTTTTTTTTGGTGCATTTTCTGTTGGTGATCTCTTTTTCTGTTTTCTCAAAAATATTTAATTCAGCTTTACCCCAGGTAAGTTTGTATTAAAAGGTTATATGTACCAGTAACCTCCCTACTCCCTTGTTGGAAATCATTGAACTAACTGGATTATTGGAGCAAGATTGACTATAGGTGAGAATGAAGCTACTGTTTACAACTTTAACTTTTTAAGTCTGCTTCCTGCCTTGATTAGAAATTTTGCAATCTCCCGGGCCTTCATACATACTACTCAAAAATACAACACGTGAATCTCAGCATTTACTATTTTTATTTGTATGAATGAAATTGAATGTAACAATATTGTGCAGTGCCCCTGAATCGAGTATCTACCCTCATTGCTAGAGTAAGAAAGCACTCTGGAGAGGTAATGTACATGACTTGCTCCTCCTTCCAAACTTTAAAGTGATTACACAATGGTAAAAAAAAATTTGATGTATGATCGAGAATAGAATTCTATGAAGAATAACATTAAAAATTTGATGATTTTAATCGAAATCATTGCATTTTGGCTAATTTTCTGATAAAAAAGTCAAAAGTTGACCAAAAAATTTGAGTATGAGGTATGACGTAAAAGTGGTTACCCAGCTTCGCGCATTGCAGTTGTGCTGCGCGCTAGCCTGTACAATATGTATTATACCTTGCGCGCACTCTGCTAGAATTGCGCGTCAAGATAACCACTTTGACGTCATTTTGACGTCATTGTGGGTACCCAATTGAAACTGGGACACAGCTGAGGGGTCAAAAATATCCTGAAATCTTACCACATTTGATGGTTTCCTTGGCAACACGACTTTTAAAAAAAAATCGGCAGATGATTTTCTGCTGATGAAATCATGCTCTTTTAAATGAACTAACATTGTATCAGCATTGGGTACCCCCTTTAAAGGCCAAGTCCACAGCAAGATGAAGTTCATTTCAGTAAAAAGAATAAAAAAATTCCAGACGGTGAAAATTTGATCAAAATCGGATGCAAAATATGGAAGTTATGAATTTTCAAAGTTTCACAATTTTTTCTCAAAACAGTTCTTGAACAGTCGATATGAATATTCAACCAATGAGTTGATGTGTCATCCATTCACTATACGCCATAATAATTCATTAAGAAGTTTCTGAAAATTTCCATTTTTTTTTCATTTTTTTCACTAAATTGAAAAGTTATCCATCATGTCTACATATATGAGACTTACCATTTTGTAAGTAGTATTTAGGAAAAACTTTTACATTTTCATAGCTGAAATATGAAATTGTTGTTATTTCTGTATACATATATGTGTGGAAAATTGTGAGTATTTGACATCATCAACTCACTTAATATTCATATTGACTGTTTAAGAACTGTTTTGCGAAAAAAAAATGTGAAACTGAAAATTCATAACTTCCTTATTTTGCATCCGATTTTCATCAATTTTTCACTGTTTGGAATTTGTTTTTCTTATTATTGAAATGAACTTCATCTTGCTGTGGACTTGGCCTTTCAGGCCATTACAGTTTTGGTAGCAAACAGAAAATTAGCATGGAATGAAATATACTAGTAGTCTCAAATGCATCTTAGTTTTGCTTCTGTCATGCTACTGATGACCAGCTGAAAGCAAATTAGACATCTGACAAATACATGTAGTTTCAAGGGGCCTCCCAAAACTGTATAACCTTGAAACATACTTGTAATTATGTGGTGAGTAATGAATTGAACTGAACAGGTTTGAATACTACCATACTTTGTTTAGTATATTTTGCCATGACTTATTATGGCTTGGAATATTTTATTAACACTGCATATCATGCTATTGAGATCAGTACATTGAAAAAAGTATATATTGCCTTCGTGTGTTGTGTATACTTGTGATGCCATTAATCACACTGTCACAAGTTGAAGTATTTGTACACAGTGACTTATGCACTATGAATTAAATCTTATTTGAATCAATTGTTACAGCCCCACAGGAATTGTACATATCAAAAATCAAATGTACTATCCTCTCTGCACAACCATTCAGCAATATAGGCTATACATTCACATTCACTATTGAGTATTGAGTTAATGCAAGAGGAAGTAATTATGCTTAATTACTTATCTTAATTTAAGTAGATGCCTTAAGATTAATAAGTACACTTTACCTGTGTTGGGAGCATGTTGAGAGAGCCATAGACAACACTGCAGCACCAGTAAAACCAGACAGTCTAACCCCTGTCTAACATGTCTCTGCCTAGCCCACAAAAGGATTTATGCACACCTAAGGCAGATTTTAAGTGCATGTTGCCAATTTCACCAACTCAACTATCTCAAAGTGATCACCCCATAACAGCTGGTGTTTTCCTTCTTTTATCAGAGCTACCCAGGCCCAGAAAAATCACATTCCATTTGACTGTTATCTGATTGGCAACACTGGAAAGTGATGGGTTTTTATTGGAAGGAATGTTTATGGGGAGCTTTAGGATTGGATTTGGGAGGTTAGGATTGGCAATGCTGCTTAAGTGGTTGACCTTTCTTGCCATCAGACTGGGTACTTAACTTTACAATGACACACACACACACACACAACTACACATACATTCCTCATTGACAAACTACAGCTGGTGTATGCCATGCCATTCAACCTGTGTGTGTGTGTGTGTAACTGTGTGCTGTATCAATGGATAAGTGATTTTGCATGCATTGTGAATGGAGTGTGTGTGTTTGTCTGTATGCACTGTGTGGGATTTGAGTGGAGAAGTAAGGAGTATACTAAAGTTACTGCATGGGAATTTCATATGTGCTTTGGGTGCTTTTGTGTCTGGGATCAGATAGAATGAAAAGAACCCAACTTCAGAAATTATAGAGTGACAGTATCAGCACCGATATGTTATTGATAAGCATGTTGAAATGGTGTCACTCTTTGTACATCTTTATTTTGTCCTTGTCCTTGTACTAAGTTACTGCATGGGAATGTAGTTTGGGTGCTTTTGTGTCTGGGGTAGAATGAAAAGAATTCAACTTCAGAAATAAAAAAAAAGTGGCAGTATCAGCACCTGTGTTAAATTGATGAGCATGTTGAAATGGTGTCACTCTTTGTACTCCTTTATTTTGGCCTTGTCCTTAACTGGCCTTTGTATAATAAATGCACAGTCAATATAGCTTTGGCATGTTCATGTGTATGTGGAGGAGAAAACGAAAACCGAAACAGCTATATTTCATATAGATAGATAGCACTACGGAATATATTTTGATGCTGATGTGTACAAGAAAATCAATGACCTTTCCCTTTAAAAAAAAAAAAAAAGGTACCATGCGTAGGCCTACCATGATAATTTGATGAAATTACCATCAAATCAATTTATGGTACTTTCATGGCACTCTCTTGGTTTTAATGGTAATTCGTCAAAATAACATACATGTAGGTATCATAGTACTTTTTCTGCAGGGTAAAAAAAAGGGGACGGAGGGGGAGGGTGTTAACGAAAATTTTAGCATTTATTGATTGGGGAGGTGGGGGGGGGGGGAGGGTACTCAATTTTTTTTTTTTTTTTTTTTTTTTTGATGGATGTGTGAGGCCTGGACCTTGAACCACTAATTTTTGGGGCAAATTTTAGGAAAACAGGACCCATACTTAAGGATTTCTTGTGAAAAGTACCCCATTTGGGCGGCACATCCCCGTATAGAATATATATATAGAAGTAACCTCCCCCCTTTCCTAGGTTGCTAACATGAAATTTCCAATGTGCATGGTTCACTTATGTTCTGTTCTGCCAATTAAAGAAAAGTTTCGCCTTAAGCACGTGGTGTTATACTGTACTATGTAGATTATTAATGGAAATAGTTTAAGCAACAGGAAATCATTACATAACCTTGGTAGTAAAGATAAGCAGTTGATTATAGCTGCACTTTACCAGTTACAGATCCTTTCATTTTAAAGTTTATGTAAAGAATATAGTTTTTCACTTGTTTGTGTGATCAGTAAAATAGCTCAAACTTAAGTGTGGAAGAACAATCAAATGGAGTTGTTCATCACACAAAACATCTTTGACCCTGTTTACATTCACTTCCTTCATCCTTCTCTTATCTTCACTCCAAATCATCTATGTCTTATCTTCACTCCTTTCATCAGTCTCTTATCTTTACTCCAAATCATCTATGTTTTCCTCTGTCATTCTAAATCCCTCTTTTTCTATCTTTCCTTATGTTAACTCTTTGTAATTCTGTCATCGTTACTTTCCATTTTTTAAAATTTTACTCCTTGTTTATATATTTTTTCATCACTGTCTCTTTCCATCTTTCTTTATTTTACTCTTTGTTTTTATCCTATTTACTCTTTCTATCCTTATATTATTCTCTGTTTTCATTCTATCCCTCTCTATCTATCTATCCCTATATTTCTAATTGATTTATCCTCTTATTGTCTTGTCTTTCTTTGTGTTAATCTTGTTTTTATCCTACTAATGTCTTCTCTTTCTATCCTTATGTTTTTGTTTGTCTTTATTGTATCTCTATATTTCCTTATTTTTCTCTTTATTGTTGTTATTTTATCATCTCCATCTTTCCTTATGTTCCCTCTTTGTTTATATTCTATTATCTCTTCTTTCTGTCCTTATGTGATTCCTTATTACTCTTTTATCATCTTTTCTTTCTATCTTTCCTTTTGTTATTCTTTGGCTTTGTCCTTCTCTCATCTTCTCTTATCACATGCTCTACTTTATGTTTTTCTTTTTAAGAGTAATCTTCCGTTTCTACCGTTTCCCAAATTTATTTGTTTCTTTTTTCTCCTCCCGGACTGAATACCTTCCTGCAGTCTCACACACACACACACTTCCAGTTGTAAAACACTCACAGATCACTTTCTGTTTACATTGCCTGTTAGAAACGGTTCCAGAAAACTACATACCCAATGTGGTCCTCAGGATTGCTTTAAAGTGCTCCTGAGGAGCACTGAAGATGAACTTTGTAATATTTTAGAAATTTTGTCAAGAATCGGGTTTGGATTTTGAAAGAGGGTCAAGGACCTGTCTGGATAATGTAACATATATACTTTCTATATAGGCCCACAATTAGACTTCATCTTGCATATTGATGCCATTGGCATGGTACAAATGTTCATTATTATTATTATTATTATTATTATTATTATTATTATTATTATTATTATTATTATTATTATTATTATTATTATCATTATTATTATTATTAATATTATTATTATTATTATTATTATTATTATTATTATTATCATTATTATTATTATTATTATTGTTATCATCATTATTATTATTATTATTGTTATCATTATTATTATTATCATTATCATCATTATTATTATTATTATTGTTATCATTATTATTATTATTATTATTATCATTATTATTATTATAACTATTATTATTGTTATCATCATTATTATTATTATTATTGTTATCATTATTATTATTATCATTATTATTATTATTATTATCATTATCATTATTATTATTATTAATTATTATTATTATTGTTATCATTATTATTATTATTATTATTATTATTATTATTATTATTATTATTATTATTATTATTAATGTTATTATCATTATTATTATTATTATTATTAATTACTATTATTATTATCATATCATGACCTCATTTTCAATTGATGGTTGATACTTTCTAAGATGTGTATGAGTAGTCTTACCTCTAGACCTCACTTTGATGACATTTGTGTAAAAATCATTAATTTTCTGGACTTATGGTCTAAACCCTTTATTGGTGACAAACTGAATAAAAGTAATTGCTGTCAGTTCTCTCCAATGATCCTCTTCACAATTTAGATAGATACTAATGGACTTTCTCAGAGAGATCTAGGTGCCGTTGCATAAAGGTGCTTTCACACATGATGTGACAGTGTGGTAACACGCTGTGTCACCACACTTTCTTGTGTACAAGCCTATGGGGTATAGGGCGACAAAAAAATGTCGCCGAGGCAGGAAACACTTTTGTTTGCTGCCTAGATACAAAAAATGCGCACCAATCAAATTTCTAAAAAGTTAGTGCAAAAATTGTTGCCATGAGATTGCTTGCACAAGTTTTGACAATAAGCTCTCTTATAGAGAGTTGACGCGTTAATGCGCGTTCATTAGCATATGTGGTGACACAAAGTCCCATCATGTGTGAAGACAAAACAGTGTGGCGCCACAGTGTGTTACCACACTGTCACATCATGTGTGAAAGCACCTTAAAACTTGTTATCATAGTAACTTTTCCATCAATGGTAACTTTCATTGAATACTGGATTTTGGCTGTTGAGCAATGTTACCATGGTAGTTACCATTGATGGCAAAGTTACTATAATAGCAAGTTTTATGCAACGGCACCTATTTCAAAATGTATTCAAATTCCTTATTGTATACTTTTACTATTTCAAGAGCTTTATAAAACTGTATGAACTACCAATTAAACACATTCTGACTTTTAAAAAGTAATGAGTCATAAATGTTGAATGCAGTAGTTTTGTATATCTATGGTCATGTAGAGGAATGCATTTTGTTATTTGGTCTATGAATGATTATCATTGGCTTTAGAGCCATTTAAACAACCAAGCTAATAAAGTATTCTTGTCTTTCTTCTTTCCTTCTTAGGATGGTCTTGTGGAGGGTCTCCCTGTCTGGCCTGTCATATATTATTGTATCCGGTGTGGGGATCTAGACGCAGCAAAGATCACAACCAGAAATGCTGCGTAAGTTCATCTTAACGGTCACATACCTTAAGATCTCTTGATCCCTACCAGTCTTCCTGGATTTGGTTTTCTCAGTGTTGGTATTTCCTCCATAAGTAATTGATTCTTAAAGGTACTGTTCATCCAATATTAGGGGATGTAGCAGCTTAGCGAATCCAAACTATTACTACTCAAATGGCAAGATGATAAATAAACAACGCTGAATTGATTTTTTTCCATTGTATATTTTACAGAGAAATATGTACAGCCTTTCTCTTTGTATGTTTTGTAATGCATTTGAAAAGGAGAAGATATGTGTGTTTGCCACCCCTTCCCCAACAAAAGAGAAAAATCCTATTTATTTGTTCTAGAAACTTATATTAAATAAATGTAGTAAATGCCTTACTGAACCTCTTTTATTCACTTAAAACTGGGGGGGGGGGAGAGGGAAAAAAATAATATTCCTGTTTTGGCTTTGTTCAGTATAAAATAGATTTTAGTTGTTATATTTTATGTTCTTTGTTTACCAGTCAGGCTCTTGGTGAGTTCAGTGAATACCTTGAAGACTACATGCAGAATGAAGACAGAAGGTAAGCTCAACTAAATGTACCTACAATCTTTATATTCACAACTCTATGTATATCATGGAATTTTAGCCGAGTAATCCCTATTTATGAAACATTTACTAATGAAATAGACAGCTCTGTATAATGGGCAATTATGATCTTTGAGAAAAATAGAAACTGTAAAAACTGATAATAGTCAAATTCCAGAAGTTTAAATGCTTTCAGTGAATGTTAAGTAGTGTGATTAAAAGTGAAAGCGTAATAACATTAGTAGATAGGTTGTTTGTGAAATACAAATGTTTCTTTCATTCTGCTTATTCTATAAAACAAATAATTTGATGATTTTTTTTTTGTTGTTGTTGATGTTCATACAGGTTATCACCCAGTTCAGAGACCAAATTAAGGCTGCATTACAGAAGAGCTGTAAGGAATAGCACAGACCCATTCAAGAGGTAAAGGTGTTGTGGTCTAGCATATACGTCCCTGGACTGTGGATCACATGGTTTAGTGGTTCAAGTCCTGCTGTAGCTTTAACATTTTTTTGCAGGACATTATTCTGCATTGCCACCCTCCACCCAAGAGCAAATGAGTACCGGTGAAGATTGTCGAAAGCCAATGTGATTGCCTTTGCCATTGCCCTGCATGTGTGCATGTTAATGGTGCAAAATGGTAGGAATGCTGCCTAAGGAGTGGAGATGGTGCACATTCGTGTGCGGGTTTGAAATCCAGTGATCAGGGGTAGAAATAGTAACATTGTTAAGCGCATTGAAGTATTTGTGGAATGCATTATCTAAGTGTAACACATTATTTTTATTTTTCTCACTCTGAACATGATTACTCTTCAGATAACATGATATAATTCAAACATCAATACTGAAATATACAGCTGCATATCAACAATTTCAGTTTTACTTGCAAATCTGTTATTCATATTTTCACAGTATTTGAGTATTGATACATTTTTTTTAAATTAGGGAAGTTCTGAGCTGCAAAGATTGTTTTATGCCTCTTGGTCTAAAACATATGAATCTGTAGATAATTGGTGGGAGCAATTCAAATAACTACCTTTTCATGTTGTATACTGATGTGTAATTTTGTCAAGGATTGGTCATAGTTGAGTCTTAAAGTGTCTTGTTAGCTTGTGCTGAAAGAAGAATTTGTTATTAATCAGTGCTGAACAAAATATGTGACTGCTAATGACATTATGTGGAACACATTCTACCATGAACTTAAGATGAAGTGATGGAAGTCCAGTGATGGTTTTTGTCTCGCCTGCGTAGCGGAGCGAGACATAGGTATCACTATTTCCGGTGTCGGCGTCGTCGGCGTCGTCGGCGTCGTCGGCGTCGGCGTCGTCGTCAACAATTGTGTTGTACACCCAATAACTTTCTATAGCTTTAAGGTGGGATCACCAAATTCATACCAGAGGTCCATCTCTTGAAGGCGCAGGTCAAGTTCGAATATGAGTCGAATTTGAATAAGGTCAAAGGTCAAAGGTCAATGAACTTTCCATGACTGGCACTGTGCTATATTGTACACACAATAACTTTTTATACCTTCGAGGTAGGATTGCCAAATTCATACCAGAGGTCCATCTCTTGAAGGTGCAGGTCAAGTTCGAATGTGAGTTGAATTTGATTGAGGTCAAAGGTCAAAGGTCAATGAACTTTCCATGACTGGCACTGTGCTGTGTTGTACACACAATAACTTTCTATAGCTTCGAGGTAGGATTGCCAAATTCATACAAGAGGTCCATCTCTTGAAGGTGCAGGTCAAGTTCGAATGTGAGTTGAATTTGTTTAAGGTCAAAGGTCAAAGGTCAATGAACTTTCCATGACTGGCACTGTGCTGTGTTGTACACACAATAACTTTCTATAGCTTCGAGGTGGGATCACCAAATTTATACCAGAGGTACATCTCTTGAAGGCACAGGTCAAGTTTGAGTATGAGTTGAATTTGAATAAGGTCAGAGGTCAAAGGTCAATGAACTTTCCATGACTGGCACTGTGCTATGTTGTACACCTAATAACTTTCTATAGCTTTGACGTGGAATCACCAAATTCATACCAGAGGTCCATCTCTTGAAGGCACAGGTCAAGTTTGAGTATGAGTTGAATTTGAATAAGGTCAGAGGTCAAAGGTCAATGAACTTTCCATGACTGGCACTGTGCTATGTTGTACACCTAATAACTTTCTATAGCTTTGACGTGGAATCACCAAATTCATACCAGAGGTCCATCTCTTGAAGGCGCAGGTCAAGTTCGAATATGAGTCGAATTTGAATAAGGTCAGAGGTCAAAGGTCAATGAACTTTCCATGACTGGCACTGTGCTATGTTGTACACACAATAACTTTCTATACCTTCGAGGTAGGATTGCCAAATTCATATGAGAGGTCCATCTCTTGAAGGTGCAGGTCAAGTTCGAATGTGAGTTGAATTTGATTAAGGTCAAAGGTCAAAGGTCAATGAACTTTTCATAACTGGCACTGTGCTATGTTGTACACCTAATAACTTTCTATAGCTTTGACGTGGAATCACCAAATTCATACCAGAGGTCCATCTCTTGAAGGCGCAGGTCAAGTTCGAATATGAGTCGAATTTGAATAAGGTCAAAGGTCAAAGGTCAATGAACTTTCCATGACTGGCACTGTGCTATATTGTACACGCAATAACTTTTTATACCTTCGAGGTAGGATTGCCAAATTCATACAAGAGGTCCATCTCTTGAAGGTGCAGGTCAAATTTCGAATGTGAGTTGAATTTGATTAAGGTCAAAGGTCAAAGGTCAATGAACTTTCCATGACTGGCACTGTGCTGTGTTGTACACACAATAACTTTCTATAGCTTCGAGGTGGGATCACCAAATTTATACCAGAGGTACATCTCTTGAAGGCACAGGTCAAGTTTGAGTATGAGTTGAATTTGAATAAGGTCAGAGGTCAAAGGTCAATGAACTTTCCATGACTGGCACTGTGCTATGTTGTACACACAATAACTTTCTATACCTTCGAGGTAGGATTGCCAAATTCATATGAGAGGTCCATCTCTTGAAGGTGCAGGTCAAGTTCGAATGTGAGTTGAATTTGATTAAGGTCAAAGGTCAAAGGTCAATGAACTTTTCATAACTGGCACTGTGCTATGTTGTACACCTAATAACTTTCTATAGCTTTGACGTGGAATCACCAAATTCATACCATTTTTCAAACAATAAGTTTGCCATAACACCTTAATAATTAATTTAATTTTACAATTTTACTCACATTATTATCAGTTACATTCTTTTTCACTAACATTCATTTCCTTACTTGCATGGAAATAATTATAGCTTCATAGTATTAACAGCATTCTTAGTGTTATCTGATTTCCTAGGGATAAAGTAGGCCTATACCATTATTGCATACGTAAACTGTCAGAACCACAATTCACCCCCTAAACTGCTGACAGCCTCAGAAGTCATATAGCATAGTTTTGACATGCAGTCTCTTCATGACTGCAATATGCAGGCGAGACAACACTTGGCGTTTGCCTTGTTTATTCTTGCGCTCGTAGTGTCTTGGTCCTATCCTTTGTTACATCACATAGGTGGGTGTGGCCTGAGGTAATGGACCAGACACAGTGCTTGATAACCTAAGGGTCCTTTGGTTAGGGGGGCCATGACTTCATGGTAACCTAGCTAAGGGCTGAGGACTTTGCACACTTCAAAGAGTGGGATCGATACCACTACAATTTAAAAATCATTAGAGAAACAGCTTATAGTGGAAATCATTGAGAATAGAAGTTTATTATTAGATTTATGTGATGTCATAGTGAATCATATTGATCGTGGGTTCTTGTGTAGCGCTCATGTCTGTCAGAAATGATGCTCTTGGCGCTTCACTGTTATAACCCTGACTTAAGCTTGGCTGCTATTACAATGCTCTAGCATTTCAAGGAATTTCTTTCAGCTGGGTACCCATTTACTACACCTGGGTCGAGAGTGGCCGATGTAGATAAATGTCTTGCCAAAAGACATAGCAGGACTGGAACTGTGTACCATGTGATCTACAGTCTGGTGACATATCCTCTAGACTATGACACCTCTAGTTAGCAGGGCAGATGATAAAGCGTGAATTGTAAGAGGCAACAGTGTGTAAATTGAAACCGTTGAAATTTTTTGATTGTCTGTGCCACGTCCAATGGATAAGTGTATAGACCAATCTGACTTGTCATTGAGAGTAGCAGATGATCAGCCATTACTACAGTGTCCCACCATAGAGTTACATACAACAGTGCAGTGCAGCTGAATGTAGCGTGCAAAGATGATTACATACACACTATAGGGGACACCGCAGTATAGCGCTGCCCACAAATCGATTTTTGGATCGGTCTTTTCTCATTTGTACATGGTTGAACTTCACAATATACCGATTAATGCCCTTTCCTGATTGCATTTATTTCAGAGCTGTTTATTGTCTGCTAGGAAGATGTGATACTATGGACAATCATGCTGAGGTTTGTGAGAAGACAGAAGATTACCTCTGGCTGAAGGTCAGTATTATGCAGGTTAGGGGAGCATTATGGAAAGGGGCTCTGCAGTCTGACATACTTTGAAATGACATTGATACAGGAGGAAACATTTTAATGGAATTGTGCAAGTGTAAGCTTTATTCAAAAGCTTATTTTCAGTAAGTAATCTTTAGCAATAGTATGCATAATAAGGGAAATGATAATAGAGGCAGTATGTTCCTTGTACCTGAATGTAAATAAGATGTCCATTGGCAAATGTTGTTCGTATATTTTGGGAATCCCACTTTCATTTCTGTACATTTTCCGTTTGTTATCTTTGACATTGTATTTCATTGTAGTTGAGTCAAGTCCAGTTCGGAGAGTCACCAACATCGTCATCATCATCCTCCAGTGCTGCCAGCCAGGGCTCATCTGATAGATTAACCCTTCAACAGTTACAAACAACTCTCCTTGAAGAGTATGGAGAGAGTCACTTCAATGCTCATCAGAACCCATACCTCTACTTTAAGGTTAGTGACTGATTCTTAACTCTACGGTGCTAAGGGTTTTGCTTGTTCCAAGATTTAGTCAAAATATGCCCAATGCTTACTTTTCAAACGCCTGTACTTCTTTAACTGTAAGTTCTGTACAGGTATATTGTGAACAAAAGTAGTAGAAAATTTATTACTCTTTCAGTGATACCAAAAGTTCCTACTTTTTACCATTTAATGCATGAACATTATTATGAAACAGATCTGTGTTTCCCTCTGGACCTCTACATGTTTGTTTCTCATTTGTTTGCTATTATTTTATGCTAAAGTGAGAATGGATCCTTTCCAAATTTTGCACTTTTCTCAAAAAATTCCTATGGTAGCATATAATGACAGATAGATATTTCAAATACTAGATTCATCTTGTAACATTTGATATATTTTTATCACCTTATACATCTTTCTTGGTGGAGTAATGTTTGATTAAAGAATGCATGGTCTCTTTGTCACATATACGTGCCATTGGCACTGTAAGTCTTAATGTTGAATCTGGAATGTCTTGGTTTAGAGTTGGTTCAAAATTAATCAACTGCACAGCTCTACAATGATAAGGCAGTGCCTTTTTTGTCTGTGGACTTTACCGATGGTTATGGCAGTATTTAACTTCTCTGTTTGTTCTATTCACTTAGATATTTCTATGCATATAACACAGGGTTAGATGTATTGCATATTATACATTACCTGTACTTGATATTCTGCTGTAACCCTTTAATGGCAGGAATTTTTTTTTCTTTTTGAAGGCTTATTTGATCAGCTTTTCTTCAGATTGGCACAGCCATTATTTCTGTTATTGCTAAATTTTTCTCATAAAAGTCCCCTTTCTCAAAATATGAATTGACAGAAGATATGTTGAAGAATTAAGAAGTTGCCAATTTGCATGGAAAAACAGTGATTATAAAGTTCCCATTCCTAATTTAAGGATGTTAAGGCTATTTTTCCTTGTGAAGATATCCAGCATCAGACGACAAATACTAATGCAACCAAAATGGGCTCAATATGTGTTGAAAATTTGTGCTCTTTCTGCTCATGTATTTGGTATGTTTATAAGGCCCTGCATCAAAAGTTATTGGGCAAATCACACAATGTTGTATTCTGTCATGAGAGGGTTTAAAAAGATATTTTGTGTGTGTCTTTTACAGATCCTCTTCCTATCAGCTCAGTTTGAGGCTGCTATAGAGTTCTTATCAAGACATGACAATGGACTGCGATGCCATGCTGTACATGCTGCTATTTTTCTGAATGAACTTGGACTCCTGGCACTGCCTAATAACATACAGGCTCAGCTGTGTAAGTATCTCGAATTGGTAACTTGGATGTGAAACATCACAAAATATATATTTTACAAAACCTTTGTTAAAAGCCTTTTTATATTTGTATGTAGGTATGTATGTTTGTTTGTTGGTTGGTTTTTCTTTTTTTTTTTTTTTTTTTTTTTACCTCTATTGAACTACTATTAGTACTGCCTGGTAATAGATTTCTGAGGTTGAATCAAAATCATGGCTTTTTTGGGGGGGGGGGGATGCCTTTTTTTTTTCTGTGAAAATAGCTGTCAAGAATGGCTGAAAGTTTAGATTGCAAAAACTGCTTGTTTTATGTGAACATGTTCAGAGAAATACTTGTGCTAATCAGTGATACCTTATCTTGTTCTTCACCAGTGAGTCGTGATCCACAGGACCCACTTCCCATGCACAGACTCAACTTTGTTCGTCTTATCAGCATGTATACATCCAAGTTTGAAAATACAGATCCAAGAGAAGCTCTCCAGTATTTTTACCTGCTCAGGTTAGTAAAAATGATGGCTTCTTGTAAAGCGCCGGTATCCGCCTCTGCTGGGCGCTCATGGCGCTTGCTCCAGAATGTTTCACAAATTTCAACATTTAGTCAGTGTCAAATTTATTTCCAGTGTCTTAATTAGCATATTTATTGCATTTGAGATGAAGTCACAGCTGGGAACAGATAAGTTTGAGTGTAGACATGAAAGTTGACAGAGACTCAGCATTCCTAATGGATTGAGGAAGGCTATTCCACAATTTTGGTCCTGAGAAGTGAAAGACTCTATCTCCCCAGGCTGTGTGACTAAGAGTTTCTGTCAATAAGGCTTGGTCAGCTGATGTCAGGGAGTGTGCAGGTCGATGCTTTGTCAGGAGCTTCGATATGTAGGATGGAGATTTACTATTGAGTGCCTTGAACACCAGAACTCCAAGTTTGAAGGTGGTCCTCTAATCAGCATCTATTCATTCAAATCTGTATTTGTACAGACATTACTCTGTTTTGCCCTGTATGAGGAAGTGATGAGATGAGCAGAAGAGAAAAAAATGATTAATGAGACGAAAATTCAACAGATAAAGATTTTGGGAAGATTGAAGAATCTGGCATTGATAGGAAAGATGAGGGAAATAAGAAGAGGGCTGTGTTTCTCAAAACCATCATAAGTATAACTTCTTGGACATCCCATGGAAATGTGTGTTGTAGAATTAACACAAGTTTCAATGGGTTGTCCATGAACTTAGACCTTATGATGGTTTTGAGAAATGCAGCCCAGAGCTCTAGAGAGGAAGCAGAAGAGTACTGTTGATGGATAATCTTCAGAGATAGCTTGAGGAGAGAGAAGTTAAAACAGGACTGGAGCTACTGGGGAAGGCCAGAAACAGAGAATTGTGGAGTAACATGATTGCCAAAGCTGATAGATCTGGCACAGGGAGAGAGAGAGAGGGGGAGAGAGGGAGAGTTTCAGTGTGTTTGAGAAATGAATAATGGAATGCACAGAGGTCTTTATTTCCTCTGTCATTCTCAGAATGATTTTAGTCCATTGGTTAGAAACAAAAAAATTGAGCTTGTTTAACTTTTTCTTACACACAATTTCTTTCAGGAATCTAAAAGATGCAAGCGGGAAGAGTTACTTCGTTCGTTGCCTGAGCGAGCTGGTGATTGAGACGAGAGAGTTTGAGACCTTGCTGGGGCGAAGAGAGAGGGATGGTGCCAGGAGACCTGGGGCAGTCAACAAGTTTCAGACAGATACTCAAAGCATCATTGAGACAGTAGCTATGGATACAGAGACCAAGGGATTATTTGAAGATGCCCTGAAGCTCTATGACCTAGCAGGGGTAAGTTAACCCGTTGAGCACTATTTGATTTCAGTATAACACACGTTTTCCATAGACCCTAGCCTGTGTTATCTCGGCTTAGTGTTCAGCGGGTAACATAGCATTGGAATATTTAGTACTTACGAATCAGTGTATGATACATCTATCCAGTTTATCTAAGTATGTCATATTGTTCCAATGTTAATTCTCCATTTCACTTATTTGAAAACTGATACATGGACAGAACATGAAGTTTTTCTCCACCTACATAGCTGTAACCAGTAAAAAGGCATTACACAACTTTAATACTTGGCCACTTCTTCCATTCATCCATTGTGTTGTTCAACCTTTTAAAGCTAGTGTGAAGATTAGGACATTGTTTTGGGTGTGCATTACAATAAACAGGATGTAGGCCACTTTGATTTATTAAAAGGGAGGGGGGGGGGTGTTGACTGTGTACAGAGAATATGATAGCACTATTGGCATTGTGCAGACTATTCAGTTGGTTAACTCAAAGTGGTGAACTAGCCAGGTTAAGAGGTGATCAAAACAATCAGCCAAGAGATTAGAAGTATATGGTTAAATTTCAGATGGCATTTCATGAGTGTCCCTCATAGGACTTGCTTGGAATTCCTTTTGTAAGCATCACAAATTTCTCTGTCTTTATCAGAACACAGACAAGGTCCTTGAGCTGATGAACAGACTTCTAAGTCCAATTGTAGCATCATCAAACAGCCCACAGTCAAACCGAGAGAGACTACAAGCGTTGGCTATCAGCATTGCTGAGAGGTAGGCTTATATAACATGAATTCACTACTATAACCAGCAGCTCTGCAGTATTTCATAGATATGTTCTTTATCCCACAATCAAACCGAGAGAGACTACAAGCATTGGCTATTAGCATTGCTGAGAGGTAGGCTTATAACATTAATTTACCCTGATGTATAACTGGCAGCTCTGCAGTATTTCTTGATATGTACTTTAGCGATGCAGTAAATATGTTACGATATCTCATATCTGTATAGCCCTGGGTAATATCTTGAATACATTGATACATGTATACAACATGACTGCTACATTCTGCAATTTCTTTCATGCATGAATGCCCTTGAGTGACATAACATAAATTCCATTCCTGTTTTATTCATTTCTGTTCTACAATGTCCTTATCTACCTCTACTGCTTGCTGTATTTAATGCACCATATTTTCTTTGCTGTCTTGATGTACACAGATATCAGTCCAAAGGTTTGTCAGGTAGTCCGGCCAACACCAAGTCCTTCTATCTCCTACTTGACCTCATGACCTTCTTTGATGCTTATCACAATAGAGATCTAGACAGAGCATTAACAGTAAGTATATTTCTCTCTTTCCCATTAAGGCAACAGCACTGTGATAGATCGATCTTTTTACTGAATAATCTAGGGGGATTTTATTTTATGGTGCAGTTACTGCAGATGAGAAGGCGATTAGCTGAAATAATCTGTAGTATAATTTCTAAATTTTTAGGGGCACATTGATCTCCAGATTATTCACTTAAAACAAAGGTCTTAGGTAAGTAAAGGAGGTGCTAGTTGATTTTGCTTTGTCATATTAACTCTTTTTACTCCTCATTCTCATCCTCCATCTTCCTAGTCTCCTTTTTCTCTTGATCTCTAACTTTCTGGTAACATTTTCTCAAGCTCTTCCCATGTCAAGTTAGATAATATTGAGGTAATTGTACTGTGTAATATAACTCATTAGCAGGGATGCCACTTTTCCGACTTTTTTCGGAATTCCGACTTTTTTTCGACGTTCGTCGAACTTCCGACTTTTTTGGCTCAGACTCTCTTTCCGTCTGTCACTTCGGCCGCCTCTCGAGTGGAGTAGTGTATTGAATACCGCCGCACTTGAATGAGGGAGGAAGGTCATTCACTTAACACATGCATTTCTTTCAATACGTATGCAGTATACATACACATGTCAGTATAAGTGAATGGTAGGGTACATGCATGCGTGTTGGAGTTGAATCTACCATTGTTGTGAAAAAGACATAGCGTAAAAGGGGACAAACATTTATCAAGAAATGTGCTGATGAATATGACTTGCTCACATCTTCGGGAAAGAGTATTAATCAAGCATTTTGCAAGGTATGTTGACGGGATATTTCAAGTTTGCATACTGGTGGGTCTCATGCACTCCAGCAGGTTTGCCGTGGTCTTGAGCCCAAGAGTTCCCTACAGTGGTGTTCACAGCATATGGTGGCAGGAGCTGTGACACTGCTGTGTTTGTGTTGAGTGGATAGCGGACACAAACGATTTGACATCAACCCACCGTGCTCAAACCAAATATGAATACAATGTCTTTATGGAAATTTGTAAAAGAATATTATTTAAAGTATTTTGAGATAATCTTGGTGTTATTTATGTTGAATTTTAAATCACTTGCCATGGAATTTAGAAGAAGGAGGAGGAAAGCAAACTAGTTGTAGTAACTGGTAAGGAGTAAAGCTCTAGCTTCAAAGGGGCTTTGCCCCCTTGGACCCCACCGGGGAACTGCCCCTGGGCCCCGCTGGGGGCTCTGCCCCCAGACCCCAATACTTTCCTACTTTTTTTATCAGTCCTAGTGGCATCCCTGCATTACGATTATGCTTAATATAATCTCCATCTCATTAAATGCATAGAATTAAGGGATTTGCAGGATTAATTGAGTCCAATGATGAGTCTTTATCCTTGCGCTCGTAGTGTCTCTGTCCTCCCTCTTAGCTGCATTCTATTGAAGGGTGTGGTCTATATGGAATGGGTGTGGCACAGTGCTTGACAATCAAAGGGTCCCCTGGTTAGGAGGGTCCAACCTTTTGGACGTCTTGACCAGGGGCTGAGGACTCAAAACCACTTCAAATCTCTTCAGTAGAGCAAGTCAGATATCTTTTGGTTGTTTTGATCAGACTTTTGGACAAGAAGCCTTGTTGATTTACATTTCCTATAACAAGCATTGATAGACATAAAAGAAATACTTCAAATAGCATAGTCATTGCAAATACTAAGTGTTTGAAAGTGATAGAGGAATGAATATCAGTATCTCATCATTCATTTCCTTTCAAAGTATTTTACAAAGAATTCAGTGAAGTTCTAGTATACATCACAAAATTCTGACTGAATAGGTGAAGCTAATTTAAAGTAATTCTTTTTTCCCATCTTTTGTAGACAATCCGTCAACTTCAGCTGATCGCCCTTAGTCCTGAGTCAGTTGATGATAGAGTACATGGATTCAAACAATACACAGATGAGGTAAGGAGTAAAGATATGATTAACATATCACAAAGTATGATGAAGTATGATATATATATATATATATATATATATATATGTATTTGGGGGGTTTTCGGGGGGGAGGGGTGTATGTTGCAGGATTATGGAAAGAAATTTTTAAAAGGAGAAGTGTTCTCATATGTGTAGCACCTAACTCAACACCCACAGGAATGAGGATACAGCAGTAATAAAGATAAGGAAATAGGAAAATATGGTGTAACAGCTAAGCAAATCAGGAAAACATTAAAGATCTTATGATTATTCTTTTCTCAGCTGAAATTCAGTTTATGTGGGAGTCAAAGTTAGAGGATTCTTGTTATAAACCAATAAATTTTTGATCATACTTCATTATTTTCATTTTGCCAAATTCACACCTTTACTCACCTGTTTCATATTTTACCATCAGATTCGTCGAAGTCTTCCTGACGTTTTGCTAGCTACCATGACCATCCTCTACACCAAATACCGATCATGTCGTAGCAGTGGTACACAGAGTCCTCAAACTAGACCAGGACAGCGACATGAAGATGGAGGAAAGGAATCCGTATGTATCTCCAGATATTGTGGTTTCTTTATTAGAGTGGTCACAAACTTCATTTCAAAATTCTTGTCATGTCTTTTCTATCTTTACTTCAAGTGCCATGTTTAGTCTCCACATCTTTCCTTTCCAGAGTTCATGTAGACTTTTCATACTTCTTGCTTAAATGCTACTATTTATCATGATGGATGAAACAAATACTCGGCTTTTATTTTCTGTTTACAGTTTATGTAAAATTTACTCACTCTAGAACATGATAGTAGACTGAAGTTACATTTTGTAATCATGCTCAGAATGCAGCTGCCTGCGTTTTATCAGGGACATCTAATAAATATGACCACATTTCTCCTGTTCTCAAAAAGCTGCACTGGTTACTGATCCGCAAGTGTGTAGAATTCAAAATCCTTATCCTTACATGGAAGGCTGTAAATGGATTGGCACCAAACTATCTGCAAGACCTTGTTATGCCCTATACACCAGCTCGTAGTCTTCGATCATCACATCTGTATCTTAACATCCCCAAGATGCGAGTAGCCTGTGGTGTAAGGGCTTTCTCAGCTGCAGCACCCTCTCTGGAATAATTTACCAGTAGCTTTGAGAATCATACCATCTTTAGAAACCTTTAAATCCGAGCTGAAAACCTATCACTTTTTACAGTACTGGTACTAGACACTCGTCTAAACCCTCTTATCTTTTCTTCTTTTTTTCTTGTGCACCTAGGAATAGAATATTTCTAGATAGACAGCACCTTACAAATGCATATTATTATTATTGTTATTATTTTGATTTTGAATGTATGTTTGATTCACTGACAGTAAATAAATTTTTCACTCTGCATGTTTTATCAGCGATGTAAGGAATGTATGCCTCAAACATGACCGACTGGACATTTTCTCATTACAAAAGATGAAACACCTGGGGGGTGTTTTCCAAAGAGTTAAAATTGGTTTTAAAAATCGATCCTATCAGTTTTAAGTAACTTAAAATTGATATGATAAAACAGGCTATTAGGAGTCAATTTTAAGCTGTACAGAGGCATATTACATCAATCCCTGCTTAAAATCAATCCTAAATCTAAAAGCGATTTGATCTTTATGAAACACCCCCCAGATAAACAGATTGAACCCTGAGAAATGTATATTTTAGTGTTTATGCCTAACCCTTCAAAAATTAATAATTTCTTGCTTTCCACCCTCTTTTCAGTTCCTAGCCCATCTGAGGAAGCAAGCTAAAGCTCTGATTACCTTCGCTGGAATGCTGCCTTACAGAATGCCAGGAGATACCAATGCTCGTCTTGTACAGATGGAAGTCCTCATGAACTGATGTCTTCAAGAACACTTGGAGAGAATGCCAGGAGATAACCAATACATGCCTTGTACAGAAGGAAGTCCTCATGAACTGATGTCTTCAAGAACACTTGGAAAGAATGCTGGGTGATACCAAAGCACCTTGAACAGAATGCCAGGGGATGCAAACATGTACCTTGTACAGATAGACAGCCTTGTAAAATGTTGTCTTACTAAATGCATGGAGATACCAATGCATGCCTTGCATAGATTGAAATTCTTGTGAACTGATAACTTCTGAGACAATCTTACAAAATGCTGTGAGATACCAATGCATGCTTGTACAAATGGAAGCCCTCTTGAACTTGTATCTTCAGAGAGAGTCTCGTCAAAGATGTTTGAAGATTAATGCTGAGAGGGAACAATGCATGGGAGAGGGGGGGGGGGGGGGGGGTAGGGGGGAAGCGATCAATTGTTTAGTGTACTATGCTCTACACCCCCCCCCCCCCCCCCCCCCCCCCCCCACCACACCCCCCCCCCCACCCCCCCCCCCCCCCCCCCCCCCCCCCCCCCACACACACACATTATTTGCTCTCAGTGTTCCAGTATGCCTCTCCAGGTGTTATCAACAAACCCTTTTTTCAGGTCAAAGTCTGTATGAACCAATGTCATTAGAGACAGTCATAGAGAGTGCCACAGGATACCACTGCTTGTGTTTGACCATTTTATATCTTTGCTAACTACCAATTGCAGAGCCATTCCAAAGTCATTGCTGCTCTTATCACCTTGTGACGGAGAAAGATCTTGTTGCATTTTGTGAGTGTACAAAGATGTATATTTCCTTATGATAAAGTGATTTTGAATAATCAAAGAAATACATGCATGAAGAGCATATCTAAAACTCATATTTGCCTAAAGAGAATGCTATACACTCATTCTTTTTAATGTGAATGTAATTCTTCCATTAATAAAAATGACAAATTGTGATTTTATTATATATGGCTAGGTATTACCTTTCCTTTTCTGTTTTCTTGAAAATTCCTGAAGATTATACATCTCTGGCTAAGTAGCAGATTCTAAAAAACTTCAGGAAAGTTACCATAATTGATATTCAAGCTTGTATCAAAAACAAAATGTATTTTTCTGTCAAATGAATATATTAGATTAGTCTGTGATTTCATTTTACCCTTGAATAAGGCTTCTGCTTATGTATATCTTCTGTTTGGGCTTTCTGAATTTCCCTTCTCTAGAAACCCCAAAATGCAGAAGATACTAGTATGCTTAGTAGGCCTACTTACTTTGAGTAAGCCTACTGAACTTGTGAATTTGTGATTTACTTATCAACATTTTAATCAAATAACAAGGATCTAGGAGTTTCACTAGATGAAAGCAAGAGTTATATGAGAATGAATGCATTACACCGTCTATCCGCTCTATTTCAGGCCGTATATGCATGCACTGTTCTCAGTGTTCTGTGCCTGACAGCTTTGCATGATAGATACACACAGCCTCAACTGGAGTGTGGATAGATCGTATAGCAAATTCATTCTCATTCTCAGGCATCATCTGTATAATACATTGTATATCCAAAAATCAAATATAACTCCTGGGGAGCATTTCATGAAAGGACTTAACGGATGTTTTATCTGACAAAGTCTGTTTTATCCGACAGTTGCCATAGTAACAATGCTTCTCAGCCAATCAAAATCAAGGAAAGATGTCAGATCTGACAACTTGTCGGACAACAAATGTTGATGAAACGCTCCCCAGATATCACCCAACAAGAAACACATATATTGTTGACTTGCATTCAAACTGTGCATGTTATTAGAAATTTTGTTACAAGAGGCCTGTGATGCATCAGAAATTCATCAAATGTGGATGCATGTACTTTGATTGGGACTGTAAAAATTACATTCGTTTGATATTCGTTCAGTTTATGATGGCAACTAACTTAGGCACCACTATAAGAAGGCAGTACATTATTTATCATTCAGATCTGAAAAAGGAATTTGTGAATACATGTATGTAAATCATGTGGATTTTGCCTGTTGTTTGTCAGTTCAGAGAGAAAAAAGAAAAGAAAACCAGGAGTTGATGTCAAATGCTTTAAAAAAGAAATTTACCATTAAATCTTTCTAAGAAAAAGCAAAATTTTTCATTTGTATTAAGTGCATGTTGTTGTTGTTTCTTCTTTTTTCTTCTTCTTTAAAGCTCATGTACAGTTTTGGTAGCAAAATGAAAATTGATATTGACATAGTCTCGCATTGTCTGCCTTGTATAAAAGATACATGGGAGAGATCATTCCATTCATTATTTTCTGTGAATTTTAGTGTAAACATTTACTAATGTTTACATTCTGCTGTACGCTAGGACCCCTGTACCCCAACTGCTCCCTGTACAACGATCACTGCGCTTGATATGCTTGTCACATAAACAGAACTCTCATTGGTTTTACAGGTGTGTTGGCACTGTGTGATTCATGTTGACAACTTGACATTGATGAGTTTTATGTTGCTGACCCAAGATTAAAGATAATTTCTCCTTTCTTTTGTTTTAATATTTAACTTCGGGGGGGGGGGGGGGGGGGATTCACAGCACCTTAGTTTTGCTAGTATCTAGCTACTAACCAACTAAAAGTGTTTTAATATTTAACTTCGGGGGGGGGGGGGTTCACAGCACCTTAGTTTTGCTAGTATCTAGCTACTAACCAACTAAAAGTGAAGCAATCTGACGAATAGTTTTTGAGGGCTTACCAAAACTGTGCATAACCTTGAGAGCCTACTTCGCCCATGGTGTATTAAACCAAATTTGTAAAAAAAAGAATGTAGTGACATATAAAGGAATAGTCTCCCAGATCTTCTGGAATATGGAAAAGTTGAAGGTACAGCATTTGGTCTTTTTATGCCCCATATGATAAAGAATACTGGACACGATGAACATCATAGATATTTTCTCTGGGTATTTCTTCAGATCCAAGCTTAGTCTAGATTCTGGACTCTTTTTATGAAGTTTTATATTCCCCGAAGCAGCGACTAAACTCACTGTATGCGTCAAGTCGAGTGATGGCGCGATCCCGAGAACCTGTCCGCCCGGAGAATCTAGACTAATCCAAGCTATGAAAGGACTTGTTCGCAAATCAATATTGACATCAGAATTCCTACATTCTTTGGACTGGCCCATGTGAAACATGCTGTTTATTGACTGTACCTGGACAGTCGGAGCCTTCATGGCATACAGCTACCCTTTCTGTTCAAAATTATCCAAGCTATGAAAGGACTTGTTCGCAAATCAATATTGACATCAGAAATCCTACCTTCTTTGGACTGGCCCATGTGAAACATGCTGTTTATTGACTGTACCTGGACAGTCAGAGCCTTCATGGCATACAGCTACCCTTTCTGTTCAAAATTATTTCACATGTGAAATCTAAAATCTGTAAAAATTAACCTCTTGAAACATAGGATAATTTAATTATTCATCCCATCTTTATCAATTAATACTTTATCTTTAATTTTTTACCTCCCCCCCCCCCTTCCCTTCATTCCTCTGTCTCATTAAAGTCTCTGGCAACAATTGCTCCCATCTGAAATCTGCATGTTGAGTAAAACATAAAACCTAACCCCATACCTAACACTAAGCTTAACCCTTATCCTCACATCATTCCAAACCAAAACCCCTATCACAACCCTAAACCTAACCCTATGTCTTCGAAGAAATTAAGACAGGAGCAAATGTCGTACCACCGAATCCCCTTTCTGTCTCCTCTCTGCCTTTTTCCCTCAGTTCCTCCATTTCTACCTGCCTGTTTCTTTTCTCATTTTAATCTAGATTTCTTTTCTTTTGGCCAGTCTCTCTCACTGTATTTGATGTATGCTTAGAACATCAAAACAAAATCACAAAGAAACAGAAGAACCGCCAGGCTGTCGTAACAATAACTTTATTTGCAGTGAAGTATAAATACACTTTATTTACAATCAGAGTATGATTAAAGAATCTCAAAAAGCTAAATCATTTAGAACTGTAGAAAACAAGTTTTGAATACATCTAGCAAACTGTTCAAAAATAGTACAACATGCGATATCATTATCAAGCATTCAAAGCTACCGACAGAAGTAGCCATTGAAAATATAGACAAAAATCCAACCTGAAAGCAAAGATTGATGAAGCACAATTGCTGGATCACTGTACCATGAACATATTAATATTGTCACACTATCAAAGTGACTCTAAAGCCCGCCGCACACTATACTATCCGACTGCGACCCGATTTTCGAACAATGGCATTTAGCATTGAATATGAAAGTTTAAACAAGTAAAATTATCTTATTTGAAGTTCAGAAAAAATGATAGGAATACTAAAATCAAAATTTTGCTTAACTGCAAGCCTTGTGGTTGGAGTAAAGGCCAAATCGGCTTCAAATCATAGCCGATCCAAGATTGCTATAACGTCACTACGATTCGGAATCAAGTTCACTTCTATTCCTACAGGGAGGCTCACAATAGCCAGGAATTTTGATTTTTTTCTAATCATATGACTATTTATAACTTTGATCATTAAGATTTCACATGCTTAAATGTTCATATCAAATGCTATAACAGATTTTTCCAAAATCGGAGTGCAGACGGATCGTAGTGTGCTCTGTGCTTAAATAGACCACTAACCAACAAATATTTGGACCAGTCAAGAATATTATTACAGGAAGAAAAATCAAAACAGACAATGCCCAAGTTAAAGCCCTCTATTCCTGGTAAACATAGATATCAGAAATACCGTATACATGATATTACAAAACATCATGTTTAGTTACTGTAAAAATGGAATTTTTCACGCTCAGCCAAGTTAACACAATTTTCAATTTTCGCTGACAGTTAGGATAACATGAATTCATATGCAAATAAACAAAACACTTTGCGTGGTTTTATTTTCACGCATGTGTTGTGCCACTCGAAATGCACAAAAATTTCCACATCCCGAAATATACCACGTTTACAGTACATTAAATACAATGAAAAAAAATTCATGAAGAAGCCATCTTTGAATCTCCACAAAGTAATAAGTTAGAAAATCACCTTCACTGCAAAAAAACATCTGGATTCAAACAATTATACATGAAATTGTATATCTACATTTTTTCTGACTCAAGCAACACATAATGCATACCTTCAGCAGCTAGCTAGAAGCAATGACAAAAGAGTAATAACAGCTACTGCTGTTTCACTCTTTCAGCAACTTTGGCTAAATGTATGTCAAAAGTCTTCATCATGAATATAGCATATGGAATTATATAACTCCCTAGATATCTCACACCATGCTTTTGTTTTAATAAAATGCAATTAAGTAGCTGAAAAGAATTCAGATTTGCCTTGAGGAATGAAAGGGAAAGCAATGAACAAATGCTGATGAGATGTCTTTATTTTCATAGAAACCTAGCTACATTTTATTAAAGAATACTAAATTTCATATAGCATAGAGAGTGTAAAGTTTTCTGGTGAGGCATCGTTAGATCCTTTGTTCAGCATGTAAGTGACTGAAAGAAAATGATTTGACCTCCCCCTCCCCTTTTTTTCCCCCCATAGAATCCACCTCTTATTACAAGTTCTCAAGTGGGGATTTGTTAATATGGTTTACTTCATCAGAAAAATTGACATTATCAAAGGACATTGTTGAAAAAAACCGATATCAACTTAATTTGGACGGAGTACTGATTAAGTTTATCAAGGTGAAGATTAATAGTGTGTTGTCCAATCACTTAATAAAATTCAAGGTGTAACGTGTCAGTGTTAAAATAGTCACAATCACAGTGGATTCCAATTGTCTAATGTATTTATAAAGTCAACAACCCTCAATCTTCTCTGTTTTACTGCATAGAATTTGAGAAAATGAGCACACATTTGAAAAGGGAGGGACTTTCAATATCTAATTGAGGGAAAGTAAATGAAAGTTTATCACTAGCCTAAAAGTACATTATGGCACTGGGCACTGACACTTAATACCATTCTTAACTAAACCAACTTTTAAACAATTACTACTAAGGAGTTTGGTATGCATAGCACACACATATCCCTAATGTCAGAAAAATCTCAATTTTTAGCGAAACAATCAAATTATGAACAGAACATGGCTATCAGAATTTCAACTCTGTCACAATATCACAAGGCACAAGGAAAAATAAACAAAAATGTAATTTTTATCATATGCAAAGTGTGAATAAACAATGCCATGGGCATGTCCCAAGCTACCTACCTTGTCCACATGCATTACAATCCTATCTATTAAGATTATGAGCATTAATGATAATTAAGTTACGAAAATAGCCGCACTAGAGGTAGGAACTCTATGAAATACGTAGTAAATGATACACTTGATGTCAATGTATGTTCATAATTTCATAATCCTCAAGAACATACAGAACATCAAAATAACCAAATACATTGTACCTTGGAGTTCCCCAAAGTATTAAACCACTCAGGAATTTTAGTCAGTAAATCCAGAAAGAGACATGAACAATAACAAACCATCTATAAATTCTCCTACTTAAACTACTTGAAAAATCATGCAATTCACACTTCTCTATATCACTTCTTGGCAAACATTGTTACAGCATACTGCTTTCATTTTTGATGAAGTTCCCTGAAGTTCTCTGGTAAATATTTTCAAAACTACATAAAGCAGTAAGTTCCAATTTTTTTGTAAAATGATATGGGTGAGAAATAGTCTGCAATGACACTAAATTACACCTACAATATATTCTACCAACCAGTGGGGACCTATGCCTTTCCTTTCCATAAGAATTAATGTAAATATGGATCGATGGTAAACATTTTAAATTTGAAGCTATTCCTGATGCATACAGGCATCTGTTTGTTCTGTGGCTGACAATTATTGTTTGAACCTACTGAAGATAAATGACCATCAGTCCGGTTGTATGGAAACAAAGGACTGTGCATTTTAATAAGCTTGCTGTGGTTTGCATTTTGAGCAGAATTGCCAGTCCCTAAAAGAGCATACACGTATAAAAAAGTTTAGAGAAGGAATTTTACCATTTCAGGAGCTTGGACACAACAAATTTACAACCACAAGTTGTCTACACTTCTTTGCCATTTACAGCTTTAAAAAAAGAAATCAGTCTACATTTAAAGTATTATTAGATTGTCCAATTACAAAACAAATTTGTATTATACCTAGAAGACCCTATGTGTCTTTTACTTCTCTGTTTTTACCCTTACTCTAACACACTTTACTCATTCATTAAATCCATTCACATTTGAATTACTGACTTTTTTTGTATGTCTGAAATGCCATACTGCAGGAAGAATACAATTCAAGAAAAATTACACTGCATAGAGTCAATCGCATTATTTGAAAGTAAGAATTCATGCACCTCTTGTGTTTATGGAGCAATGTAACGTGAAATACATTAACTCATTCATAAAGAAGTTGTTGGCTTATAATTTCTTTATGTAAAGAGGATGAATGACAAATATTGCTTTATGCCACTGAATACATATCAGTTCTTCAGCATGAGTACAAACAAATATATATAAAATATATTTCCAGTATTATTGGTATGTTTTCCTTCATCAACTTGTTTGATATGATTTTAAATTGTTAGAACATGAATTTCTCAAGACTCTAGCCCAAATTTTCTATGGCCCTATATTCAACAAGTTAACCTACATCACAACATTCCAATGTAAAGGAGTACTGGATATATATAGAACTATAACAGAAACACTGCTGATCATAAACTGTTATCTGGACTAAAAACCTGAAGCTGTTATTATGATGAGCCCTTTGGTTCTGAAGGACCTCCTTTCGATGTCGACGATGATGAACCTGTTGATGGTATGGAGGATGATGAAGGTGTTTTGGTGCTGTCGACTGTGAAAGGAGTTACTATTAGATTGTCACCCATGTCAATGCTTGTTCCTTCCTTGTCCTGTGAGAAATACAAACCAGTCATGAAAGAACATGTGGCATACCTCCATTTCTATTGAAGGATATTCATATAAATCAACTCTAATTTTCTATGTTCCCAACTATGTCTATAAAATAGAACCAAAGTTCATCTTTGTGACATTGCTCAATGATGAATGATCACATATCTTTTATCAACTGATTTCTGTGCATTGCTTCTCTCCCCACTGAGGAAGTACTTACCTTATTCAAGGGGAAAGGTTTAATTTTTCAACCACCAGATATTTCAAAACGAAATTCAAATAAAATTAATTCCTTAATGATCTAAAAAAAATAAAAAATAAAAAATTTTAAAAAATTAAAAAGGGAAATTCCATCATATCGAAATTCGAAAACTACAACTTGTACTTCATCAAGGAAATACTAAAAACTGGTGTTAAAACAAAAACGTAAAAGTGTTAAGGATTGAGTTACACATATACTACAACTCAAAAGAATTCTCATCTTTTTTCTTAGCATTCACTTATGTGAACTGTGCTTCAGTAAAATGTCCTGGGATTATTTCACAAAGCTGTTATAAACGACTTGAATCTGGCGAGCCAAATGGAATTCTCAACAGCTATGAAGGTGAATGCAGAAGTAGATTATCATTACTTTTGTTAACGAACGTTTTTATTGCAGAGTATATTTTTGCCACAATTTAATTAAGATTATGTGAAATGCAGTCTCACTTTGTTAAAACATCAGGAAAACTTTGGACATCCCATTTGGCACTTTATATTCAAGTCCTTCGTAAAGTCGTGTAACTTTATGAACAGCTTTATGAAACACTCCCTGTTGTAATGGAACTACATGTATCACTTTGGAAATACTTACTGCTTTGAAGTCTAGCATTAATTCTTTGAATGCTAAGAAGTCACTAAATGTATAAAGAATCTCAAAGATTTCTCCTTCCAAATTGTCTTTCCTCTTCCTGAATGGAGAAAAAAATGACAACGTACAAAAGTAAGAAGACCAATCCACATCTGCATGGAATCAATACTGTCAAATTCCATTCTTACTAATATCACTTTCAAACCAAGTGATATGCTGTGAAATAACTACTTTACAAGAAAATAAAATTCATTTGATCACTTTTTTTTTCATTTCATACTTTTACATTTATATATAATTTGTCTTTAAGTAACATTTTATTCAAGTTTATTACAAATCCTGCCCTTTAAATTTTCTTTTCTCAGTAAATTCTACATAATTCTCCCTTTTTTCAATGCAAGCAAGCAAAAATATATTAAGCAAAAAACAAAGAAAGCAAAACAGAAAAAAAAAAAAACAAACAACAAACAAAAGTCCAGCATTCAATCTAATCCTGAAAAGAAAATAAAGATGGTTGAATGTCAACAAATCAGACCGATGGAACTTTGTTGAAAATGAAGGGAAGATTTATAACAAAGTGATGCAATTGTTTTTAAAGCAGAAATCACTGAATTCAAGAGGATCTCAGATTGGTTAATTGATCATGTATCATTTACATAATTGTGGATTATTATTAATCCATTCCTCAATCTTATCATGGAGGGTCAATGATCTAATGAAAGAACATGAATTTCAAGTTGTCTCTTAACCCATAGCAGTACAGAGCTTTCTTGAGGTCTAAATTAATCATCTTCAATCCTCAAATTGGCAATAAATTTTTTTTTTTCCAAGCTTGCATAACTTGAAAAAAAATAAATATGGATATAACATCAACCAAAATGAAATATAATTGTAAAATTTTAATCAGAAATTGCCAATTTCAACATGGAAATAGTGATTATGTATTATTCACTGCGTTGCCAATTTAAAGAGTTTAAAGGCAAAGTCCACCCTAGAATTTTCACTGTGTCAATAAAAGGAGATAAATTTGAACAGCATTTTAAAAAAGAAATGAGGAAAATCGGTCAAAGAATAAGAAAATTACACTCATTTACATTTCTAGTAAATTACTCTCGGCTCTGCAAATTGGCAACACTGATGACATCATATGCGAGCAGCTCTCCATTCCCTTTGTACATAAAATTTCACATTTTCTCAATTTTCTTGGAAGTTACACATTTTCTAACCCCCATAGTCAATGTATGTTCAGAAGAACTGCTTTGTACATAACATACTTTGATTATGGGGTGAGAAAATGTTTAACTTCCAAGAAAATTAAGAAAATGTGAAATTTTATGTACAAAGTGAATGGAGAGCTGCTCGCATATGATGTCATCAGTGTTGCCAATTTGCAATGCAAGTGAGTGTAATTTTCTGACTCTTTGACTGATTTTGCTCATTTCTTTTTTAAAATGCTGTTCAAATTCATCCCCTTTTATTGAAACAGTGAAACTTCTAGGGTGGATTTTCCCTTTACTGATTAGTACTAGTTAAACTACTCTAATTCGAGAACGCCACACCATATGGCGATGAGAATGGGCTCAAATTTTTCAGTGCATTTTTCTCTTTCTGCTAGTGTATGATATGTACTGCCCGAAATTCTGGACCAACAGATACTGCAAAAGTGTCTCCTAAAGGTGACACTGTACCTCTATGGGTTAATTTAGAATTCCTCCATGAGGACAGTACTCAGGCACATCACATGGAAGTCCACGTGTCTTATGATCCTCAGACACTAAGTCTAGACAAGCTTAGTCATTTTATGTAGAAAAGAGGAAAGTTGTCCTGACATAACATCATCATGACTTTGGAATTCCTGCTATCAGATTCTCATACATGTATGCATAATATTCAGGCTTTTATATTGTTAATTCCATATTGTTCAAACTTTCACCAATACATTTTGATGGTTTTTCTGTTTTCACCTACAGCAACTTGTTACCACTCCTGGCTATTAAAACTGTTCTGAAGATGAAACACCCATGACCAAACATATCTCCTACAAAAACATAACAATGAATTTTTCCATGCATAGCATTCCTTGTTTAGAACAAAAATGAAAAAACAAATCAGAGAGCAATATGGGGAGGCACTAGATTCTCACAGAAAGTCATCTCATTTACCATAATCCCTACTCCTAGCATTAAGAGGTGTGACGGATTAAACTTCAAATTGTTGTTAGTCTTAATGAAGGAAGTGTTACTTACGTTAACTGCTTGAGAAACTCCTCCATACAGAAATTAGGTATCCTTGCAGTAAGTTGCTCTTCAATATACTTCTCTATCAGCCTTGTCTGAACATGAAATACATGAAATGCAAAATCAAAGATTCGTATTTGTGATTTAATGTCAAAGAGAAACAGTGCATCGCTTTTTCGAATCAACATTTAAAAAAGAGTCTTGGAGTTAGGATGAAATGCAAAAGATAGAAGGAAATACATGTATGTATAGGAACTGTTATTTTTGTGATTATAAGGCTAATATTAAAAGTGTACCAGGAAAATTGCTTTTTTAAATCCATGTTTTTAGAATTAAGGCCATGGGTTAGGATTAGCCTTAACCCTAAACCACCGGAGGGGGGGGTTCATTATGGCCCCCCTGTCGATTTTTCAACGGTACTTCACAACGACTCAATATTTCAATCTGAGATTCCATGACTTTTTTCTCTGATCCTTCCCGCACGTTTTGAGACCAAATTCATGACACCACGGCATGCAGTTCTGAAGTTACACATAATTTTATACATGCACATCAGGCCCCAAATTGCTCAAAAACGTGATTTCATGTGCAATTTCAATACAAATTGTGTTTTCAGCCACAATTTATATATGTATGATTATTTTTGCTTTTACTGATTAAAATTAATTAATTTTATGCTATTTATGATCATAAGTGTTGCCAACAAATTTCATTGAAAAAACAATAAAAAACAAAAAGTTGAAAACATGGAAATACATAAGAAATTTGGAAAATGATTAAATACATAACAAAAAATTTTGAAAACCTATTTTTTCTTTGAGGAATTGATGAGGATGTTATAAAAGACATTTGTACCAAAAATCAGCATTGCTAAAGATTTATTCAGTGAAAAATAGCAAAAACTATCATAAATTAGCATAAATTAATTCATTTAAAATAATTTAGGCACATACAGCCTTGTAGATTACATCATTCTCTACCCTCATGCAAGACCAGAAATAGCCTGGTTCTTTTAGTTTAGGATTAAAGTGGAGGACCAAGTGCAGAAGAAACAATGATACAACTTAAGTGTGAAGCAACTGACAATGGAGCCTGTGTTGCAAAATTAGAACCAATGCAAGAAAAGTAATATATGTAAATCATGAAATGCAAATTTCCATCAATATACTCTATTTTGTAATTAGTCTAATTAAGGAGGTGGAAAGTGAAAATAGAAGGGATTTTTTAGGAAAAAATAGGCGAGGAGAAAAGAAGCAAGGTTACAAAAAAAGAGAAGATATCCAGGAAGAGGGGAATAAACTGAGAGGTATCAGAGAAACGAAGATAAATCTCACGAGATAGAAGAAAACCACATATCAATAGACACACGTCTGCTATTTCCTTCTTTCTCTCATCACCTCCTGATCTACATACCCTCTGAATGAACTCTGGTAGCATACGAACACAAACAATCACAGACACAACAAAGAAATGATTAAGGAAGGACGTAAAAGGAAAGAAGGAAGGATTACATAGGCTCTTCTATCCTTCCACCTTCATGTTTCATGTGATATTTGAGGATGACGATTCATCGCACGTTTCCACCCATGGGTATACATCTCTCATATCCTGTTAGCTAGTCTACTTCATCAAATTCAAGAGCAGGTGATAATTGAATTACATCAACAGCTTTCATACAACGAATGGCATGTCTAGAGCTAGAAGGACATTAACTTATATATTTTACATATAAGTTAATGTCCTTTTTCTGATTCTCAATAGCTGTCACATAAAGAACATACAGGCATATTGAATCACATGAAACATTTCCTTTGAACATGATACAGCAGAAACAAGAAATAAGAAAGTCTGAAGAAAGTTAATCTCGTTAACATTCATGTCCTTGCATTTGTAGACTTTAAGGACAGCCTTCCTTCCCAGGTAAACCCAAACATTCTTGAGTACAGTAATAGCATGCATATAACTGTCCACTTCTTAATATAGAGTAAGCCTTTATTCCTATCTGATTAATCCCTCTTCCTTCTCCTTAATCCCCAGGTGGTCAAACGTCAGATGCATACATGTAGTAATGCTCCTGGCCTTGTAATATTTCTTCCTTTCATAGAAGGAGGGGGGGGGGAGGGGGTAAAAGTCCCACTTCAATTTTCTATATTTATTTTCAGATGGTCGAATAGGTGACATGAATTGGATTGAATTGTACTGAATTGAAGTGAATTTCTCTACACTAAAGGTACAGATGACAAGCTGGAGCCCATATATACAACAATGACTTTCTAATTGCCTGCAATGGGGAGGTCATGGGGCCTGAAATGATCAATAGCGTGAAAACTGATATCCCTGATTATATCTCAAATTTATAGAGAACCTTAGACATTTGCATATGATGTACCAACTGACAAATATCATCTTCATGAATACACAATTATGATGGATAATTTCATTAAGAAATGAAAACATATTTTCAGAATATAATCTTAGAATTCTGTGTGAACTTTATATCTCAAAATGGATACGATCCATGTATTTATACCGTGTATTACATGTATATTTTCTTGGTGAACTTTTTTTTTTGCATCTGGAGCTAAATGAACCAATTCCATCATCATCACTGAAGATCTGTAGTCACAAAAACATATTCCTCTTAATGTTCACAACACACAATCTTTATAAAATTTGAAAGATGGGTATTATTATTTGAACTCTAACATTTACTCATCAATGCACACAACAATATGTCCTAATTTCTCATTTCCCACAACACTCTTTCAAAACAGGGCACATGCTCAACCATCACTAACAACATAGCATTATAATAATGTTCGATCAGGAGAATATTATCCACAGTCTTCTAGTTCATGTTTTCTTTTCTTTGATAAAACAAACAAACAAAACAAAAAATCTAAAGACTTACATATTGATTAAAGATGTCTGTATATTCAAACTTGTTCTCCTCTGAATCTTCAAAGACATCATAATGTTTGTTCAAGAAGTTATCTCTCAGTCTGTGGAAATCATCCTCTGGAAAAAGCAATTTAATAAATAACAATAAACTTCAGTTTGATGTACGGTACACTGAACAAATTGATACTTAATTCACCACGTGCTCAAAATTTGTTATGAAATGATTACAGTTTTGTAACTAAACACAATAATGATAACTACTAGCACCACAAGTACATTTAAATAGACTAGATTCTGAAATTAAATGGAGTTCAGAATCGATTTATAGCATGATTCATCCAAAAAGTGCAGTTCCAGTACAGTCAACTCTGCATAAGTCTAAGTCGCATAAGTCGAATAATCGCCTAAGTTGAAGGTCTGTACTGGGTCCCATTCCTTTATTTTCCATTGTTTTTGACCCCTCTTAAGTTGAATTTTCTCTAAGTCGAAGCATTTTCTTCCGTCACAAGAAATTCGACTTAGGCAGAGTTGACTGTATTTGGTCATACTGACCTATGCTATATCAGTTATGTGTAGTGAAGAGATGTTCCAGAAAGCTAGATATCAAGATGAAAAGTTGTTACAAGCTCATTTTCCACTTATTCTAAGCAACCAGCAAACAAAACAAACAAACAAACAACAGAATAGAAAGATACATGCATCCCACATGTAATTAGATGTCATTTCATTGTAGGGCCTCCATGGAAAACAGCATTCAATCACTGATGGAGCCACCCTACAAAGAAAAAAAAAAGACAAATAAATAAATAAATAAACAAATTACTATGAGAACTTACCCATGATGATGTCTTCAATATGACCAATGACAGAATCAAACTTCCGATCAGCTAGATTTGAACTGTAAAGCAATAAAGAGTGTTTTCAGTATATTGTTCTAACTTTTTAAAAAAAAGAAGAAGAAATATCCCACTGGGTACTAAGTCTACAGGAATTAAGCATTCAGTAGTAATAGGTTAAATGCACACTGCATCTTGAATTTGATCACTTGTGAATGTGCAAGTCTGCAAAGAATGTATTCAGTTATTTACATTCAAGACGTGAAAGTGTACATGTACATGTAGATGAATTTAATGACTATTATGATACATTGCAGATATTACTATAAAGGCAGAAATATTTGCGGTACATTAATTTTTGCAGATTTTGCACTATTTTCGGCAAGCGTGAATTCTAGAACTCACAAAAATATTAGCACAATTTCTTATGCTTGTTTTGAAGGGACGTTGAATTGCGCTTCAGCTGATTAAATGCGTGTTTGAATCCAATTCAGTTTAGAGTACGTTTGTGTAGGCCCCTAGTTTTTTCTGACAGCATAGACAGCATGTGTGTGAAATAATAAATGGAGCTGCACTGGTTATTTAAGTTCAAATGTGACCATTTTTAGTTATAGCTAGGGCAGAAAAAATTATTGTCATGCATTGAAATATCAAATCAAATCATGCACTTTTGCGAGTGAGTAGTTATTCAGCACGAATTCAAGAACCCGCGAATATGTTCTTGGGTCGCTTAGCGCGAAAAATTAATCACGCGAAAAAACAGTGTTTACAGTATATCAAATAACACTACACATTTAAATCTGATCATAACAATCACTTGATACACACACACATAAAGGGAAATCTATGTTAACAGATCACAGGTCTAGGGCGACTGAATCTGACAGTATTTGTACAATGCCTCAATTTATTTCTATATCTTTGATCTTAGGCCCCCATCTAACTAGAAAGGTGATTACGGCGGCCATGGTGATCTGTGAAAATTTTGCAAAGCGTGGCAGAATTGCCCTCCAATTCAATTTCGACCCACACAGTGATTGCAACAACCTGTTGTGATGACGTAACAATACCAGCCAGGATGTGCAGATGAGATGCACACAAACATCATGAGTAACATCGTCTTCGGAACGGGCCTGAAAGCACAGGCGATAGGAGCCACTTTTAATGCGCATGAAGTACGCTTTAGGTGATGCTGATATGTTAGAGCTACGGGCATGTCATTATTGATACCAGGGTTGGCGATTTTTTTGATTTAAATCAGATTTTTTTTATCTAAATCGGATTTTTTTTATTTTTTTAATTTTTTTAAGTTCATTCGAAAAAAAGTTTAATTACCAAAGACCTCACCCTACAATGACATCAATTTTAATGTTATCATACATGATTTAAATCGCGAGTGTAAAAATCGCGATTTAAATCATGATTTAAATCAACGTGATTTAAATCCGCCAACCCTGATTGATACGCTCTTAAGACAAATGTAGCGCTCTTGGCGACCTCGGCGCTCTCACTACGGAAGTTTTGAACATGTTCAAAACTTGATGGGGACAAGGGTGATGGTGGTAATCACTGGCGCTTCAGAAAGACTCAAGATACGAAGGAGAAGATTGACAAAGCTCCAGCTCTAAATTTCAATTAATTATAGTTTATTAATTACAGTCTATCTAGCAGATGGATATCATATGTGGAATGCCTAAAAATAAAAGAGGGAACAGCTAGACAGTATCAACAGAAAATCACTTTTTAAATGATGAAGATGTGAAAGAACAAGATTTTTAAGAGTCAGGAAATAAGCAACAAATATGATGTCAATTATTGTGGTTCGAAATTGTGGTTTAACACACAATTATCTCCAAAAAAATATTACTTTCCCTATACAAATTATAGAATCCAAGCAACATTTTTTTCTTTTTTTTTCTTTTGAAGAATAATATCAGAGCTGCCAACATTTGATGTGTGGAATCAGGGAGATTTTTTTTAAAGTGAAAGTAGCGAGCATAGTGCACTAGCGAAGCGCGCGAAAGTAACAAAAAAAAAAGGTACTCCTGGTAGGTGCAAGTAAAAGCTTAGTTGTAAGATTCAAGGGGCAAAGCCTTTAGAAAAAAACAAGGAGATCTTTTGCTCACAACAGGGAAATATAAAGTATATATATAGATATATATTTTCATTTGTCTTCATTCAAGGTCAAAAGTAAAAATACTTTTTTATACATACATTTTTATACATACATTTTTCTAATTGGTCACAAATTCATGAGAGCCATTTTAGAAGTTGCCAGAGCCATTTTTAAAATTTAAAAAAAAGGAGAAAAATATCACTTGTAATTATTAACATTTTATGCATGTTGAATTTGAAGTATTGTTTGTTGTGTTTTAATGTGCCATCCGTACTATTTCTTTTACCAATGAAAGGAATGAATGATGTACTTAGATATATATTTTCATTTGTCTTCATTCAAGGTCATTGTCATGTGAAAATCTGATCCTCAAGTTTTTGATGTGGCTGTGCAAGTGATCCTGTTAAAAAAAAATCAAAGGAACAAAAAAAAAATAGGACTTTGATGATAAAATTTTATAAACAAAACAAAGATCCAACTTAAACTCAAAACACACAATACAGGAGGCATGAACATTGTGCAGCCCTCCCCCCCCCCCCCCAAAAAAAAAAAAAAAAAAAAAAAATCAGTACGGGACAAAAGGTCTTTTAATATCGCCGTACCCGGCCCCGGCCCCTCACCTTAGGATGAGCTTGTATTGACGTTGTAAACACAAAGGCCCGAATTCACAAAGGTGGTTTCAGTCAAAACCGTGGTCTAAACCATGGTTTCAAACCACGGTTCAGACCACGGTTTCAAAATTGCGATTCACAAAGGTGGTTTCAAGTGAAACCACGGTTTCATCTCCTGCTTTTACGTCATCATTTTGAGTCAACTGTTTGGGGTGGTCTGAAACAGTGGTTTCAGATGAAACCATGGTTTTACCCTCGTTTTAACCAATCAGAGTGCAGCATTTTGTGCAGCAGACAGCCACCGGCGGTCAGCGTAGCGGAAAGAATTTTTTTGGGCAGTAAGACTTGAGGAGCCAAGCCTTTTTTCCCGAGCCCTAGCTAGAATGAAATCGTGAGTAATTTATCAATTCCTAGAGATTTCTAATTAGAAATTCTCTTTTCATTATATTTGTACGTATTTTGTTGTACTGAAGAGTAAATATGATGATATAAAAGCATGCTGTTTGGAGCAGAGCGCCAGTGTGGAGCTCAGTGGAGCATAATCGCAAGCAGGTTAATTTTTCAGTCCCAGGTGTTTATTTTTGTGTCCCTTCATCACAACGAGTTGAAGACTGGATCGAGATCGAGTAAGGCTGGAGTGAGACTTGAACTCGTGTCTCGGCTAATAATATCCAGCCTGCATTAATGAAAGGGTGTTCATCAAAATTTCATTATATGATAATGAACAATTATTGCACATTTCACTTGGGTGCTATAATGCACTTTCATATCACACGCGACATGACGTAGACCTAACGTTACTCGTTAGATCTAGAGTCTAGACCGATCTAGACCGAAGTGTTCTGTATTTAACACTAACAGTCGTCATTAGCCTCGTATTTTGGTAGGGTCGGCACTCCTTTTTAGAAAGGAGGAATGCCGACCCTGTCAGAATACGAGGCTAACGACGACTGTTAGAGACAGAACACTTCGGTCTAATCTAGGTCTAGATCTAACTTAGGCCTAGATCTAGTCTAGGTCTATTTCCAGTTGAATTGAAAATGAATGAATCTGCTTCAAATTTCACAGAGCATGGATGGTCAGCAACGTGTCAATGTCATGTGTACTGTGATAGACTTTCATGTAGATTCGAGTCTAAAATCTAGATCTGTACAATTTTTAACCTGAAATTGAATAAAGTGTAATCCTGGGTTTTAGGGTATAAATTATTTGCACTTGCATTCGATCGCTAACTTCAGCACACCTCTTCCTGACAACCCAGCTGACCCACAGAAATAGAAAACAGTGACTGACACCAACCCTAACCCCAACCCTCTACCTAATCCTAATCCTAATCCTAACCCTATCCTTAACCCTAATCCTAATCCTAATCCCAATCCTAACCATAATCCACACACGACAGTCTCTGTTGTATGTGGTGCGCTGAAGTTAGCGATCGAATGCAAGTGAAAATAATTTAGAGGTCTAGATCTATACCCCTTAAACCCAGGATTACCGAATAAAGTCTTTCCAAGGGAACCTCCATTTATTTATGGCTTTGAAAGTTTGATCTTTGATGTCGTTGCTCAGTATCCCCTCCCCTTGCCAGGCCCTGCTGCGCGCTATGTGCTACGTGTTTCGCTCTCTGCATCAGTGCATGTAGATTCTGCTTTCTGTTCCTAAACTGAAGCTAGAATCTACATGTACATCATGAATCATGTCATACTTGCTAACTCTACCGCTCTAGGTGGTAATCTATACATGGTAGGCTATAGACCACCGTAGGTCAAAATGGTGTTTTGAATAGCAAAACTAATTGCTAACGCAAACGTGAAATATAATGACATCTAAAGATCTATAATAGAGAAGAAAAGTTTTGATTTTACTTGCCAGTAATGTTCCTGAGGCTCTCAATTTCCCCTTTCTGCTTCATATCTGATGAATGAACTGAAAATGGTGAATTTTAAGAAGAAAACTGACGCTTATCAGACTCGTAGGTCGACAGCATTCCATCAAATAACCAATAGAAAGCATGCTATGCAGTTCCGGTACAGAATTGTCACTTTTGTGGGATGAGATCAATTCATTGACCATGTACACAGGATGAGTGGTATAGACTTCTGCTTTTCGTGGAATTTGACACTTCCCTTGCTGTATATACTAGAAACACCAAAAAATGTAGTAATAGGAGTCTAGTAATCTGTGATGCAGCAATCTAAGTTTTTGCTAACTCTACATGTAGACCCATCTATAATGTGGGATAACGCAGGAAAGTTTGCAAAAATTTAGATTGTTGCCTTAAGGATGGCACAAATGCGCACATGAAGTGAAGTGAACCATCGGAGGACCGTACTGAGCAACAAAATCGGAGGCCGAAGCTGTGTAAATCAAGGTTTCCTTGGTCCAATTTTATTCCAATGCAGTTGAAAAATTGAATACATGTTGCTGATCATTATGTTAAATTTATTGAATGCAGACTTGTTCATTACAATTGGAAATATATGTATGGATACGAAAGTGGATTAACGCCTTGACTTGAGACTGAATCTCGAATTCTCAATCACATTAATAAGAAGCATACAGCAGATTGAGAACGACCCTAAAAATTGTTGATGTACAGTACATGTAGTATTGTATGTACACTCATTTCCAATAATTCTTGCCTTCAGTATTTAATTTTGCGTCTAATTCCAACGTTATTTTCCATACAGAGAGCTGACAGAAAACAACAAGGTCCCTTGGACCAGAGGAATCCATTTGAATGCACTCTGCCTCATCAGCATACTTGAACGAAATGATCCACCATAGCTACCTGTGATCTTGCAGGTATTGACTGCTCTATTTTTTTTTTCAAATATTAGTTTGTTGTTCTCCCTGAATGTGTGCTTTTATTGTTTATCATCTCTCTCTCTCTCCTTTTTTTTTTTTGGGGGGGGGGGGGGGGGGGGTGGGGGGTGGAATCTTTAAATTATAAGCTGGACTTGCTTTTGCTTTATATTTAAGAGAAGTTAATTCTTTTTTATCCTCAAATAATATTGAAGAGAAGAGGGGCATATGAGAAGAAGTTAGTGCTTTGAGATTTGAAAATCAATTTAAATGTGTAGGTTCTTTAATGTATGGCATTGTTAATTACATGGAATTTTTTGAGCAAGGCACTAAACTTATTTTAACAGTGTAATCCTTTTGCAGAAGCAAATCTTGATCTTTAACATGCTGATAAGTCATCTTGATATTTTAATCATTTAAAAATGTCATTTTTAGAGAGAATATCACAATACATGTAATTCCAAACTTCATTTTTCCATATTTTTTACTATAAGGAGTGAAAAATTGAGCACCATTCAATTCTCACCATCTAAAAATGACTTGCTCTGCTTGTAAAATTGTTCATGCAGTATTAGCAAGTGTGTTATGAAAAGAAGGCATAATTTCTGTAAGTTTGTTATGCTAATATTAAATCACAAATTGATTACTTTTTTTTTCAATTTTTTTTTCTTCTTAAATGTCAAATTAATGATGCATAGTTCTGTTGTTTTATTATTTTTTTTTCCATATATATATATTTTTGTAATTACAGGATCATTCCATAGGATGCATGGTGATGACTGATGAGGCATCAATATCACAACCATCTGTTTGGAGAGACATCAGAGAGGTTTCCAAAGCTATCGCAAGCAGGAAGAGAGAATTCATGCAGTTTCCAAGTACGAAAGAAGAGATCGAATCTACCCATCAGTGATCCTATGAGTATTGCGGATTTCCAGGTGTCATAGGTGGCATGTAGGTGCTATTAATTGGACTTGTATCAAATTCATGGATCAGAATTAACTGAAAGAACTGAAGAGGCAAGGGCATATGGTGCCAGGTGGCAAACTGGCTATATGGAGATAGTGGAATGTGAATAAGTTTTTTGATAATCATCTGTAATTATCCTTAACCTTAAGCAAGGGGGGGGGGGGGTGTGACCAGATGTTTCGCGTGATATGTCCCTAATATGCAAAGCAGTCGATGCCCCATTTCATGATTTTTTTTCTTTTCACATGCCCCCTTCCACCACTTGGTTGGCCAAAAAATAATGATACACACACAAACACACCCTCTTTTGTACTTGGAGCCCCCAACCCCACCCACCCCCTGTTGCGGAGAAGTTTGTTATGACAAGGTTTGTCTTTAGTTACATATTTTCCTTTGCAATATGAATTAGTCTCATAAGTGCTTTTGATTAGGCAGCTAGATATTGGTGCCCTACAAATACATCAATTAGATTGGATTGGAATTGCAGTATATCATAATCTGATTTCTATTGAAAATTTTGGTTCATAATCATAATTTAAAAATGAAAACAGTTTAAAAAACTTATTTGAATAAATATTTTGAATAAAAAATGATTGAAATTCTATAGTAGAATCCTATTTAAGGCTATCCTGAATTCATATATCTAGATGAGCTGCACACTGTCTTACTCTTGCAGTCATTATTAAAAATTAGATAATATTTCCTTTTTACAAGTTCTCAAAACAAATTATAGTTCAGTGTGTATGTGTTAATGAACATTCTTATCACAGTAAATTGTCAATTTCTTATTGAATCTGGCAAATTGTCTTCTAAAATATTATGTTCAAATTGTCAGAATATGAGTCATGAATGATTAATAAATTTGATAGGCATATGTAATGTAGTTCATATATGAATCAAATAGTGCTTAAAACCTTAGAAAATAACAAGTCAGCAACACATCACTGTATGCAATTATACAAAAATATGAATATGTATTAATTTCAGAACACTCATATATACAGCTACATGTATTACCTACAAGGTTCATATAATAAAATTTTGATATACTATTTCTGTTTATTTAGGTGTACATACAGAAAATATCTATGTTTAGAGCATGCTCTTCTTTGAAAAATTGTATTTTTAACATATGTTCCTCCCATGCCAATTCAACCATCATTTCCTTGGGTAATACGTGGTGTACCATGCAGCCTTTCTTGTTGCCTTGACCTTGTTGACAATACTGCAAACTTCTTTATGCAGATAATGTAGTGATACTTTTGGTAAACTGCCGGTCGGTCTACTCCCACTTTGACTACTGTCCGTTTGGTCTCGTCCCACATGGTCTAATTCCATTTTGTCTAGAACCAGTTCGTCTAATGACCTTTTGGTCTAATTGCCTCTTCGCCTATTTACCATTTTGTCTAATTCTCATTTTGTCTAATGCCCATTGCGTCTAATGTCGACTTGATCTAACACCATTTAGTCTAATACCAAATGCAATTAGACAGTTTGGTTATTAGACGAATTGGCAATTAGGCCAAGTGGTTATTACATTAGACCAAATGAGAATTAGACCAAGTATGTATTAGACCAAATTGATAGTATATCAAATGGGTTTAGCCAACGTGGTATTAGACAATCAGGTAATTAGACCATCTGCTGGTAGACCAAGTGGATATAAACCTGGCATGGCTTTATGAATTCATTTTATGAGTACAACGTAATTTATGTGTACTCAGGAAGTGAAATATAGTGAAAATGGAATACATTTAATGTAGACAGGGCCGTACGCAGAATTTTTTTTCCTGGGGGGGGGGGGGGCAAGACGCAAAAAAATATTTCGAAGAAAATCGAAAGGGAAGAAGCAAAACGACTGAGCTTGTCTTGGGACACTTGCATTTTTTAAAAGTGAGATTGAAAGATTTGTTACATTTGGTATACACTTTTGGTGAATTCTGTGAAATTTTCAGTAAAAAAATGTAGGTTTTCAAATTTATGGGGGCGCCCCCCCCCCCACCTGCGTACGGCCATAAATGTATGAATGTAGATTGATTGATATTATAAATTATGCCATCCCTTTCTAAGAAAATAGTCATGTTCATATTCAGTGAATCGGTATGTAATTTCTTTGACTATTATGGTTACCTAAATGCTTTCTTTTTTGTGTGTAAATTTTGTCGCAGTATATTATGACAAAAATACATATTAAATTGCTGAAATTAAGTTACTTTATAAAAACTTTTTATACATGTACTTTGTATCGTAGAAACAAACTGGAAGTCGTGTTGCTTTTTGGCAAGATGTGAATGACGTCATATTTTGTGTTTGATGATGATGTTATGAGCAGGGCCCACGAAACTGGGGGGGGGGGACTGGGGGGCTGCAGCCTCCCCTCCCCCACTTTTTTGAGTATACACGTCTTCCTCTGTACAAAAACCTGGAAATAATTATCCTGGTTTGTACGCGCAGCCGCCCCCCCCCCCCCACCACTTCCGAAAACTTCATGCAGTTTCTGATATTATTGGAAAATATTGATAGTGAATACTTTGCACAAAAGAGGTTGATGTTGCAAAAGATCTTGGTATGCTGTGGCTGTGCTTGAAGATAGCAGCATGTTGGAACGGTTGTTATGATGCTTTGACTTTGCCCGGGGGGGGGGGGGGGGGGAGGGGGGCTTTGCAGACTCGTATGTTTGTTTGTGTGTGTGTGTGTCCGCGCGCATGCGACAATTTATTTTAAATGAAATCTCTAATGAAATATTTGGAAAAACAGAAACAAAATCTGTGATGTCTAACCTAATGCAAGTTTCCCATCCTACTACAGAAAAGTTTCTCAATAGAAATGTCTTGAAATATTCATGATATATAGAGAAAATACTGCTGAAAAAAAGTACAATGAATTCCTGAATCTACAATTTACAATGACCGTCAGAACAATGAAGCCCCAAACCTTGCAACATTTTTAAATGAAAAGGACTTCGACGTGGCAAATTGCGAAATTAATTAGAAAGTTTAGATAAAATAAGTCCGAAATCAATTACAATTCTAAACGATGCCGGAGATGTTAATTACATTATTATTCACAGATAAAAATTCAACATCGACAAATTGAATATCATTTTATTTTTCAATGCTGTAAGCATTCATGAGAAGACGTCGTGTAGATGCCCCAATTGGCTATAAGCGTCTTATACGATTACAAAATCCTTGTTATCTTCGTCATTAAACAGTTTTTGAAAAACAAATATTCAAAGAGAGCAACCTAGAATATTCCGATTGCAGTCGCACCCTCCGGTCATATAAATAGGCTAGGCCTACGCGATATACAGTAGGCCTAGGCTAGGCGGCCGAATGCTGATGTAAACAAAGTTTGGCTAGGCTATGCGCGCACTAGCGCGATTGCGCATGATAATACGCCTGTTGCTCCAGGCGACAAGCGCATTAAGGTCAATATGCAAAATGCGATGACCCTGCGGTACACGTCCGCGTTTTATTCCAAAGATACGAAAATAAAAGGAAAGCTAGCTCCGTATACGACTCTAGCTCTAGCTCTGGATCAATCATACTGAGCATGCTCAGTGCAGTGCGAAAAGGGGGAAATCCCTTGACTCCGGTTGCAACCGTGGTTTTAACCGTGGTTTCAACCGTGGGTCTAATTGAAACCGTGGATTTTTGAAACCACTGTTTGTGAATCACAGACTCGGTGAAACCATGGTTTCAGGTGAAACCGTGGTTTCAAAAATCCACGGTTTTCAGAAACCACGGTTTCAAATGAAACCACCTTTGTGAATTCGGGCCAAACTCTCCTCAAATAAACAGTATTTCCACAGCAGAAGTTCACAAGACTTCCTTACCAGCATCCAGCACATTCCATAAATTTTTTGATCATATGTAGTCAACCACAGCTAAATTTAAACATCCCAAAATAAAGTTTCAGAGTAGAAAATAAACCAAAAATGTCTGGTCACGAAGACCGATTCATGATGTGCACGCAGTGTACCCACCACACTACCAAGTTATCTAGGCCGCTGGTGCAGGGGAAGAACGCCTCCCATTCCTGCTGGAAAGTGAGGATTCTTCAAGAATTTTTTTCAACTAATTAAACATCAAAGAACACATTTTCCCTCACCTGAAATATGAAGAATAGCAATAATATTCCATTTGGACTAATTTCTGAAACTCAGTATCAGTTTTCAGAGGCCTAATGCCGGTTATTTCGGCCTGTGATTTCTCGGTCTCGCGAGCATACACTGCCATCATGCACAACATGCTCAGGCTATACCGTACCTTGTCTTGGCAATGTACACTGTTTGTGCTTACACACATACTTCGTATACACTATACATGTTAGCACAAACAGTCCATATAGACAAGATAAGATAGTTGTAGGGCTTCTAAGTAGTTAAACACTTAACATCTCTGACATTGAATGAAGCGCGCTATGGATCCTCGCGATCGCAGGCGAACTGTCCAATATCAATACACACGGTCGGTATCGGATTATAGCGCGCTCGCCGTGGCTTGTTGCGCTTGTATTGTTTGTATGTAAAATGTAACATTAATGCATGAGAGAGCTCTGAGAGACAGAAATTTATTTGAAGGAGCAATGACGGGAAGCACGATACCTTTCAAAAATTTTAAAATCCGGGAGATTTTGAGTATGTGTCGGGAGATCGGGAGATTGCTTGATTTTGCGGGAGTCTCCCGGCAAATCCGGGAGAGTTGGCAGCTCTGTAATATTCAGGAGGTCATCTTACCTTGATCCTGCCAATTCTTCTTCCTGGAAGTCCATAAAATCCTCATGGTCTCCTGTCAAAAAAAAACAAACAAACAAAACAAAAAGAATTCAAGAAGTTGTACTTATAGAAACGAAAATTAACATGGCGCAAGAACAAGAAGTACCATTCACAAATCACAATATACAGTGTCTAACTTCCAAGTTTGTCTACTACTTCTTCTTCTTCTTCTTCTTCTCTTCTTGGTAGTAGTCTGCTTCCTTCAATCCTGAAGATTCTTGCAGAACTTACTACTAGTACCACCACTCACACATGAGCAGTTATACATGAAATTTTGAAATTGCATATAAATTACCTCATCACAAATTTCAGGCCAAGATTCCAATAAGCAAAAATTAAGTTATGACACACATCCCTCTTCCTCCTCCATGTCCTCCTCTTCTTCTCTTCTCCTCCTTCTTCTCGTTTTTCTTTTCTTCTTCTCATCCTCCTCCTAATTCTTCTTCCTCCTCTCCTCCACCTCCTTCTTCTTCTTCTTCTTTCTTTTCTTCCTTTTCTTCCTCTTCTTCCTTTTCTTCTTCTTCTTCTTCTTCTTCTTCTTCTTCTTCTCCTTCTCTTCTTCCTTTTCTTCTTCTTGCTCCTCTTCTTCTTGCTCCTCCCCCTCTTCCACCTCTTCTTTTTCTTTTCTTCCTCCTCTTTCTCTTTTTCTTCTCCTCCTCTTTTCTGTTTTAAAATTCTGTTTCTTTGCTGGATTTCAAGTTTAGCCCATTATTATGCTAAATTTGAATTTCAGCAAAGAAACAAAATTCAAATTATACCCAGTTGTTGGGTGTTCGGACAGGTTGTGTATCCAGACAGTCGATTTTAAACAGCCATTTGAAAAGTTTGCAAGCAAAATCTCTTAAATGTTTTAGCACAAATGTTAGACAATATTCAAGAGAACAAATATTGATGATGATTAGCAATAATCAATGCATATTTTTTGTTTATTCCAAAGACAAGAAAGAAGGCTTCATTTTTTGTAACATGTCCGGACACCCGACCCCCATCCTATATAGATCTAGAATAAGCTCTACATTGTAGATCTAAGCAGTTTCCATAATGAAACAAAAGTCAGTGTGTCAAAAAACTCAAACTTAATATATTCTTTCTTCAACGGTGCTTTAATCTAGTCTAAGACATGTTACATAGACTAGTTTAGGGTGCTTTTTATATCATCAATCTCCCAAATTAGTGGCAAAGACTGCATTCCCAAGTAGACCCTAAAAGACAACGAAAATTTAAACGAATGGGACCGAACTGAGCGGCAATTTCTTTACTCTACAGCGATTGAAGAGAATTAGGCAAACTTATTAAAAGGACAAACATGCACAGAAAATACAATTTATTAGACATATCGAAAACACAGAAATCAACTATTCAAACAGTCAACATACCATCTCCAAGTAAATTCGTGGCCATAATAAGGTTTTTCTAAGAAAGAATTTGAGCGGCAGCGTCGTTCAGCAATTTTCTTTGCAACCAAAAGTCGCCCTCTGTGGTTCGAATTCGAACTTAATAACTCAACACACAAAAAAGCACTCACATCAAGCTGAGGTGTATGCAAAGAGATCATATTGTATAGGATCTATGGGTACATGACTTGCATGGAATTGGAAAGGGAGAGAGAGAGGGGCAAATGTCGAGAGAGAATGCTTTTTTTTTTTTTTTTTTTTTTTTGCTTGTTTGCTTGTTTGTTTGTTTGTTGGTTGGTTGCTTGTTTGCTTGTTTGTTTATTTGTTTGTTTGTTTATTTTTTCGTTTGTTTAATTTGCTGCTTGTTTGCTTACTTGTTTTGTTTTTGTGTTTGTTTTACCTTCACACGCAGCATTTTCTATGCACTCTTTGAATCAACGGATAGAGGATCGAGGGAGTACAACTTGCCTGTCTTTCTAGTTTCCATGGCCCCTCCCCACCCCCTTCACCGAATCCCATTTAACACTCCTCAACTACTCATACACACATTGTTCGACTTCGTGCCATCCCTTTTGCATTTGCAAAATACACAGTTTTTCCTCCTCCACAATCCCGAAGTAGAAATCTCGATAGGCTATATAAATGGTTGCTCATTCTGATTCTGACAGATCTCTTGACCTCTCTTCATCATCATATTTAACCCGTTGAATACTGAATTATTTCATTCCCATAGACTTCATACAGGGGACATCTGGTTCCAGTATCCATTGGGTTAACATGCGTGTGCCTCTGAACAGGATTTATAGAGAGACAAGAGTTTATTATTTCTTTCAAACATGAAAAAATCTGTCGACGATGCATTTTCATTATCGGATTCCCTTCTTGCGAGATGATAAAAAATTTCCACCTCAAGTAACGACAGACTACCGATATGGCGATCCGCACAATATCAATGGATTGAACCTTTATCATCCTGTCAAAGAAAACGGACTGAACTCGAAAGAAAATGGGTTGAAGTTCGATAGAAGTTCAAGCATATCAAATTGCTTTCCCAGACCTGAGTTCCTTTAAAGAGACTCTTATATTGCAAACCTGAGCCTTAGTTTAATGGAGTGGGCAATACTGGGCTTGGTCTAAGGAAATGTTGGAAAGAATAATAATACTGTACATACTTGTATGTCAAGTTTAGATCAGAATATTCATGCCCGCATGAGAGTGAGAAACGACATATAGTTCAGTTTAGTTTAGTTTATTCAAACCAAATCAAACACAATAATGTTACAAGACATAACAACAAAGAACTCAGAATGATATGTCACCATCCAAAAGACGCGACTCGGTTTCGAACCATGGATATATTATGTCTCTCATTCAGAGTCGATATATAACCAAACTCCTATGCAGCTCATACCTAACTACCGAAATGTATCATAACCTGGTTTCTCAGTTAAACATACAGTATTTTCTTTCTGTTTATTGGTTTTTTTTTCAATTATGACTATGTTGAGAATAGATGTGAATGATGTTTTCAAATGAATACAAATAAAATACAAAGAAATTGGTAAAAATGTAACACATTATGCTTCCAAAGCAATTACTATATGACATTCGAATATGACCTTTTGGTTTCTGGATGGGGCAAACTTCATAATCTGTAAAAAGAGAAAATCATAAGGCGTTTTTCCTCGGCAACAGGCTTCATCATCTATGTCAGGTCTGGAGCTCTTGGTCTAAAGTTACCAATATTCCTGCCATCTATATCACTTTCCTATACATTTATTAACTCTTTCATATCATAAGTATGCCTTTTGAGTCCTTTTCAAGCGTTTTTATTTGAAATGTAATTAATGCTGTGTTCAGCAACACGAGGCACACCTTATGTGAAAGCCACCAGCTAAATGAAGGCCAGGAAAGGGTCGGGGTCGATCGTTCAGAGTTAGTGGAAGGTTATTATCATAACGTAAGACAATGGTTAATAAAAATGTTGTCTCTTTGATTTCATCAACTTATTGTTTGAATTTGAATGTACGTGAGATAATAGAGCGCTGGTGCATGACTGTAATCCTCAAGAATCATAACCTTCCCCTTCTCAATTTGTTTCTAGAGAATTTTTTGCGCCCTCTTTCCGCCCAGAGGACGTTTCCCCTCTGCTTCCATAGTAGTTTTCTGACTGTGAATATCGCAACTGAAAATTTAGTTCAGTAGTGTGTGAAGATCATGCATGTACATGATGCAACTATTTTTTTAAAATTTCATTAATTTCATTGACAAATATTTAATCAGGATAAAACAAGAATCAGATCACAAGTAGCATCTGTTTTACATCCTGGTCCTGAACAATACGCAATTCCACAATAGTGCAGATTTTGCACTAACAATTCAATTACTGATTCGCGCCCAAAATGACATGTTATAGAAAAAACGAATATTAAAAAAAAATCTTTTTGATATGCATGCATTGCTTGAACAACTGTTGGACTGATCGATGTCAAGGCAGGCCATGGGATGTCGTGCCAGGCATACAAATTATAAAACCGTTTAACCGCCTCAGTGTCACAATGAAGAGACTGGTATAAGCAAGAAATCGATTCCAAATAGGGTGTGTGTTTGTGGCGGGGGGGGGGGGGGGGGGAATTGAGCGGCCATCGTAGAGTGAGGGTTATAGGGGGCAGGGGAGTGGGAAGGAGGCGGCGATTTCTTCTATATTCCGCAATCTAATTGTCATGATTGTGTAGGGCTGGGTCTCCAATCTTATTATAATAGCTAGCCGTATAATGGACCCATTAAAAAATGTTTCAAAGTCTATGCATATTTTTGCTACGTACACAGGTAAATGTTTAATACCCCCCCTTTCTTTTTTTTATATAGAGAGAATTTGAATAGATTTGGTCAATAATAAACTATCTCTATATTCACTTGCACAATCCTGACTATGTAGGGACAGCCTATGCATTGTGGGTAGATGATAATCAGCTCTGTTGAGGTGTTGTAGTAGGTGAAGGGGGGGGGGGGGGGAGGAGGTAAAGATACTTTGCTGTGATAAGAAACTACATGGAATAAGAGAAAGTAGAATGAATCCATGGGGAGAAAGATGGAAAAAGATGAGGAAAGGCAAAGAGAGAAAGAGAAAGGGGAGGGAGAGAGAGAGAGAGGGGGGGGGGGGGGAGGAGAGGTAGAGAATTAAAGTATTCCCCTTTGACTCGAGCCAGAGGCAGATGAAGGGGACAGGCACGGGGGACAGGCAGGGGGGGGGGGGCACGTGCCCCCCCCCCCCAAAAAAAAAAATCCCAAGTTTGTGTTGATATTTGATTGTTCTGAAAAAAAACACACACACAAGAGGTACTTGTGTCGGAAAATCCGCAGTTTTGCATTTTAGTCCTCTTAGATAAGCAAAAACTTCCAAAGGAAAGGGAGACACCCCCTCCCCTGAGTCCCCCAGGAGGGCGATCAAGAATATTCAGTTATGTGCCCCCCAAACATCAAACTCTGGCTACGGCCCTAGAAAAGGGACGAAGGAAGGTCACAGGGTCACTTGCACACATTGATTATTCGAATTAGTATGGGGAACACAACATATAGTAGGGCCTATCATGGTACTATTAGACCCCCCCCCCCCCCCCCGTTGCCTCCAGTGGTTACTCTAATTGGCGTGAACATGAGACAAATCAGCTTTTCGATAGGACTTAAATGTGAGTCTAACTTTAACTTGACAAAAATACATGTACAACAAAATACTCCAGTCTACAAGATAAATTCAAATCTGTAGGGACAGATAGTATTAACATCTCATCGCATCATGTCTGCATTAACTCACCCCGCCTATTTTGCTGTAGCACACGGCACTTCAAAATCCAGGGTTAAACAGAAGAGCATTTTATTGGTGCTAGCAAACAGGGAGAGCAGTTTTGTTCTTCATCACTGTGGATGGGCGTTTCTAAATCATGCAAAAAATATCACGCGGGGGAAAATAGACGAAGAGAGAAATAAGTATCAAAGCAAAGTCTCTAGGTAATTCGAGCATCACTAAAAACGCACTGATTATATATATATATATATCTTTTTCAAGCTAGAAAGTTTAATTTGTCATTATTAGGTGACTCCCTCACTCTTCCACTTTAACTTCTACCATCATGCTCTCTTCTGCCTAATTCCCCAATACAATATGTACAAAATAAAGAGAATACTTTCGAGATCGCCCGCTATTTTATTGATCATGCTAGAGAATGATGAATGACAAATTATTATTTATTGGTATTATACTACTATCAAAGTAAGCCTAATGGCTTTAAAAGTGGTCAATATTAATGTTTATATACACCTTCTGAAATAACTTTGTGCATGATAATGCAATCAACATCAATTTGCACGCGATACCAATAATTCAGTGGTCTCGCCCAGAATGGTGTCCAAGAGCAATTTTGTAATGTTTCCTTTTGTCCAATGTTATTGCTTTGTGGGCGTGACCGCGCAGCAGCCGAGAAAACCAGCTGGCGGCAGCGCATCTGGAACTTGACTACTATTATGCCATCACAATAGAGGGGTTGTCCTAGTACCATTGTTGATCAATTTTCAAAGGAATGAAATGTAGGAGGACTTTTGTAATGTAATGAACATCAAGGTTCGGAAGATGCCTGCCACTTTGCTCTGATCTTCCGACACTGACGGGTGAAGCTCGCTGATTTATTTGAGTTAAGCTCTTGTATCTACCAGAACACAGCACGAAAATGATCGAATGGGGATACAGAGGACACTGCGGTAAGTTTCGGCTTCATCATGCATGCTCGGCCCGGCTGTATGCTTTGCCCGTGAATAGCCTAGCTAGCCATTGCTGCGCCGCGGTCTTTTATGAGACTTTCATTACATTTTCATTGATTAACCCTAGCCTGCGTATGATTTTCATCATAATTACCAGTGATTTCTTTTCTAACTTGCTATTTATTTTTAAAGACTTTTTACTGTAGGCCTAGATCTAGTTACGTTCTATGTTAGATAAGAAACTCAAGGACAAGATTAACCTAAACAGGTGGTAGTCTAATGTCATCTGTCATTAAGATAATATCTAAATACAAATATGATATAAATGTGATTTAATTACGGATAGATATTATTGATTTATGTCATAGGGTTTTGTGAGAACCACAGTTTCAGAAAATAAAGAGTAGAAGTGGTGGATTTTTATGCAGGCTTAAAATCCTGTGCCCATCATTTTCTTCGACTGTGAAGAATTCTTGTTGGATGATACATGGTGATGATGTCCCTTGAGAAGTCGCAATAAATTTGTCCCTGCATGCACACTCATAGCTCACTGTTGAGACATTCACTGAATGTGGGAGTTTCCTGCTTGTCCTCCGTTTCTGAGGCACTCGGTTGGGCAAATCAAAATAAGCTCAGATTCTCTCCTATCATTTTCGAAAGAAATCATGGAAATGTTCTGACAACTTCTGATGTTACATTTTTTGCAGACATTGTTTTGATGTTCTTGATACCCAAATACATTGTAGACTAAATTTCATACATAACAGCCTCTTTTTAAGGACTTGATAAAAAACTTTGATCCAAAGCACTTAATAGCAAGCTTGCATCTAGACATGAGGAATCGTAAAATACATATGACATTTGTCGACCTTCCCGATGATGGTTCTGGGGAATAGAAAGTGACATTTGTCAACTTTCCCCATGGGGAAGTTTGAGAAATGTCCTTTTTATGGGAGAATTTCCCCTTCCCAGCTGGCAGATTATTCGTTCTGAATTCTGTCTAGCATACAATATGAACAATAACTAGTTGTATTTTCATGTTCAATCCAACTCAAGTTATGAGGATCTTTCTTTCATAAAGTGTAAATGGTTTGTGTTCCATTTACTTGAAAAGTTTGCCAGCATTCACACAATCTATTTCCCATATGCATTATATTCATATTACCCTAGCTTTGAGTTACTGAAATCCCCTTAGCTCTAGACAATCAACTTATTCTTTCCATTACAAGTATCTACCTGCAAATCCAACATTCATTATTGTTGGAAGGGGCCTCCTTATTTTCACAAGGTTGGATGGTTTTTCTAGGTTTTAAGTTTTTACGTAAGAGATTTTGTCAGGGGCTATTTTTTGCAATATACCAACTGATGTTACATAACCAGCAATTTTGCAGCTGATCACTTTATGTTCATTCTGCATGCTGCTCACTGCTGATATTGGCATAGCCCCAAACACGGGTGACCCTCGTCTGGGGAAGGGGGATGAATCGTCTTCAAATTGTGATGATGGACAATGATGCTATTTTGCACCCCATCGGCCAAAATTAGTAAAGGAAGTTTGCCAAAAATAGCAACATTTTTTGGCAAATTGTGATGTTAAGTTAAGGCTAGTCTGGATTGCAATGAAATGTATTCCATTTCTGATGTAAATGTACATTATATAATACAAGTATAGGTGTAATTAAAAAATAAAAGAGCATGCTCAGTTGCTTCATACAAACTGAAATGCATAAAGTCATCAAGGGGTGTAGTGATGTATTAAAATAGCTTCATTTCTCAATTGCTCATTGCTTTCCACATATTATACTTTGTCTATGTACAAGTATGCATGCATGTGCTAAATTTTGCATTCACATTAAGGACAAAGACTTTTTCATCCTACTAATAAATTGCACTTTGTACTGTTTACAAAATGTTTATGTTATATCTGCTTTATAAAGTTGGATTTTCTTTCAGTGATTATTTTTGATCGGGTACAGAATTATGATTACAGTACATTTAAAGAGAAATGTAAAACCTGAGAAGCCATTTTGAAAATATTATTGATGTGAAAATCTAGGGACTCCCTTATGTTTAACAATATAGTCGTGAATATGGAACTTAGATTTATTTCAATCAATGAAATGATTTTAATTTGTTCTCCTGCACCTAAATTATTGTGGATAAGTATATGCCAAAGAGAGAGAGAGAGAGACAGACAGAGAGACAGACAGAGACAGACAGAGACAGACAGAGACAGAGAAAGAGGGAAAAGAGAGACAACACCATAAGGAAGAAAAGGAAAAATGTTATTTATAGTAACACTTAACCTTCCATACCATACTTTTGTCAAATTTCAAACTTTAACGACAAATGACGATGCATATTTTATCTGACCTCGGTGGTTAATGAAATTCAATATGTTTTTCACAAGAAATGCTAAAATTGTATTATTTAATTACATGAAGCCGGTGATAGAGTATTCCAATCACCTGTTTTGTGTTAACAGAGTCAGAATGTACTTGTACATGTAGTCTGTGTGTGTTGGAAGCTGCTGGTATGCATGTATGTTACAAGTCACATTGGGACTATTATACAGGTAGTAGAATGAGGATTATTTCTCTGGGGGAAAATTAGCAGGTTTCTTTTATTTCATAGTCAATTAAATCTTACCAGTCTTATGACAAAATATATCGTCATTTCATTGAACAAAACAAAATAATTATGTGAAATATTAGAAACACAAAAACTGTTAATACTGATTTTATTGCTGACTTTCAGTATGCACCTTCCATGTGTGTGTAAAGTTTATTTTGAATCGTTATATGATAGGCTGGGGTATATACCAACATATCGGTTAGTTGGAACATGATATTAATGCAACCATGGAAAATAGAGGAGAAAAGGGGCCATGTAATTGTATGCCACTGTGGAATTGAAATAGCATGGACACATTCCTGAACTATCGTGGTGTTTTTGAAAGGTTGAGTGAAATTAATTTCTAGTTCCTTATCCATAAAGGCTTCCTGCTTCTCTTTCCTTTTTGAATGTGACATTTTAATGTAATGTACATGTATATCTTAGACAATATTAATGTGTTTGAGCAGACCTTGTAGCATTTTATAAATGTGTGCCAGTCATCTTAGAAGCATGGATGTGAAGGGGAAGGGGGGCAGGATGACAATGCCCAAAAACTTCACGGGGGGAGGGACACAATAGGGTATCTCCCTCCCCCCAAAATGACTCTGCATGGAAGAAATCTCTTGTCAAGCACAGGAAACCTTCTTTCCTCCTATGACAAATGTTGCCAAGATGTGGAGATCAATATTACCTTGCCAAATGCAACTTACTCATATGCAAAATGTTGCCCGATCATGATCTTGGTTTTGACTGATCACTGCTCAAGTCTGATGCTCTCTGTGACTTCATTGTTTCTTTTTTTAATTTGATGATGAATTGTGTCAGCTTGCTTGCAGTAGGGCCCTGGACATTTTTAGATGCTCTTTCATGTGGAACGTGCACTTTGTGTCAACCGGAGGTTCCCCCACGATGATTTATCATCCACCTCGTATTCCATCTTGGTAGTCGTGCAGAATTACACATCCCTTCCTTGAAATGTGACTGTCTTGATGATTGAAGACTGTCTGTTGACTTGACCTCTTGTAGTTCTTAGAATAAGTTTCCAGGACTGTAGTTACCTCTTATCAATTATCGCAGATTCCCTGACCTTAGTGTAAAACCATATTGTCAAAGTTGAAGTGGTCATACTAAAGCAGCACACAAGACTGACAACCCTCTACTACAACAATGTTAATTACAGGCCTTATTAGTAGCCTTACAGAAAGTTGTTAGGGTTCAAAAGAATGACATGTCTGTCTTGAACTTTGAAGATCTTTTCACAATAATTATGATGAAAGGGAGAATACCACAATATGACAGTAATATTACCATATTTTGCCTGTAATATGAACGGTGTCCACGGGAAATTGCGTACCGATGTGCATCAGTAATATCGTGGTATTGGGTATATGACTGTGACCAATTCTGTATTATTACTTACAGTGTATTAATTGAAACATGACTTTATGAGATGATGAAGAATGTGGTATTACTAATACTCTATTGCAGTGAGCTTCATTGCAGTACAGCTTCAGTTTCAATGAACCGATCGATTAGATCACACGCTCTTGACGTCACATATGGCGATGCCAAAAATAGTGTCCCAGTCAAATGTTTGGAATTATCATTGAAAGGTACCCCCTACTATTTTAGGGTAGAATGAGAAATATACTATTGTTGTATTGTCTGTAAATCTATGAGTTTCATTTTACTTTCACCTGACGTTTTCATGCCTTTCAACTTTTGGCAAGTCTAAATCATAAATCTGATGCAAATGTTCAAGTTTGCAATAGATGATTCTTGATAGCAAGTTGCTTTAAAGGGGGTACCCAATGCTGAAACAATGTTCATTTGAAAGAGCATGATTTCATCAGCAGAAAATCATCTGCCTAAATTTTTGTAAAAAGTTGTGTTGCCAAGGAAACCCCCAAATGTGATAAGATTTCAGGATATTTTTGACCCCTCAGCTGTGTCCCAGTTTCAACTAGGTACCCACAATGATGTCAAATTGACGTCAAAGTGGTTACCTTGTCGCGCACTTCTAGCAAAATGCGCGCAAGGTATCATACATATTGTACAGTCTAGCGCGCAGCACAACTGCAATGCGCGAAGCTGGGTAACCACTTTTACGTCATACCTCATATTCAAATTTTTTTGGTCAACTCTTGACTTTTTATGAGAAAATAAGCCAAAATGCATTGATTTCGATTGGAAATCATCAAATTTGTAATGATATTCATATTAGAATTCTAATCTCGATCATATATCAATTTTTTTTTTACCATTGTGTAATCACTTTAAATAGAAACAAATTTTTTGAAACTGGTGTGGGAAAGCATCCCAAACTAAGTTGATAATATTCCAATAGATGAACAAACTTAAGGTTGGGTGTTAGGAAATCATGACATGGAAACCTTGACTTTGATGAAAGTGTTTACATTTCTTTGCGTGTTTTGTGTACCAACCTTCAAATATATTCTTGTTCATTATATGAGGTGATGCAAAATAAATATGCAGAAACAATTTAAACACTGCCATGTACGAAGTTCAAAATGTCATCATGTTATGTAGAGTACTAGGGATTAATACCATTCTATCTTCTTCTAGTAGATGTTCAAAAGTACATTTGATAGTTGATACCTGGAGACCTCAAAATGTACATTGTAATTAAAAATTGGATGTAAATCTTTTCAAACTCCATTGGTGCGTATCACCCCGTACATAGGAAGTTTTGATTTCGGCTTTGCACAAACAGAATATGATCACCGTACCTGTCATAATGTGAACTTAAGTTAGTTTTTATTTTCGCTTCAAGGAATACGAGATGCGATTAGTAATATTGCCGTAGGTGTTATCGATAATGCAGAGGGTAACGAATAAAATAGAATGGAATGGATAAAAAGTAGTTTGCCTTTATTGTTAAAGGTTCTTCACTAGTACTGTTGATAGTTGATACCTGAAGGTATGAAAGATAAATTCAATAAAAATGCTGTTGGTATGATTATGAATACATTGTTGTTTTCCAACTCCCCAGATGCCAGCTTATTATTGCCCTAGGCTTCTTGCTTATTTTTCTTCAGGAAATATGAAATGTGCTCATTTGTATTGTTGTACTTGTTTAGGATTCCGAAGGAAAGGATTCTTCATTCAAATTGGTTAATTTCATGGTATAGAAATAATTGTGCTGCTTCTGTATGAAATGCAGCATAGGGGATCAAAAATGTGCCACTCTTTTCTAAATCATTCTGTTTTGAAAACAAGGTTTCAGATATTATAGATGAATCAAGTAAATTTTTATTGTAGTCCTTTCATAAATCAACCACTCTGTAAACAATTTGCTTCGGGGTACAAAATAATATTGCCCTATCTTCATTTCTAAAAGCATTCCGGAACTTATTGCTGTTTGCTTGTCAGATTTGAAATGTAAACCTGCTCCTCCCTGGGAGTTGGTGCTGGGTTATCTTATCAATCATCTCTGGGATCAGAGCGGTATTCAAATTATCCAACCAGGTACTTGCGTTTGTTCATGTATGTTTACACATATTGATTCCTTCACATATTTTTATGTCTAGGCTTTGTAAAATGGGTTCTTGACATTTCTGTCTTTCCCAGGCCAAGGTAACTGAGACACATAGCTTTGTTGGCACGGTGCCAATTTTAACCTTATCTTAAAACCTTGAAGTTTTTCCTTTTGTCCAATTATTGCCAATGATTTGTAAATAATGTAATTCTTGCATGATTGAAAATTAATGATAATAAAAAAAAAGTTATGTAATGTACTTCTACTATTACTACTACCATTAATACTACTACTATTACTACTACTACTACTACTACTACTACTACTACTACTATACTACTACCACTACTGCTACTGCTGCTACTGCTGCTACTGCTGCTACTGCTGCTACCGCTGCTACCGCTACTACCGATACTACCGCTACTACTACTGCTACTGCTACTACTGCTACTTCTGCTACTACTGCTACTACTGCTACTACTACTGCTACTGCTACTGCTACTACTGCTACTGCTACTACTGCTACTACTGCTACTACTGCTACTACTACTGCTACTACTACTGCTACTGCTACTGCTACTACTACTACTGCTACTACTACTGCTACTGCTACTACTACTGCTACTACTACTGCTACTACTACTACTGCTACTACTACTGCTACTACTACTACTACTACTACTACTACTACTACTACTGCTACTACTACTACTACTACTAGTATTATTACTACACATATACCAACAATTATGGCGATTCAGATGCATGGCTAGAAATTGAAAGCTTTAAGCAGATACATGTAGGCACAATGAGCAGTCATTAAAACTTATAACTGTAGCCTTATAGGCTGCCAAAATTTTTCAAAATTTGATTGTGTTTGCATATACTTCAGAGTAGGTTTCCCTGCTATAAGCTCATTCTAATATCCAGTGGAAAACCCATGCGACAAACCGGCCAATTTTTAAGTGCTCACCTGTGTAACCTTGCCAGTTATGATAATGAATATGCATCGGTGTATCATCGCTCAAATAAAAGAGATTTTTGCCAAAAGTTGCGCAGACGAACTCATGACATGATCATAATTTGTGCTAGCTTTTAAAGAATTTGATTGGCCCACAGCTTTTTACTGCCAGGGTTAAAAAATGTGCCTCTTGCCTCAGCGACTTTTCTTCTTTTTTTTTGCCGCCTCATAGTCATATCCCATTCATTTTGTACAAAAAAACCTGCTGGGTTTTACTGTGGGGATTTTCCCTTTCATATTTGAACAAACCTTATATTCGTAAGTGGTTCTCACATAAACCAGGAGGTTGCTCATGGTTTAAGACTTTTAGTAACCGTTCATTTACCCAGACCATGGTTCATGTGCAGGTCTGCAAAGTCATGATCATGAACTTAGATAACCTTGATAACCTGAAGTGTGAACCTAGCTATTGTCCAGTCTACGCGTGACTGAGCATTCACACATTCTCCATCTGTTCATGTTATAAACATAGTTTAAATATTGTAGGTCAAAGGTTCAATCGATGGGGGTCTTGGGTATCTGTGCCATTATTTAGATGCTGGCAAGGCTGAGATCAATGATGCCATTTGATTTGAATGATTTTGATTGATGTGTTGTAGACTGTAAAGTTCATCCTCAAGGCACATTCAATGATTAGTCTGTAGTGCAAACTAATGTCATTCTGCATGAGAAGTGACATGTCTTCCTTGGTCTTGGGGCATTATGACCCCACCTCCACAATAGCAAATCTCTTAATCATATTTTTCACACTTCTTATCCAATACAAAAAGAGGTGATAGCTTAGGTATATGTTGCCTTGAAAAGGTCTCACCTTTTGAAACTTTTTGAAGGTTCTGGTAGTCTCCAAATAACTCTGTTTAAATAAAAGTGTAAATGTTTGGCAGCTTCACAAAGTTTCACAATGTGGACATTCTATAAAGAGGCTGGGAAAGGGGACTTTAAAGGTAATAAGCAGTAGTGGGAAAGGTGGCGCTTTGAATATTTAACTACTTTGTTAGGTGGAATGAAAATTACTACATGAACTGATATAGAATGACTAATTTCGAACATAGTTGATGTTTTTTTGAAATGGCTAAAATATCAACGGAAGATACATCAAGTTCTCAGCGCGGGCCCGCGTCGAAAATTCACACACGTGTAAACAGCGTGTGCGAACTGCTATGCACCATTGAGCTGAGAGCGTCGGGGTAGGTGGTCCGTAGCGAGGGTATAGGTAATGGTTGATATACCATCATTTGAATTGTTTTACTGAAAATCACCGGAAATCATAAATAGAATACTAGATTATCTCACTCATGTATCTTTTCATGCAAGCCGAACAATATGAGACTATATTTGAGCAGTTTCATGCCAACTTTCATTTTGCTACCACTATATGTTTATTACCTTTAAGCATCACCTAGGAATCATATGGGGTGATGAAGCCCTCTTCACTTGATTTCTTTTTGCAAAAAAATATTAGTAAGTTGGATGGGAAGTAGTTAGTACCCCAGTCAGTATCAGATTATCTTTATGAGGTTCAGGATTAGGACTAATACAATGGAGGGCTCATCAACACCCCAATGTTTTGGCAGTACTTCACCCTCATCATAATCTTTCATCTGTGTTGGCCGATAACCCAAAACGTTGGTCTGATTCAGATTACTCACCAAATTCTCAGGTCAGTATATATAGTCTGTTAATTAATGAATTAGGTTAGAGATTAAGTGGGATACGTGCTGATCCGCTCTTATGCTGTCTTCAATGAGTTTCACAATAACATTGTAGTATTTAGACTGTATCCCTCCAATGTTCAAGGTACTTTAGTTTGAGCAACAGAGTAGAAGTGAAACAGAAAGTGTTTATATGCCATGACTTCTCAGGTTAGCTAGTGAAGACAAAGTGATTTCAGTTCTGCATGAATTGCATGGAACCATGGCAAACTTCATAATCAAAAGATACATATACATGTACTAGTGCTAGTTTTTAAAGACATCCACTCCGTTTTGTTAGCATTATCAAGGATACTGTCTGATGGCGAAAATATGTGAAGATTTTCCGGCGTGTGAATAGTATAAATACACAGAAGTAAGCGTGACAAACGTATTGAAATGCAAGCTTAGTGGGTGGGCTCTCAAGTATTCTCAAGAATTATGAAATGATATAAAGTTGAGATAATACCATTTGTTCTATAGATTTGCACAGTAGCATAGTGTCTCTCTTCTTATTTTTTTTTGTTTTCTACAGTATAATACACAATATTTTTCATCTCTTCCCCCTCTCTTTCTTAGAAAATTTAGAGATGTTAAATTCAATACATGTACATATATATTCTATGAAAGATAAAGTAAACACAATTCAGTTTCACATATTGTTATGACCATGGCAACATGCTGAATAGAACCTTGAAGGTAGATGTAGACAAGCATGTCTGGTTATAGTAAACTGTTGTTCGTACCTGGATATATTAACCCAGGAAATCACTTGTTTCTGATTCCTCATCAGGTGTCAACATCTTCTCTCAGTTCCAATCTTCCCTTGTCTATCTCATCGCCAACCTTTCATCTTATGTAACTTTTTGAATATGTCCCTAGGTCTTTTGCATCATTTTGCTTCTCCGTGTCTCAATTTTCCATTGCACAGTCATCTTGATCTTTCATCTCCTGACTTTTTCCTGTTCTCTTCCTCTTCCCTTTTATCTCCCGTGATCTCTCTCTCTCTCTCTGCCTTCTGCTCCCCACCCCCCCTCTGCACCAGCATCTCTCCTCTTCCTTTCTTTCCCCTTTTACCCATCTCTCGATCTCGCTGTTCCTCATTCCTCTCTTTTCTTTTTTTCTCTCTCAACCTTCGAACATCATGCGTCTTTCCTCACCCCCTCCCCCTCTCTCTTTCCCTCTTTCACCCCTTCTCTCTCTCGCCCCCCTCTCTCTCCTCTGTCTCTGTCTGTCTATGCCTTCCCCTTCTCCCCTGCTACCCATCTATCACCTTATCACTCCTTTCCTCTCCAATCTATCTTTATATCTTAGCCCCTATTCAGACTACCTAAATTCGTAGTACTGCTACAAGATCTATACATCTATAAATATTCATAGTGTGAACATGGTATGAGGAAAAAATTGTATAGCAATTAAAATTCATATTAGAGCATCGTTTGGAACATAGACTTGATAAAGAATCAGTATCCCCTTGTAATCTGAACATCGTATTTTACAAAAGGCATGTAGAATTGTGTGCACTGATGTGACCAATCAGCTGTTTCTTTGAGTGCTGACCTTGATATATGAAAACAAAAAAAACCACATGTACATGTACCTGTCATCTGAGCTCCTTCAAAATTCTGTCTTTATACAATATACTTTTACAAGTGTGTACATGTATATGAATTTCGTATAATTTTTGTTTAGTCTGAAGTTCTGAACAATCTATGATTTTAATTTTCATGATGAAAGTGAAGACATCCTCAGACCTTCGCAGTATCCATCCCAGGATGCTGTATAATTTATAATAGCAGCAGGGGATGTGAAGAGGAAATGATCATTTACACAGTCGAAGGCAGCGATCCTTCTCCCAGAAACATCCATATAGCTGAATCAAGTGCTAATTGTAAAGCATGTATTTGCAATTGGTCTCTAACTAATGTTCAGCAAATGTCAGATATGACCATCCTTCATTCTATCAGTGTATACAGTGCAGCAATATTAGCTGACTGTCTTTCTGCCCACTTCTCTCTGGCATCTCCTTTTCTCAACTAGCAGGTTATATTACATTGGCATACACACAGGCTAAATGTAAATACCGAGTCTTTTGTGTGTGTCTTGACTCTTGCATCAAATGTATCTCTCTAACTTGTCATCTACTTCTGATCTGGACCATAATATAGTGCAGAATTATTTGTAGTGATAATGCAGTTTAGAAATTTTGTTTGTTTAATGAGCTCTTGCTTACATGATGATCAAGATTAACCCGTTGCATACTACCACCGTGTATACACAGTGACTAGGCTCGGGGGTTCGACACGCGAGCCGTGCTCAACACGGCAATTTTATGCTGTGTAAACGCGATCAGTGTGATCCGCGAGCCGTGTCGAACACGGCTTTTTTGATCCGCCAAAATCGTAGGTTTCAACCCGCGAGCCGAGTCAGACTCGCCTTTTTTTTCGTGTGTAAACAGAAAGCCGTGTCGAACCCGCATGACCTATGTCAAACATGGCATATCCGTATCCGGTAGCGCGCGCGATAATGCTCTCTAGTTCTGTGCTGTGCCCCTGCCTTCGCTCGGTTTTCATAGGTAAAAATACTCCTTTTAGGGGTCGTAAAATTCTGTTGTTGCTCATAAGATTCATTTAATAGATATGTGCTTTACTAAATTATTACCTGTATTGCAAAGATTACAAGAGAAAATTATCTCCGATCGCTGTTTAGTGTTTAACGTATGTCAACGTTGTGAAAATTGTACTCTGAATATGAACTCGGTGCTCGCCGTCAGTGGCAAATTTCCCGCATTTGTGACGTCTATTCTACTTCCGTTCGTGATCCGCGGGCCGTGTCGAACTCGCCTTTTTTGTTTCAGTATAAACGCGATCGCAGTTGCCCTCTTCGCAGCGTTCGACCCTGCTTGAGGATTCAACACTCGAGCCGAGTCGTGTGTAAACACGGTATACATGTATGTCCTAGAGATTACTCGGACTAGGGTCTATAGAAAATGTTTGATATGCATGTACCACAATCATATCATGCGCAATGGGTTCTAAGGTTGTTTCTTTGGTTCAAAACCTGTATTTTCCGGCACTCATCACGCTAAAATACTTGTAGTCATAGCCTTAAGCTGTACAGGATGAATTATTTTGATTGCATTGTTTATCCACCCACAATTTACCCTACATGTGCCAGTAATGTAATTCAATTCATTATATGCGCTGTTCATTTCACATTCACTGCTTGTACAAAATCATTCTCACATGGGTGGATCGTCTCAAGCAGCACCCGTCACACAGACACGTACAGTCCCATGTCAGCTTAACTCGTGCACCTAGCATCAGCCTTGGCACATGATAGTATGATTCTGACAGTATAGACAATGTGAAGGTGTGGTAACTATCTGTCTTACCAACTAAACTCCCACTCTTTGCTTTTCTTGGGCTTCATACAAGCTCATGTGCTTGATTGATAATTACCTGTGGTTTTTGACAGATTTTAAGATATTGACTAGTGATGATAACTTGTCTGTGAAAGATTTGAGGAGTAATGTTAAGAATAGTTCTTTTTTCAGATGATAAGATATTAAGCAGTGATTCACTGTTTCCTTGCCTGGCACACCTCCATTTTCTATTCCCTTTGTTGTTGAGTTGTTACTTTTGTTTTGAAATGAATCAAAGAATATTCTTAGGAAATTTAGATAGTTTTATACATAAATCAGTGAAGTGCATGAACAAGTGAAATATTATGAAGGCAACTCATCAAATTTACTTCATTTCTCTGTGTTGTGAAAAGTATCAAATGGTATAGCCGCAATCCACCTTGTGATGCAGTCTGGATGAGAAGCTAGCAATAGACTTCATGTTATGAATATTACAATTTTTTTTTTCCAATGAAATTGGCATAAACATTAGAATTGAATGACAAGCTCAATTAAAACAACAATATAAAAAATGAAGCAAGTTCCTTATAACAGCTGAAAATTGCTTTGAGTCATAAAGGACCACCCTATACAGCAACACTTTTTTTTTTTTTTGCTTTTATTTTTTTTTTAGATAAAATGTATACTGAATTCCAATTTGACTATGGATCTTTTCCATTAGTTTCCATATTTCAGTAAATATGTTGAACTAGAAAAAAATATAACGATTATAAGCCCATAAGTCATTTTTTACTTTGACCATCAAGTCTGTATAATTTGTGTGTTTGTATGTCTGGCACAATATGGCCCATAAAAGCTGCCAAATCATTTTGCTGAGCCATAACATTTATTGTGTCTGTGCTTGTTGATGACTGAGGCAATATTTGCATGTCTGCTATCTATATACTCATATCAGCACTTTAAACATTTACCTCTTGAAATCAGTTCTTACTGCCAAGTTTGTCATAGAGCTATGCAGGGCACCTTGCCAGAACTCAGTTATTTTTTAACATTGTTTCTAATTCTATTCCAATAGTACATAATTATGCAGGTAGTTGAATTATTAATCCTTTTGCTTTGTTGCATAATTTCATAAGTGTCAGGGGGGGGGGGGGAGGGGGAGGGGGAACAGGGAGACACATTCCCCAGACAACATTTAAGAGTGGGGGGGGGGGGGAGACAATGGGCTATATCCCCCATTATTTTTCCTTTTTTGCTTGTCAACGATTTTTGGCCCCAAATTTACATGTATAACAGATTGATGCCCCTGCATCATTTATATATATCATTTTTTCATTAATATGATTGATATGGGCATTATCTGTATGTATTATCCACAACAGAATATGTTACATGAAATTGAAGGTTCTAACATGTCACAAGTTAATATTGTGGTGCTTTTCAGACACTGCCATTAGAGGTCTATTTTTGATGCAGGTGTAAGCATTCATTATATGCTAGACTGATGTGAAATACATGTACAATGTACATGGACATTGAAAATGATGATTGATTTACGCTTGCAACTAGGCTTAAATTTTCTGTTGAGCAAGCACGTTCTGCTTAAGTTTCAAAATGGACTTCTCTCTCTCTCTCTCTCTCTCTCTCTCTCTCTCTCTCTGTCCGTGTGTCTGTCTGTCTTAAAAGATGTAACAAAGATACAAACCTGTCTTGATATATAGACAAAACGTACATTTTCTCCATATATGTATCTACAGTTTTTCTTCCCATGTGCATGCGTGGCATGCTTTTCATTTCTTTTCATTCAGTTTTCTTCTTGAAATGTCATTTCTTTACAAAATTTGAGTGTGTGATTGTTCCTTGAGCTGGTACATGTTACACTGTTTGACACCATTTGACTCTTGAACCTTTTGGTATGAGCAGTAAAGGACAAGGACATTCTGCTTTTGTTTTGTTTTGTGATTTTTTTTTACTGTTGGCTAGCATTGTAAGGAAAACACAGTTTCTATTTTTGTCTATAGATAATTTTTACTCCTCAGTGATGGATAGCACAACAGCTAGTGGGTATAGGCCTACTATTCATTTTTAACAGTGGGTATAGGCCTACCATTCCTTTTTTAACAGTGGGTGTAGGCCTACCATTCATTTTTAACAATGGGTATAGGCCTACCATTCATTTTTAACAGTGGGTGTAGGCCTACCATTAATTTTTAACAGTGGTTGTAGGCCTACCATTAATTTTTAACAGTGGTTGTAGGCCTACCATTCATTTTTAACAGTACCATCTGTATGATATGAATATCATTACACTTAATCTTATGGTAAGTTTTCACATGATGGTGAGTCAGTAAATCAATGTTATTTTGTTAGAAATTTGATTTCCTGTTTCTGTAGAACCTTTCTTTTTATGCATATTTGTTTTCTTTCAAGGATCAGTAAAACTTCATTCTTCTGACCTGTTTATAAATTGCAATAAATGGATTGTATAGCACTTATGAAAAGTGGGGAAAGAGCAAAGTTGCTTAACAGCACAAAATGCAGGAGAGAGAGAGAGAGAGAGAGAGAGAAAGGAAGAGAGATAGAGAGAGAGAGGAAGAGAGAGAGATATTATAGGCCAGACAAAATGCACACCAAACTCTTTTATGTGATTTGAATGGAAAGTTCAGAACAATTGACAGCCAAAATTCCAGCAAAATGCTGACTTGCTAAAATGTAATATTTCTACATGGAATGGATCTCTTTTGGGAGTGTTCGTAAATTTGCTAGTTGTGTATTCATTACAACATTCAGACTGTTATTTACCACATTTAATTGGACAAATATGCCACACAATGACTGTAGTGTAGAGCTCCTAACAATGCCTGTAATAAGTCAAACAAGGTCTAAATTCTTCAAACATACTGAGGTTTAATTTTCCCTGCTTGCAATTTGTGTTTATGAGAAGAGTGAAGTGAGAGGGTGTTATTATCAGCATAGAACTTGATAGAAGGGTGGAAATTGCTGTGAAGCATTAAAATGTCATACAGGGATCCAATTTTTCATAGGAAGTTAGAGGGAATATTGCTCTGTAGAAAAAGTAATACAAACTCCATTAATTTTGAGACTGCACTCATGCCATTTGATTAATCCTTTGCACACCTCTCTCCTCTTTCTCTCTCTCCCTCTCTCTCTCTCTCAACATGCACACACCCACATGGTGAATTGTCACTTTGTCTAATCCCACTTTGTCTAATGCCCATTTGGTCTCATCCCACATGGTCTAATCTCATTTCATCTAAAACCAGTTTGTCTAATATCCATTTGGTCTAATTGCTACTTAGCCCATTTACCATTTTGTCTAATTTCCAGTTAGGCTATGCCCATTCTGTCTAGTACCCAGTTGGTCTAACACAGCTTAGTATATCTGTTTAGACGAACTGGTAATAGACCAAATGGTCATTAGATGAAATGAGGAAAACTGATTAGGTGAAGTGGCAATTAGTCCATTTGATCATTAGACCAAATGACAATTGACCCAAGTGGGTATTAGACCAAATTATGATTGGACCAAATGGCAGTTAGACCAAATTGATAGGACCGAATGGGATTAGCCACAGTGGTGTTAGACCATCTGGTAATTAGACCAACTGGTAATTAGACCAACTGGTATTAGACCAAGTAGCTTAAACCACCCTCACTCACAGAAAGGCTCTTCCCCTCCCCCCCCCCCCCCCCCCCCCCTCTCTCTCTCTCTCTCTGCCTATGATAATAGATATGAGGAGAAAAAGCATGTAGCAGGACCCAATCTGTATGTTCAAAATATAGGTTTCCCAGTCAAAACAAGAGCATCTGTGTCCAACTCATACTTGAGTTTCTTGGTTTGGAACTTTTGATATGTGTCAATCATTCAGTCTTTTCTTGAGGTTATGGTGAGTGGTTTTAATAACCCATATAAGGAAATACCATGGCACTTATGATTGTTCATTTCGAAAGGAAAATAGGTGATTTCTTTCTGTGGCAAAAGCATGACCATGGCAAAGACATGAAACTGTTAAAAATGGACTTTGTAGTTGACCAAAAGTTAATGTGCAGTGCACTAGAGCTCAAGTTGTTTCTAATTGACTTTGAATATTTCTTCTAATTATGTAGTCTAATAGATTTTTTTTGTTTTCAAAAATACTTAGAGGATTTAATTGATGCTAGAAATTCACATGTGCTTATATTATGTTTTAAAAAAATGTTTTTCACAATTCATTTTGTTCGTAAAGCTTGCATATTTCTAAAATTACCTTTAAATTTGTCTTTTCCTATTGCTCGGCAACCTTGAAGTGAATTGTAGAGTGCAAGTTTATTGAGTACTAGCTAGTACCTTGATCATGTCACACTTTCTTATAGGAGTCTGTTATACTAATTCTTAAACACAGTTTATAAAACATACAATAGGTAATGAAACAGTACCCCTCTCAATTTGACAACTGTATAAGATTTCAAGGTGAGAATGAATTCTTACAGGCTAATTGATAGCATATGTGCATTAGTATTACAATTGTTGCATAGAAAAATTTGCTGGGTCACTTAATGCACTTCATGAGGTTCAGTAAAATGAAAAAAGAAAACAGAAAGATGCCTCCCTCTTAACAGTTGCAAAATGTTTTGAGAGAACAAAAAAGTAAATGGATTCATTAATTATGATAAGATTAGTGTTGTAGTATACAGAATACATGTCAATGAACTGTAAGCACATAACATGTTTTCCTTTGTACTTATAGAAACTAAAGTCATTTTGAAAGTGTAATGACCAAATGTCTTGACTGAGCAATTGTTTTGTGGTATAATGGTCTCATAATAAATCTTTTTGGTTTAGGAGTTTCTTCTTCATTTTGTATCCTGCATACACGCAGACTGCTCATAATGTCCTCGTATCTAACGTACTTCTGAACTCACTTATTTAGGGTATGTCACGTTCTGTAATTAGTCATGGCGCTACAGTGATTCATACCTAGGCAGCTGATTTCAAGACAAACCACATGGTTTTCAGGATTAGAATTAACCATGAAAATGATCAAGATGAAACTAGAAGAGTCATATTCAGGCTAATATGGGATGAAGCAAAATGATACTCTGTCAAGTTCAAGTAATGAGTTTGCCTTATACACTTATTGATTTTTTATCTTGTGTTGATAGTCTGGGTTGATGGGTCTGAGAGAATCTTGGTCATCTTGTGCTGATGAACTGGGTTGATGGGTCTGAGAACATGAGACAAGTCATATTTAGGCTAATTTGTGGTTGAGAATACTCACTTAGAGCTTAAAATATAGAGAAAGTGTGTCATTATGTGTACTTCTATTAATATCTTAATCTTGCCTCGGTTATGAACAAAATGGAACAGTAATGCTTGTTTACTGAAACAGAAAAGAATAACTGCTGAACACCCACTATTAAGAGTTTGTCCAGACTCCAGATTGATTACCAGGTAGCTGAAACTGTGTCTTGAGTTGATACTAATCCATATTTCATGCAAACAAACAAATTACTGGAAATAAATACTTTTAGCCACTGACTTCTGATAATTGACTGTTATCAGATTAATATGCCTGAAATATCAGAGAAAATATTGTGTAGTGCAAACATTAACAATTAACAATGGATTTATCTTTAATTTCAGTCAATCAACAATCATTGGCACACCTTAATATCCTACATGTACTTGAAAGAATATGATAACAGAAATCAATCTAGTCATACATTCATGACCTACATTATAATAACTTATCAAAATGGCAAACTAGCATCTCACCATGACATGTTATTCATTAACAATTTTCAAACACTTGAAGTATGCTTTTCATACACCTTTCAGCAGCGCTGGCAAGGCCTGTCATAATGACAAAGCAGTTAACATACATGCTATCAGCAAACTTATTGACTCTACATGACTGGGAATCCATACTTTGGGAAGTCATGTTACGGATCTCTTCACTTTTTCATGTAATTCCATGCTCAAAATATTGGAATCAGTTTCCAATCAATGATTCGGAGATGATTCAACTTAACTTTTGGAGTGGTTTCAACTCCAATAGTTTCTGCAATAGTTTTTTCCAATAGTTTATGCTCCATCGCATAAAAGAGTTGAGCTAAACCCATTTGTTGAACCTTTCTTGGATTTCATGAAATGCATGTATAGGTAGCATTTGGACATGCACTTGATAGCAGAACTAGAAAATCAAAACAATACTGATCGAAAATTTGAGATCGGTTTGCTCATGTGCTAACATCTAACCTTTTTATTGCCAATACTTTTTGTACAAAAGCGTATTGCTGTTGGTAACTAAATCAAATCAAATCAAATCAAATCAGATATGGAGTTCATCATAAATTGAAAATCCATCCGAGCCTGGGAAATAGCTTAAATGATTGTAATATATCCTGTTTGGTGCCAGACCTAGTATATGACCTTAAATTGACTCTGATTTCTAAGTTTACTATCCCTGTTTAATAATACTTGACCTGTTAATTGATAGTGATGATTGAATTTTAAGATGCAGGGGGGTGTTTCACAAAGACTAAAATTGACTAAAATCACACTTAACTATGGCTGGCCATTCATGCCACTGTTTTCTTTCACCATGGATCTCTCAAAGGATTTGCAAATCATGGTCACAAATCTACAAAGTTGACAATTTTTTTTTTATAGTTCATTGATGAAGAAAACAAAAAATGTAAATTCTTCAAATTTGTGACAATGATTTGCGCATCCCTTGAGAGACCGATGGTGAAAGCAAACAGTGGCATGAATGGCCTGCCATAGTTAAGAGCAATTTGAGTCAGTCTTAGTCTTTGTGAAACACCCCCCCAGGAAGGTTTTGCATCTTTGAGACCTACAAGGATGTTAACCTTCTGTTGCATGATAATGAGGTTTGCTTTTTTGTTATCATCAGAAGACTCAAAGAACTCTGGTGTCTTAACACTTGGACATTTCATATCTGCACATCCACCAGCATACTATCATGAAAGTTAAACTGTATTTGGAGTTAAAACATTCATGTATTGAGATCATAAGTTTGACTTCTCTGACATCCACCAGCATAATTCTGTTTCTTGAAAGCAATAAAGTGGGAGGATCATAATGATGAATTAGATAGGCTTATATTGTATGCTTATGACTTCCTCCATTGGATTAGCTTTGCTTCCTCTGTCAGTGGGAATGCTTGTGTTGAAGGATGATTAATTGTTTCCTCAAGACATCTCTATCAATTTGATCAAACATTAATTACTGAACATGATGGTGATACCATGTGGGTGTTCAGTGCATGGGAACATCAGCTGAGCTATTCCATTGTATAGGTATTATTAAGATGGTGGTATTTTCACATGCACGTACCAAGTGAAAAATAAAATCCTTTGACTCATACTCTTTGGGAGCTTAGGATAATACTTTTTCTGTATATGCAGGATGCAGAATAATGTATAAAGTTGTGTTCTACTTTGAGCAATAATTTACTTTTTTTTATTAGTAATACCTACATGTACCTAAAAGCATGCATGACTTTTATGGAATGATTTCACTACCAGGGAAATATCCATATAATATTGTGTCCTTAATTGTGAATTGAAGTTCATAATAATCACAAAATTATTGAACATTCAGACCTATGATCTGTTTTAGTCTGATTTTTATTATGTTTAGATAGATGTGAGCATCGGTGTGTCTGATGTGATTTTTAGTTGTTTTGATATAAGTGTGCAGATAAATGTATAATATTTGTTATTTTTATGTAAGTGATATCATTCCATTTCTTTTCTTCTATGCTTATTCATTTGAGCATCAAATTGTGTTATGAAAAGGGAGTGAAGCTTTGAATTTATGTTGATTGGCATGTACATGTATATAGCTTAAATCAAAGTTCCCCACAGCTGGATCCGTTATTCTCTCATTTCCTTTTGCATGTATTTATTTCCTTGAGAGTTGCCAAAACTGTTTTAAATGTCATGTTTCCTTACAAATATTAATTATTCTACCATATACATGTATATTGAGTCTCAAAGCATTCGCTTGGATCCAGCTGAAGCATGTGGTTTGTTGTTGTTCAAAACTCATCTGCCACTTACAGAGGAATTGAAAAGTGAAAGTTGAAGATCTGTCGGTCTGTTTGTTAAGCGAATTTGGAGTTACCGAAACCACTGACCCATCTTCTTGGTCAAGTGGTTAAGGCATTGGCATTCAAAGCCAAGGACCTGGGTTTTATTCCCAGTAGAGACATTTTTTCAACCTTTGTAAAAAAAATACAAAATTCCAAAAGGACAGGACAGTTCTTAGGAATTTGATTGAAGCTATGCTACTATTATTCTCTCAATTGATTTCAGTTGTATTCATTTTCAGGAGAGTTGCCAAAGCTGTTGTATGTTTGCTTTTGTAATGTAATGATTTTGAATGAAATCTCTAATAAAAAATGGAAAAACTGTGGGTGTGATTTTGATCTAAATTCTGAAATAAATAGCCCTATATTGTAATATTAAATGGAAGGTGTAGTCAGTATTAGGAAACAGTCTATGAAAATAGAAAGGGGGCTGTAAGGGCAGGTGCCTTTCCTTTTTGACTTTTGCTCAATCAACTTAGGAATGAGATCATTGATTTGATGTAGACTCTGACGTATACTTGACTGTTCTGTGTCATGTTGTGGTCTGTAGCTGTTCCTTTCATGGCCTAATAGGCTGTCTCTTTGAATTCTCCAATCAGTTTGACTCCTGAGGCCTAGAGTGAGAAGCTGGAGAGGTAACGTCCAATCCCCTACTTGCTGATGATCTTACATAAGACATGGGGTATAGGGCTTGAGTTCTGGGGGGGGGGGGTCATAAAGCTGTTCGTAAAGCTATGTATGGCTTTACGAACAACTTGAATATGGCAAGCCAAATGGGATTTTCAGTCAGTATAAATCCTATCAGCTAAAGGTGAAATATGCAGACTTATATTAACATTACTATTGTTCACAAACATTTTTATTGCAAAATACAATTTTTGCCACAATTTAATTGAGATTATTGGAAAATGCAGTCACACTTTGTTTATAAACATCAGGAAAAACTTTGGCATCCCATTTGGCACTTCATATTCTGATTGTTCGTAAAGTCATGCGTAACTTTACAAACAGCTTTATGAAATACCCCCCAGACTGCATTTTCAATATGTTTAAGATTGGGATGAGGTAGAGTATGCAGTCCAGGGTTGAAAGGAGGTCCAATGGCTCAGTAGTATAGAGCAGTGGTCTTGGGGGTCTGTTATCAAGTCCCTTGGATAGGAGTCACATAGGTTCAGGTCCCATAGTTGCTAATACTTACAAGCATACAAGCTTTCTTAACAGCTGTCACATTTAAAACCATCATCCATTGTGTAAAGGGTTTTTTTGTGTGTTAGAAAATGACAATGGAGCAGTTGTTCCCAGAGCCTAACTCATGATCTCCACTCATATCTTTCCATTGTTTTACATACATGCCACAAACTAAATGGCTTCTGTGTCACTTTCCTCTTCTTCTTTCCTCTATACTGTAAATTCTGTCCCTGCGTTCAGACTATCCCCCGGCAAACGCATAGTGTGGACGCTTGCTGGGACTTCTCCCCGTCTCCCCCCCCCCCCTCCCAAACATGTTGGGTTTTTAGACCTTGGCTCGTAATTTGATATCTCGCACCTTTTTTATCATAAGTGCGCATACCCGGTACGCGAAATTCACCCTGCATGGTGACCTAACGCACCGACAGCCGTGATTTGTCCCCCATATAGTGGGGGATTCAAACATAGTGTGGACGCTCGGTCGTAAAAAAGATAAGATCTCTCCCTCCTTCCCCCAGTAAACGGGACGTAGTGTGAATGCCATGTGTATCCTCCTTTTCCCAACTTTTTGTCTGTTCTTTCTTTTTGTATTGTACTTTTGTATTCAAGCACACTTATCACTAGTGTTAGCATGCAAGGATGTGAATCTCCTCCTGTGTATTATCTATATTATCATATCTTACCTCTGTTTCTGTGTATAAATTATATCATGTGGAATGATTGTTAAATTTTACAAATCAGCAAAAGGAATGAAGTATTGTTAGATATTTGAATTTAAGGTTGCTTAATCACTTTTATTACTGAATTCTTGTCTGTTTATGTGTCTTTGATCTGTATGGCTCGTTTAGGTCCATCTCACTGGCATGAGAGGTTCCCACAGGCTGGCGGAAAGAGACAGTCTCCAATCAATATCAAGACATCAGATGCTCAGTATGACCGAAAGCTTGCTGATAGACCTCTCAAGATCAGTTACGACCCTAAACGCACCAAAGAACTGATCAACAATGGACATACCTTCAGAGTGGACATTGATGCTTGTGATTATAGTAAGTTGTCTTCATTTTACTGTCTAGAGTTAACGTAATACATTGACACTTTAAGCTAATTCTAGAATATATGTTCTCCGAATGAGATAGTTGAGGGTTTCTGGTCATAAAAAAATTAAAAATTGCAAATTTCAATCCATTCTTAAAACCCACCTTTTCCGCCTTTCTTGATTATGATAAACATTCATTACCCCTTATTTGTTAATTATGTACCTATTTTTGTTGATTGTTGTACTTGTTAGTCATTTGTTTGTTTATATTTTGTACAGCGCATAGAGAAGCATATGCTTATTATGCGCTTTATAAATTTATTATTATTATTATTATTATCAAAAGGTTTGATCATGTTCATCTGTACCAGTTTGGGTGACATATCATGACTGAATTGAATTGAATTGTATTTATTGAACATCATTGATATATATCAATATTCAGTTCTGACATAAACATAAACATGAACATAATCATAAATCAACCTAAAGTGGATAACGTTAAGTTTATAAACAAAAAAGAAATTAAACAGAAACAAGTATGTACAATCATAGTCAGAAGCCTGATAAGAGAATTCAATTACAAAAAGGGATAGACATTTCAAACTTACTTAATGCAATCAAACTATTACAAACAAACCTGTGTCATAAGTAAAATAAAGTGTTTAAAAAGACCACATCAATTTCAAGATTAACTTTACAACATGACACTTATAATGCATGTATTGAAAGTGAATCAAGCAAAAATTTAAAAAATTTTGTATCATCTGTATCTTCTGATATGTAGGCTATAAACAACAACTTTGGAACCTTTTATCATATCTGTGTGTGTCACCCTTGGGGGATCTTATTTTCCCCAGGGCCCGTTGTTTCAAAGGTTTGTAATTAGCAAGGTGCATGATCTGGACGCATTTTCAGTACCACAAGGTTTAACTCTGAACATTTGTTGCTTTACTCTGAAGGTTCACTGCTACAAAGATTCATTTCTCTGACGGTGCATTTATCCAAAAGTCCAAAATTCTGAAAATGAAGTATGGTTCATCACACACTTAAGGTTGTAATTTCAAAAATGAAAAGTGATTCATAATTTTTAAAAAAGAAATATGGTTTGTTACTCAAAAGGTTCATTATCTAAAATCATCTAGAATTTTTGTTTCTTTAAGTTTTTGAGTCATTGAACTTTATGAACTATGAACTCTCTTTATTTCAGGAGTATGTAGTCAATCTTCCTTGTAAAGCTGTCACTGTAAATGCCTCATTAGACCCATTTTTTGAAGATACAAGATGGGATGTGGTTATCCCATGTCATTTAGGACATCTGCATGTATGTGGGAGCTACATGTACATGTTGTACTTGGCACTTATTAACATTGGCACTTATTAACCTTCAGGAACCTTTAAGATGAGTAAACCTTCAGATCAGTGTTCAGAATCATGAACCTTTCGGGGGAAAATGGCATGCAACCATTGCACTGATATGCATGTGATGGAGCCATTCAGTATGTTAACATGGAAAGTTTTCTGTATGCATTCAGCTAATGTTCAGTTAATGGAAGTAAATGTAATGACATTCACTCAAATCGCCCTTTTATTCATCACAGTAATGAAAGAAATCAATGAAAACCACTTAATTTTATTTTCAAGGACTTTCTAATGGATTGGCAGTTAATGAATAAATAATTTTTCATATCCTTGCGGGAAACAATTAGAAGAGAAGAGGACGCAACAGGAATTAATTATTGTGAGAGGAAAGATAGTCCTGCTGATTGTTTCCAACTTTCCAATGTATGATTGATTGAACACCCTAAGTGCTTTTCCATTAGTCCTTATCTCGCATTAGAGAATAGAGGAAGTTCACTCTTTGAGGGATCATATTAGGATCACTGTGGAAGTGAATCCACTCCAATGCACAGTAGAATCTCCTTCAAAGTAATGGTTGGAATTCTGTTTTTTGAGAGAGAGCAGGTTTTAAACCATTTTAAGCACTGATTTCCACTCTGAAATAAAGTGATCCCTAAAGACTCATTCAAATATCCAGTGGCAGACCCCCGTGGAAAATCCCCATGGTTTTTTTTTGGGTTTTTTTACCATGCCACTTATAATAATGAGATGCGCATTAACCCATCAGTGATAGTTCATGTGCAAATAAAAGAGAGTTTTGCCAGAAGTTGCACAGACAAATTCTTGACATCATATTTTTGACTAACTTTGTACAAATTTGATTGGTCGACACCTTTTTGCCCCCATGAGGCAAAATAAAAGATGCATGTTGTGTTTACGTGCAAGAAAACCGCAGATGTTTACTGGGGGGGGGGGTGCTGATTGGTATGTAAACTAGTCTTAAGGATTCTTCTAAGAGTGAATTTCCTCTGCTGTGCATTAAAAGAATAAGCTCAAGCTTGAGGCATAATACTGAACACCTCTCAAGAATTTAATCAGATTTGTGTAAAAGTCCCTTATTTCTACTCCCTGCATGCTCAAGGAATCGCCTGGAGCTATGAGCATGTTAAAGTTAGTTTTGAAGTAATGTGATGTCAGAGCATGTCATTGTTATAGCAAGCTGCAGAGCATGGCATTTTGAGTGCATCTTGTCTACTTGGCCTGATAGCAGGCTGTTTGTATGATTCATGAACAAGCCCCAGTTTACTTGGAATGATGGCTTATCGAATACAAGGCTGAAATAGTCTGCTATTTGTGTCTTCAATGGGAATTATCTCATTGTGTGATTAGGGCATCGATCAGGCTAAATTCCCCAGATTGGGGGGCCCTTTTAAAAAACCTGATGCAGTAGTTGATAAAAGCTACAGAAATCGTTGCATTTAATTAGCTGTCAGCAAATATGTTACATAAAGTTTAATATTTGTAATTTGTAACAAATTTTGTCAACCATTGCACAGAATTAGTGGACTATTTTTGATAAATCAGGCTAATGGGGACTGGTCTTCCTAGGGTATATCTCCTTGGGCTAATGTATTGCCACAGGAATAGGAGCTCAGTTCAGGTCAGAATGCCACCAAATTAGATTAGTTGAAAGTGTGCTACGGAAAGCTATACTTAGGGGGTAAATGCCTCCCGGATATCACATTGATTTTAATTAATCAGAAAATATTTTGAGCCGACTGCATTGAATTTTTTAAAAATCTGATAAAGAGATAAGAACATATTAGATTCTTAACTTTTGATGTTGAACAACTGTGTAGTGATCTCCCTATTATATACAAACAATTGTTTCTTCATATCTTCAAAGCTGGCTTAGTTACCCATTTATATTCTGCATATCTCAAATAGATTCACTCTTGTCAAATGCAGTTATCAACATCATCTTTATATGGACTTTTTATATACATGTGATGTACATTTCAGTGAAAATATCCTGTCAAATGCAATTATCAACATATCTGTTTCTCTGTAAAGCTCATATAAGGACTTTTCGTAGTATGATACACCAAAAAAGAAATTATGTGTTTTTGATAAATTTCCCTTTATTTTTCTAATATTCATGTAAAGCTACATGTATTGCCAAGGCAATCTTTACCTTCGAACTTTTAGCACAGGTTTTTCTCCTTGAGTATGTAAATTCAGCTGTAAGCTTCTCTCCTAACATGGAAGGTTGATGGATGGTTACTAAAGGGAAATCCAATATCCATAGCATATTCCTGTGAAGGAAAGTAGAAACATCTGAGTTCAAAATACTAATGTCACTATAATTGTAATGTAATTTCAGAAGATTGATTCAGGGGCCGCAGAGTGGAGGGGGGGGGGGGGGGCTGGGAGCCCCACTTTTTTGAGTAGACAAGTTGACCTCTACAATAATGTGGCAATGATTATTCTTGCTTGCACATGCAGCCCCCCCCCCTTTCAAAAATGCTCTGTGGCTCCTGTGATTCTCCCATTTCTGTTAAAATTTAATATTGTTGAGCAAGGTTTTATTTTTTTCTTCTTTTATTAGAGAATGAAAATAGGTCATCCATGGTATGCAGCCTCACCTTCTCCAAGTTAAAAGAGTTACAGGAGAAGACTATTAATTGATGCTATTTCAGCGTATGGGAAAACTATCTCCAGTTATTATGTCGCAAGCATTTAACTAGTTCGCTAATTTTGTATGTACATCTGTCATTTATCAAGTGATCTGAGTTTCCAAGCTTTCTTTTTCTTCTATTCATTCAATTCATTGAAAAATTCACAGCACGTTTCTCTGCATTCTATACTATCGCACATCTCCATCTAGTAAAAAGGTTTTAAGGCCCTGTAATGGAGGGCTTCCTATTCTTTCCCACGTCTAATTAGATATGGTGTAGCGCGTGCTATGGAGTTAGGGTGAGATAAAAAAAAAATCCCTCACTTTGGAATCCAGATTGACTAGTAAATTCTAATTACTTGTTATTATCTCTTGGTGATAGATCTTAGTGGAGGTCCGTTAGATGACAGTTATCAACTTGTTCAGTTCCATGCTCATTGGGGAAAGGAAGACCAAGAAGGAGCTGAACATACCATCGATGGCAAACAGTATGCAGCTGAGGTAAAATTCTTTGAGGATATATATATCTTCAGGTCAGACTTGGCATTTTGATATGTGTTGAGTTCAAAATTCTAGAGCTCTTTGAGTCTCACAGAAATTATGGTTTAAAACACAGTTACAAGATTGACAAATGAGTTTCATTTCAAAACATAGCTTTGGACTAAAGAGAAAAAAGCTACCTGGTACAAACAAGGAACCATGAAACAACATTATGAAACCTGTTTCATAACTGTTCTTCAAACACCTGATTCTGGTTTGGAATGGTACTATTAACACATCTTTAAGGCTTTTCCATAAATAAAGCAGAAACTTCCTGTGAACTTCCCTCCCCCCCCCCCTTTGTATACATATGAATGTGATATGAGGCAGCAAATTAAAAAAAAAACACCTAGGCAAAAGGCATATTCTTTCCTCCTGGCAGCAAATGGGTGTGGACCAATCAAATTCCTATTATTGCAAAATATTGCATCACAAGTTTTGTCTGTGCAACTTTTGGTAAAATGCTCTTTTATTTGGATTTGATGCATTAAATCGCTTTGTTTTTAAACTCTATAAAGCAGCAGGGGTTTGCTGCGGGGATTTTCAGCTGGTATCTGAATGAACTTTTAGTTTGCAGGTGCAGTAAACCGTTATCATTTATAAAACTACACAGTGTCAAAGCTCACGGCACTACATAGACTCTCTGGTCTACTGCTCTCTAAAGGCATCTGTACTTTACTTTCTCCTGACATAGCAACAGACCGATATATTGGGGCACTGCTCAAGATTTCATGGCATTAAAGTATTAGAATAGAGTCTGTATAGGCGTACACTAAGTTTCTCTCTGGAAGGGGGTATAGTCAAATTTGCAACTACCTTTACAGACTACCTTGGGCCTGTTGCATAAAACTTTTGCCAGACTTTTTTTCTGGCAAAAAAGAGTCTGGCAAATTTTTATGTACTGGAAAACTATGGCAATGTTTTTTTTTGCCGTAGTTTCCTCAAATTTTGCCATAAAAAACTCCGGCAAAAGTTTTATGCAACGGGCCCCTTGTCTGCTCAGAGCCAGATGAATGTTAAATCATAATTATAGTAGAGTTTATTTCTTCTTACTCATCTCACAGAAAACCTGACTATAAAGACCAAAGTTTTCCTAAAAGTTTCTCCTGTTGAAATGCATTACAAGAACTTGTCCATAAAAGACATCATTTTCTTTGACAGTGTCTCCAACTGACATTCATTGAAGTGAACTTTATCTTAATTGACAAAAATATTCCTTTGATGTTTCTGTGAAAATATGGTTCACATTGATTTCTTGAAATAAAATCATGATGCGACTCTTGTTATTTTAACTTGATAAGTGTGATGAACTTTCATTATGTGTATAATGCTATAGATAATGTTGGTGATATTCACAAGTTTTGTAACTGGCCTCTGATATCATCATGCTTGTTGAGAATTAAATGACAGGAAGTTGTTGGTTATTTCAATATGGTCAAAATTGCTCTAAAAACAGAAACATAATATTCAGTTCAAAAGGGACAGGCTTATATCTTGCTGTCAAGCTGAATTTCATTTTCTTGAAATTTAGTCAATGGCATAATCTTGTAGTTTTTCTCTCTAATAATTGTTTACAGGTGTAGGAAAATAACAGCATGGGTTGATTGATTCCATGCCAGTAAAATAGGCAGTTTAAAAAAGAAAACACCTTGTGTACTTTACTAAATTTTATTTAAACATTTTATGCGTATGATTTAAAAGGAGAGTGGATTGTTGTCTCATTGCACTCCAATTTTAGATTCATCTTGTTCACTGGAACACGGGGCAGTTCAAGACTGTCAATGATGCTATCAAATGTGACAAGGGTATTGCTGTCCTCGGTTCATTTATCAAGGTAAGTATGTCTCATCAGGTCCGGTTCTTCTGATTTAAAGGTTGTATGAAACTTTGGGTAGTGTCTGGAAACAGATGGAAATCCCCCTTCGAGACATGTCTGCGTGATATTGCCAAGAGAGCTTTATAAATGAAAAGACTTTGGAATAAGACTTGAAAGTCTATTTATGTTCTGTTCAACAAGTGGTATGAAACAGCAGTTTGTGAATTATATTTACCATTGTGTCCAGGTTTTTAGCAAAATTGGAGCATGTCTGTCCCCTCCCCCTAGTAAAAAAAAAATATATATATATATATCAATCTCAATAGAGAAAAGAATAAATTGTGGAACAATCAAGCACCTTTTGATTTAGTAGTATTTGTCAAAAAGCTATTAAACAAAAATTTACAATACACTTGAATGTCAAGCCAAACATGTCATTATTATGTTTTATTTGAAATGTTCATTAGTATGAAAACAAATCAAAATTCACTTAGTTTTCTCTCATATCAAAAATGAATATTCTCTTAACTCATTCATGACAGTGTCCACATTGTGTAGTTTGGCCCAATAGCTTTTGATGTAAAGCTCTGAAAAACAACAAATACATGAACAGAAAGACCTAAAAATTTTCTTTTTCTGAGCCTATTTGGGATGCATCATTATTTATCATTTGGTGCTGCATTTTTTTTTAAGGAAAGTGAGCTTTAAAATCCTTAAATTGGCAATGTGATAGAAAGTTAAATCACTGTTTTTCCATGCATATTGGCAACTTTTTAACTTTTCAACATACTTTCTGTCAATTTATAATCATTACAGATACATATTTTTTTCATAGCAATCAAAGAAAAATACTGGTGTTGCCAATTTGAAGAATAAATGATGATCAAATTAGATGTTGAGTAATTCCTTCCTTAAGATTTGGGAAGGATAATTATGATAATGGATTAACATCCTCATTGATGTTATCCTTATCAATACTCACCCCTCAAAAAACTATATATAGAGAAAAGCAAAATACACCCTAAAACGCAGGAACCAGTGGGGAAAGTTGAGCCCTCAAAGCAATTTAATCCTATATGATAGCGACCCCAGATAACATGCATACTTGTATTGATTCTGTTCAGCGTTGAAGTAAGGCACACCTTGCTGAAAGATGGGTAGAGCAGGCACTATCAGTCTACGGCAAGTGACCTGCTTTCGAACTTTTTAATGGCTGGGGACATGTGATAAGATTGTGTTAGATGCTAATCTTGTTGATAGCTTGATTAATCCTAAGATATCCCTAATTGATATTTGTCTAAATTTATTTTCATGCAGGTTGGAAAGCCCCACGCTGGATTTGAGAAGCTGGTGCCATGTCTGAAGAAGGCTCTAAATAAGGTGAATATGACACACACTCCAACGACACTTGCTGCTCAGTCAGTGCCCTACCCCAGTGTTCAAACCAGCAGACCAAACACTGTATCTAGCCCTAACCCTTACCCTGAACCGATACCTCACTCTGTACCTGAACCTATCCAAAACATACCAGTACGCTAACCTAAAGATATACCCTACCTAGAACACAATCGTAACCTTAACATAAAACACTGTAATTCCTCTTTGATAAAATAATTCCTAGAGCAAATATCACTGTAGCAAATGTTTTAATACTGATATAAATGAAGAGTTGGATTGCAAAAACTGATAAAGGCCATTTTTCTCATTTTCAAAGTAGCACCACCATTTGATAAAACTAGAAAATGCCTTTCATTTAACACCCCACTTATCAAGGAAAAAGTTTTAAATTATGATCTAAAATATCACATTTCCTTATTATTTTCTTTATATTTTAGAAACTTCAATTACAGTTATCTCAAATTTTCAAAAAGGGATATGTCAGTTTTTAAAATCAAACCCTTCGGGTATTGTTTTGAATACCCTTATGCTGTGATATCTAGAATATATAAACTAATGAAAACATCTATTGAAATCTTACAGACTAAAGTGACTTGTTCATGTCATGGTTGACTGTTGTCAATAGAAGTGGCAAAATAAATTTACTTTATATGTTATTCTTATGTTTTATTATATGAATTACAAGTGGTGTGTAAAAATGATTACACTCTATGCAACAAAAGTCTTGAAGCATATTCAGTTTGCAGAATTGTGAGGCATATATTATTGGTTTTAAATATAGAGTTGTCAGATACATCTTCTACTCATAGTTTTGATACATATTTAGCACATGTTTCTGACAAACCCGGTCAATTGACCCAGATAAGTACATCCCCATCGACTATCTATTACCCGATGGCAATGTCCTGATGGGGGCAGTATTGAATTGCTTTAGGGGTAGTTTTCCTGAAAGGGTTAGTTCAGGGGAAAATTGCCCTTTACAATATATGGGGATTGCTAGACGCTGGTATTTATTCTTCGAGTCCTGATAGAATTATGAGGGGCCCATTTTTTGGGGGGGGGGGGGGGCAGCAGGGGAAGGATGTCTAAGTGAATGATAGTTCCTAGGTTGTCACCCTGATATAATTACTATGGGCTGAAAAAGGTTATTTGGTGCATAATAAATATGTTTTATCACCCAATCCGGAATAGGCCTTCTGCTTTACTTTCTTCCTTTTAATGTTATCCAATGATTTTGCATTTGAATATTTGGTGAAATTATTTTTGTTTCAATTGGCTTCTGTTCTATTCAGAATTGCACAGCACCAATAGAGGGTGGATTTGATCCAAGCTGTCTCCTGCCAGGTATAGTAGAGTAACAATACAGATGATATTTAAAAAAGAGCCTTGTTTCATTAAATATGTTATAAAATAACACCTGCAACAGATCTATGACAATTATGCTCACAGTGGACTAGACAGGGATTTTAATACCTTAAATCAATTATCGTATTGTATTAATGACACCCTGATATGTATGCTAATTACATGTATCATAAAATGGGGCCCCAGCAGGAATCGTCAAAGAATTTCGGGATAACAACTTTATTTTTACAGAATGGGGAGAATGGTATAATATAGCTATTGACACATGTGGCATATCGCTGCACAAATTCAAGCCAGACTAGCAATTTTCTTTTCAAACAAATGCACACATACCCCAAATTCACGCATTAGTGACCAATCGCCTCAAACCGCAAATAAGTTGCTTGGATTAAGTTCTAATCCATGACCTAAACATTTCCTAAAACTAGATATTTTGGCCTCGTGATTATATCTAATTCTCTGAATGACCTTTACTAGATTCCACTTAAATTTCATGTAATATTAACAGAGCAATAAGTAATGTCTATTCTTAGAAACAGGGCTATACTAGAGTGTGTTAAGTAATCTTTTTGGGAAGTGGATTTATCTAAAGGGATAATTTAGATATCATAGGCAACCTATCATAAAGGATTATACATGCAAATGACAAAAATTGACATACTTTCTAATACTACACAGTTCAGATTTTTCTAATAAAATGATGTTGGAATAGATGGGGAAAACTATCTGTGGACAAGGGATAAAGTAAATATACTTTCTATGTAGTATGCACTTGACATCTTTGCAAACCCCATTCGTGACAGGAATTATTTAAAGCCTAAATTGATCAGCTTTTATTCTTCAAATTGGCAACACCAACATTTTTATTTTATTGCTACATTTTTCTTATAAAACGTCATGTATCTGAAATGAATATAAATTGACATAAATTATGATGAGAAGTCAAAAAGTTGCCAATTTGCAGGGGAAAACAGTGATTTTAAACTTTCTATCACATTGCCAATTTAAGGATTTTAATGCTTATTTTCCTTTAAAAAATTTTCAGCATCAAACAACATATATTGACGCAACCAAAATGGGCACAGTTTGTGTAGAATTTTTTGCTCTTTCTGCTCATGTATTTGGTATGATTTTTAGGGCTTTGCATCAAAAGATATTAGGCCGAACCACAAAATGTGGACCTCTGTCATGAATGGGTTAATAATGACATGGAGCCCCAATGCATTTCATTCAAGTGAAAAAGATACAAAGTTTTATCAAATAAGGAGAGTTTTTTTTTTTTTTTTTTTTTCAAATCCACTGGATATCTAGCATATTCAGTTATCCAGAACAAACACTAGGACATTATGTGGCAAATAAGAAATTACAATCAGAGGAGCGGTGTGATCATAATCTGTGTAGCTCAATTAAATGGGTTATTAATTGTGCTTCATGTTTGATGTAGGTCATGTCATTTTAGTAATTAGATTTGTAGGTTGAGGATGAGAGGCTCTCTCTTTTAAATAAAAATTCATGCACATCTCTATCACTCTCTCTCTCTCTCTTTCTCTCTGTCGTCAATAATGAAATTATAACTACAAGAATTAGAATCAACAGAAAGCAGGGCTGACTATTATTTCTATTCACCAATGTAGATGACTGTTCCAGTCCAAGATATAAACCAGTTTTTATCATCTTTTTGATAACCTTAAGTTATACTTCATATAATTTTTCACATGCCTTTGATTTGACAGAAAATAAGAAGGATTACTGGACATACGAGGGCTCCCTCACCACACCACCCTGCTACGAGAGTGTTACATTCATCCTCTTCAAAGATCCAATTGAAGTCTCCAAAGAACAGGTCAGGAAAAAAAAAGATATTGAGTAAAGTTTCATATATATATATATATACATACATGATATCATTGTTAAACTGTTGGCATATGACCTTTCACTTTCCCGTTGTGTTCCTAGATATCTTGAATTTTCATTTTAGAACATTTTGAAAAAATGCAGGTTCTTTAGAATTTATTTTTTCTTATGTAATTGAAATCAAATCTTTCTCGTTTGGGAAAAATGCAAGGCATTAAAAATATGCTAACTTTAAAAAAAAATATTAATTCCTGACAAATTGTCTTAAACCATTTCCTACTAGAATTAGGTTGTTCTGGAGTTAAGCCTATAGAAATGAGAGGGAAAAAAAATCATGAACAGGTTTAATGTCTATGAGATACTGGGGATATTTTAGTCAGTGTTTTTTTTTATTCAAAAAGATTACCACGACTTTGCAGAATGTATTAAAGATATGCTCATGAATAGCTAACAGCTAAAAACAAGGAAGGAAAGAAAGAACCAATAAAAGGGATCTTCAATAATCCTTCCTTCATAAAATGAAAGGCCAAGGTATTAAGTTTCCATTCACTGATATATCTTGTGTACCAGCATTCATTTTGATTTTAACAATGGAAAGTTGTCTTGGATGAATTGGGTGAAATCGATCATTCTTAGGTTGACATAAAAATAACTACCGGTAAATCTTTCAGTAAATTGCTTCTTAATTTCTCTTCTTGTCATGGTACTGATAGCTTTTCACCATGTCAGTGTATTACATTCTCACTTGTAGGACCTTTACATGATATGACCAGTAACTATTGTATTATTCATACACTATGCCAATCACAAACACCTAGCCTGTTATTTGCATATGAGAGACTGATTATAGAAAATAAAAACTGGAATCGGTTTCTTCTTGTAATGGATATTTTGGGCTGTGTAGCTCCATCCCTTTTTCAAACCTTACTTTTTCACTTGCCATTCAATAATATGTGAAATGGTTTTTATTTGCCCAGACTGTTATATGTGAAAAATGTTATCTTTGCCCTAGGCCTACCTGTGCAAGGACATTCAATTTAGTTCAAATTATTTCCTTCTGTCTTCTCATCTATTAGCTTCAAGTACTGCGTAACCTTCAAGATCATGCTGACGGTGAGAAGTTCGAGGGTCCAGGCAAGTTGGTCAACAACTACCGTCCACTCTGTGAACTTAACGGTCGAGTGGTCAAGTCGACCTTCCAGGCTTAGACCAGTCCGAGATTGAACTCTGCACGCTATCTTTTCATACATGTTAATCAGTCATTTCATTATTGCTTTCTGTGGGATGTACAGTGTATACTATTAGGTGTAATCTTAGCTTTGTTTCCATGTCGTTCTTTTTGTGTTTGTTTTTGTCGCATTTGCACCGTCTGATTTGAAACTGCCCATCATTACATCTTATGTGGAAATGTCATGGAAATTTCAATAGCAACAATAATCAGATGGCTCTGCTCAAGCTTATTTTTACAGCGAAATTGCAAGTGAAAGGTGCTTTTTCTCTTTTTTTTTTGTCTCATATGATATGGTTTTTTTTTTCCTCTCTTGATTTTTCTTTAGGGCTTCTGATATCCTCACCTTACAAAGGTTATAACCATCATCATTACTTCTTTTTTTTTTTTTTTTTGAGAAGAAATCATGTTACAAAATCACAAGCTTTACACCTCTTTGGAAGATTGCGATTTCTATTTGATTGACATGATAGAGACTGGAAACTTGGCTAATGATTACTTTGCTTGATGTGATATATGCATGTCCCAAATCAAGTCATGTGTAACCAAACCATTGTCTTCCCAACACACCTTGTATATCAATCCATGACAAAGATTACTGTTGCACCTAAGAATCTATGATAGGAGCTTGTAGTTTTGATATGATACTTAAATATAAAGGTATGTGTGTATTTTTCAAACATATCTCTGTATGTAGAATTATGTAAAATACCATGCAATAAATCCATACCACCTTGTGAAATATACTGTGGGTGTTATAGAAAAATTAAAGATAAACTATGATTAACAAAATATGACGACTGTATGGCATGTTATGAAAAGTAAATAGCTATGTGTAGAATGAGTGTTGTAAGTTTCTGTACCAATGCTGTATGCTTTAAGTGGTGATAATGGTTAATAATAGGTTGTATAAATTGAATATGGATGCAAACAGATCAGTAGGTTATTTATTTATAGATTGATATTTTATTATGAGAAGAATGAAATGATTGTATGAAACAAAGGATAAAACTGAACTTTATGAAGGATTAAAATCATGGATTAAGACAAGAGGACTTGAAGTCTTTACAAATATTCAGATTATAAAAGCTTTCCTTTTCTCCCTTTTAGACTATTTATTGTTATCATCTCATGCATTAATCATCCCATCGTTTGGTAGTCAGTGGTTCTTATACTGAGCTCGAATGTTTGCAGTGTGTTACTTTATTTATTTCATGAGATATGTCAGTGTATCTTAATAGACAAGAATCGGTAGCTACAGAACAGTGATGACAATTGCAGGAATGAGAAAACATAGCAAAGGGCTTCTGATTTGTTCCCTTTTTTGTATTGTTTTTCTTTCATTCTTTATTGTTTTCTTGATTTTGCCATTATCCTACTCCTTTTTGATGGTGCACAAAAATGATTTTTTTTCGTTCTGTTTGCATGATAAATGGTATGAAGGCTCTTCTATCATTTATAAGAAGTCAATGAATTATGGTGTTTTCTTTCTTCCTTTTCTTCAATATTCATACTTTCTTGAGCTCTATACATGAGCATGAAGGAACAGTTTTCTTTCTACATCAGTTGGGGTTCCTTTATTAAATCCTGAATCAAAAGTGCTTTAGAAAGAACCAGTTCTATTTTTATTGTTGCATACCAAATAAACAAGATTGATGTAGTAGTACAACTTAAGATTTATTAATACAAATTAATAGTTCTTCAAATGTTATTTATCATATGGCAAATATTCATGTATAGTATATAATACTATTTGTATTTTGTTGTAGATTGTCATCATGCTAATGAACTTGATAATGCAATCATGTAATGGAAAAACTGATGTTCAGATACATAGATTTAACCAGAGTCTTTATTTACTATGAAAAGTTAGATAGATGTTCTGAACCACATAACGGCACATCTAATGAAATATAGAATTTACAAACCAATTATGATATATTCAAAATGATATAATATATATTTTAAGCAATATATTATATTCAAACTGATATACTATATATTTGAAATTATGCATGATGTGATATTATATGGTGCCAGGAGATTGTATGAGAATGTACATGCAATATATTTCTTTAGTGATAAGGTGTCTGTTATGCTGCACATATTGCTGTCACATCTAAATACCCCCTACCAAATATCTGCTTCATGCTGTGTTTTATTCTTAAAGTGGATATCGATTATTTGAGATGTATGAAATGTAGCATAATCACTTTCAAAAATACTATTTTCTCTTGGATTTTTTTCAGTTATATATCATGATAAAAACTTTGCCAAAAGCTCACATGACCTCATATAGATTATTTCACATTGTGATTTGTTATGTACATACCATGTCCCATATGATTTGCGGATACAATGCAACTATTTAATAGGTGCTGGATACATGTGTTTGATCATAACAATCAACCGTCCACACTCATGGTATAGACTCTAAGGCGATATTCATTGAAATATATAGGTTATACATCTACATGTATAGTGAGATCTAAGGCTGAAAGTATACTTAACATTTGAAAAGGGTTACTGTTTAACAGAACAATCATCCAGGGTAAAGTACAGATATTATACGATTTGGCTTCATAATACTGGACAAAACTGAAATTTGTCATTTACTTGGCTAAGAATCGAATGACATCTACAGGTTTTTTTTTTTATTACCTGGTATATAGTTATCTATTTATTTCGTGGTTTAAAAAAAATGATGCTAATTACATTTGCTTCATTAATTGATGCAGGCATCCTCTTTTAGACATTCCTTTGTCTCTAATAACTGGTAAGCAGGTATATTTGTTTTTATTATGTTCTGATGATGAATTTCTTGCTTGAACCCTTGTAATAAAAACAGAAATAATGGAGAGAACATGCACAAAATGTGATTAGACTGAGAGATTACATATTGGTAATATAGATTTGTTGATTAAGGAAGAGTAAAAGGTTAATAAATGTTGGAAAGTGCACACATGTGTTCATGTATTTAATACTTAGTTCTCCTGTATATGCATCCATCCAATTATCTATCTGTCTACCTGTCCATATTCTGGTGATATCTCTGTTTTCTTCTTCTCCTTTTTTGTCTCTGTTTCACTCTCTATATGAAGCACTACCTCTCTATTTTATATAGTTCTACCACTGGCTCACTGTTCATGTGATATGAGGTGATCATGGCATGCCTTAAATCTGGCATATTGGAGAGGGGGAGGGAGAGAGGGGAGGGGGAGGAGTGTAAAGAGAGGACGAGAAAGGGAATAGTGAGAGAGGGAATAGTGAGAGAGGGAGAGATAAGAGAGACAGACAGGAGGAAAGGGGGGAGGGGGAGGGGCAGATCTTTTGACTTAAAATATAGCCATTTTCAATAGTGTTGTTGCTTGTCAGATCCGGAGAAGCCGTAGGCATATGACTTGCCTTTTCTGTATACTTGCCATACTCGTTTAAGTTGATGATAATGATGATGATGATTCACAGCATTTGTATGGCGCCATATATCTTTTTAAAAACATTCAAAGGCGCAGAATCCTCCAATAAAGTTTCAGCAGAGAGAGAGAGAGAGAGAGAAAATCACAAAGAAGTGGACAACGGTTTCCTTTGAGAAAAGGGAAACAAAGTTGTCAAATGTCATTTACGACTTCACTCTTTGAACAATCACATGACACGCAAAATCGTTCCTCTCAAATCAAGGGGGGGGGGGGGGGGAGCTGGTTGTCACCAAGTCACGTGGGGATGAAGGTAGCCCAGTCTAAGAACCCGGATTGGGTGGAATTGCGAATCTGAAGAATAAACTTAATAGTAAATACCAGTATTAGGAACAAAAGGGAATACACCATCTGACAGATCCAATGAGAGGGTCTAAATTCATCTAGATCCCCCCTTTCTAAATAATAGTTAGACTCCCCTCTCTTACCATGATTTGTGTTTCTACGGTAACCTTTGGTCCCACCCAGGAGCGCCGCCCCTGTATTTTACCGTGATTGTAATAAGCCAGTTCATGGATACAGTCCGAATATAAACAGATAAAGGTCCTTCGGGACAAGAGTCTAAAATCCACTGCCACGAATACTTGATTACATGTGCTAATAATTGTGCACCCTCCCATTTTCCCATACAAATCTTATAAATTTTCTTATCAAAATCTTCTATCGATTTGTCTAGGTCAAAGATAGTAACATGCAGTAGTTGTATGACTACTTGCCAAGCAAATTCTAAAGGAGAAAAAAGAATCATAAGAATTGTGTTGGGTGTATTTGGGGTAAACTGAAAATAATTACTTAAACGTTTTAGATCAGCGATAAAAAAATGTTCGTTTACAGTGTATTAGGTTAAATATTAAAACTTACCAAAAAGTATAACATTTCAAAACAATGAACGAATAATTCAATCGCTTACTCAAGCATGACATGTTATTGTAATATCATGTCAGAACATAAACAGTGTATCAAACGATTATTTATATACACCTGAAAAAAAAATCATGTTTCAAATAAGGATAAAAAAATAATTACTCAAAGAGTCACTTTCTCGACTATTCAAATATAATGGGTAATAGTGTCTCTTTTGGCATAAAACAGATTCAAGACATCATATATAAGAATTTTAAAAATCACAAAAATGTGGTTTTTTCGGCAAAAAATATTTGTAGGCCTACACCTTGTGCACTGCTTGCTTTGTCAGTAGTAGTTAGTAGGTCCTCCTTTGGCATAACCATGAGCACTCAGCCTTCTGGACATAATTTCAAAAAGCTTGTCACATAGTACAAAAGATAGGCTATTCCATGTGCGCTCAAGCATATGACTTTACAGGCCTCTTTGTTGCTTGGTTCATGTTGGGGATGCATTCTCACCATCTCGTCCTTAATGAATAATGGGGTTCAAATCAGAACATGGAGAGGTAGGGCTTTGAGTATCTTAACTTTCTTCCAGGCATTGAATGTCTTCCCTCTACGTTTTGAATAATTTATTATGTCAAAGATTGATTTTTGGCAGTAGATGGGCTCATCTGCTGTCAAAGGATGGTTTCATAGCCCTCTGTATTCAATATTCTTTCCATGAAATGCAAATTTCCAACACCAAAAGCTACAAATGCTGCAACCTCACCAACATACTCTACCAACATGCTTCCAACTCCATGCTTTGCAGCTACTTTTTTTTTTTTTTTTTTTTTTTTGCATTAGGAGCTGTTCTCCTTGTTGAAGGTATATGCCATACTGTAAGATGGCCATCCAATTCAAATAATACTTGAATTCATGTGAACAATGTTTTCCAGAAACTGACAGTGTGATAGACATGTTCTTTGGCAAAGTTCAGACATTTCATCGTGTTTTGGACAGTAATGACTGGCTTCTTACGAGGAACCTTGCTGTGCAATCCACATTCTTCAAGCTGTTCCTGACCGTAATGGTGGAAACCTGGATGCCTGCATGTAGATCCTTCAACCTGCTTGATATGTACAAAATTCTGTCTATTATTATTGCTTTTTTGGTCTCTGTTCTCGAAGTGGACTGCACTGCAGTCTGCTTCATAATTTGTCTGTCTGCTATGGTATGCATGCAGGCAAAGACCATCTTTACAGAACTTTAAACTTTTTTTTCCTTGAGACAATAGGTATTATGCAGTCTTATTCATGCTGCAGAACCAAAACTAATCTTCTGCTGATGACATACTTGCCAACTCTACCGATTTAGGCGGTAGACTACCGCTTTTCATGTAATTTAAGCACCTACCGACTTTGCATTCTCTTTTCAGTAGAAACTACCGATTTTGATCATTTAATGGATCAAAAGTTTATTTTCATGCCTTTACATTGATTACTGGCTCTATCACCCAATATTTATCACACTTTGAAGGATTCTTTTGTTTTTATTTTCACGTATATGAAGTCATCTCATTTCAAATCTCAAAAATTCATAACAAATTTTCAAAACTATCTTAGCTTAAGTATAGAAGCAGTGTCTCATCAGTCACCTTTCAAAAGCAAACATGTGCATCATGACGCCCATTATAAGATTCAAAATATCGAAATTCCCTTAAGACAGAAGGGAGAAAAAATACCTTGGCATGTTTGAAAGCTTTGTTTTCAGTTTTCTTGGAAAATCGAGAATATTCATATACGATGCCTTTCAAGATTTCAGAGGTGAAAAGCGCGAGCAGTGTCATCCAATTTCGAAAGCAAGAATTTAACGTGTATATTAATGCCCATTATTAGTTTCCAACTATAGAAAGCTTTTAAAGACGGAAGGGAGAAAAAAAATGCCTTTATATTCATTTTTCTTAGAAAAGTGAGAATAGTAATACCTTTCAAGATTTCGAAGCTGAAAAGCGAGAGTGGTGTCATTTTAATGACATTTCGCTCTGAAAGGCTGCTCCCCGGGAGATTTTTCAGAGGATTGTACAGACGCAAATTTGGGAGAAAAGTGTTGAAAAGTTAAGGCAACAACAAATCGGGACAACAGATTGTGAAGACTTCCCAAAGTGCTCTAAAATATGTTTGACTGTTCAAAAATATAAAATCTTTCGCTCTGTCGCTACGCTCCCTCGCATACAATGAAGAAGATAATCAGTTAATTTCCAGGTGTTATAATAGTATTGGATATTTATATACCGCACGTATTCACTAAACAAAGGTGCTCAAGGCGCTCTCAATATTATACCCCGGCTCAGCTAGAGTACCAATTTCAGTGCTCACAGCATTTTCGGAATTTCTTCCTGCCCGTACCCATCTTCACCTGGGTGGAGAGTGGCAAAATTTAGATTAATGTCTTAATTGCCAAATGACATAAGTGCATAGGCATAATTCTATTTTGTGCCTATAGACCAATTTCACCTCCGGTTTATCTCTTTGGCCCTCTATCGGCGACGCCATTGCTGCGGTGGGCAAGCGCGCTGACCGCGATTGGCTCTGTGTACAAAATGAATGTAAGCTATGATATATGCCCTGATATTGTTCCATTTACTTTCTTCTAGATCAATAAAATAAAGCATGGATACATGGATAGATGAGGTAAGACAATAACCATATCTGACAGATGAAGGTATGATGTATTTTTGTACCTTCGATGGTTTTTCAACTTAGTTTTGTCAGTAAAAAAGTTCGATTGCAGCATAGAAGCCATAGTAACCGGGAGCCCTCAATCTTACAATCTTTGCAAAGTCATGTTTTCACTCATTAAATTTTACTCCAAAGTACATAATGATAATGTTTCTTGACTTCAAAGTCCTTTCTGTTGATATTTTTACCCACTGGCGACGGATTCCTTCGCATTGCTTACGGAAACCTGTGTAGGGCGTACGGCTTCTCACACAAACAGGCTTCATGCGTCAAAAGCGAGTGAATTTCGCACTCGGTTAGCTTCCAATTTTTAAATTTTCTCCAATTCTCGTGGCATTTGAGCACCGCACAGCTGCGACCTGAACTTTCCTGATAATTTCTCATTGCAAATATTAAAAGAAATCTGCATATATTGGTCAAATTAGACAAAAAATCGAACGAATGTACATAACGCGCAATTGACTTGTTTACTACAAAAGTTGAAGCACTCACCGCAGTGGGACCGCAGTACGTCGAACTGTGTCGAACAGTCGAACAGTCTGCTGCCCTCTTGCGTTGTGGGATTGTCTATAAAAGCTAGAGAACGCAAAGTTCTAATCCTGCTAATTGGAACTACACAACGAAATGTAGGGTCAAAAGTAATCAAGGAAATATACAAGGGGTCCCTCTTCCCTATGAAAAGAAAAGAAAAAAATGAGCACTACTAAGTCCATTAAAACTAAACAGAGAAAAAAATAAGTGAATGCTCAGCTCCGACTGTGAAACAATGTATAGAAAGTGCTTTAAAATGCAAGGTTTTTCTCTCTTGGTCACCATGTAAGAGCGTCTCTAAAACGCTAAGTTTCCTTTATGAAAATACAAAATTCTCTCATTCACATGTCGCCCCCTCCCCGTCGTGAAAAACCTCCCCTGATACCCCTCCAGATCCTTGCTCCCGCACTCTACCAACCCCCCCCCCCCCCCCCCCCCCAAAAAAAAAAAAAAAAAAAAAAAAAAAAAAAATCTACCTCTTTTTCATTCTTCAGTGTTGGCAAGTATGTGATGACCATGTAGAAATTGAATGAAAACCGATGAACTAAAAGTATCAAAACACTTGCTTTGATATGGTAAATCAATTTCAAAACTTCATTACAAGAAGAAATGATGATATTTCAGGCATATTTGTGATGCACCAAGGTTCAGCATGAAAGACTGGTTTTAAAATAAGTGTTTTTGGCCCTTAATTATGCATGCAAACTCAAGTGACATTCTTGATGTCCTGTACTTTGCGGGGTTATCCATACTTTTATAGAATGCCCTTCAAATACGACAAATTGACTGACAAAGGTGAATAAAAATAATCAAAATGCCAGATGTACAAATAATTTTTGATAGCCAAAATCACTTAACTTTTGAAAAAAAAAATCAGAATATGCCAATAATCAAATTTGTTTTGGTTTTTGATTCATAGAAAACATGTGAAGTAAATCTTACAATGTAAATAGCTTTGGGAGGTTTGTTTTCATTTTTTTTTTAAATTTCATATACCTTGATGTAGTCTTTTCACAGGTGAGCAAATAATTGTTTGATACACTATATACATGGTATACAAGGCGAAGGATATTCCTCATAAGTTGTCATGAAGCCATGAAAATGAAAATATCTAAGCCTTTACAGTTTACACCACTCAACTGCACTTATACTTACCAGAACAAAATATGTACTACCGGTAATTCTTGCACCCTTAAACAGCAGTTACTTTGTCTCATAGAAATATTCTAAGATTTTTATGCCATGTAATAGAAAATATACTTACCTAACCTATAGGCCTATCCGCATGCAGGTATAAACATTTCCTGGAAATGTTTTGAAATATTCAGATGGCGAGGCTTTTTCTGGGACACACACTGTAGGCCTACCTTATATACCAAACGCCCTTGGCATTGGGCCACTCACCCTGCCCCCAGCATATACTCGTTTCTATGTGTGTGGTGTGTGCAGTGTGTGAAGGGTGTGCAGTGCAAGTATCTTTGAGGAAGAATTTAGTTACCGGTAATTTCTTATCAATTCGATAATCCCCCAATTTCTTAACTGGAGACACCTGTCTTCATGTATAACTAACTTTCCCAATTACATTGGAAAAACTAGTTTTGTTTTTGTTTTTGTTTTTTGTTTTGTTTTTGTTTTCCATTGCTGGGCCCTCTTGCATCAAGAGTTGCGATTATTCATAAACACAAGTCAAAAAATTAAACGCAAGTCCCAAATACTCATTCCTGATTGGTTGAAAATCAAGTTGAGTTTAATTTTTTTAGTTGCTTTTAATCGCAACTTTTAGTGCAAGAGGGCCCAGAACTCCAATTTATTATATACGGGCATTTTTCAGTCTGTGACATTAAAAACGTGTATATATTCTCATTTCAGTTAAAGGACCATTGCAACAATTTTTAAAATCAAATTTTAACTGCTTTAGTGATGCCCTTCACAGTGGAAAGATATTTCTATTTAGTTGTTTATTTTTAACTGGCCTTTAAAGGGGGTACCCAATGCTGAAACAATGTTAGCTCATTTGAAAGAGCATGATTTTGTTAGCAGAAAATCATCTGCCTAAAGTTTTTTAAAAAGTCGTGTTGCCAAGGAAACCCCCAAAAGTGGTAAGATTTCAGGATATTTTTGACCCCTCAGCTGTGACCCAGTTTCAACTGGGTACCCACTTTTACGTCAAAATGACGTCAAAGTGGGTACCTTGTCGCGCACTTATAGCAAAATGCGCGCAAGGTATAATACAAATTGTACAGTCTAGCGCGCAGCACAACTGTAATGCGCGAAACTGGGTACCCACTTTGACGTCATACCTCATACTCAAATTTTTGGGGGTCAGCTCTTGACTTTTTATGATAAAATTAGCCAAAATGCACTGATTTCGATTGAAAATCATCATATTTTTAATGTAATGTTTCTTAGAATTCTATTCTTGATCATATATCAAAATATTTTTTACCATTGTGTAATCACTTTAAGTTTCCCACATTGGCTTTTACTAAACACTCGGGTCGCGTCGCACTGGAAAACACTCGGGTCGCGGCTCGCTGGGTATGGTGCGCCAAGTGTTTACTAGGTTATTCGGTCCAAAATCTACAGTCAGTGTACAGTAAAACCAAAACCCTCATAGCCACGTCCACAAGCATATTCTGGTAAACTGATCCTCCCGCCCTCTGCTATGCACAAAGTGTTTGTAACGAAACAAAGTCAATGCCCGGGCGAAGTGAATATAGCAGGCTTAATGAGAGATCATAATTACAAATCCTGTCTGTTTATTCATATTGGTGGGAGGTTCTTGTTGCAAAATCGTCTGTTGCATTTCATTTTGTAACGAAATGGTTCACTGTTCGTGAAATCTATATAGAAAAAAAGTTTTGAGTGAACTTTTGACACTAAATTGTGCAGTTTTGGACCAAATAACTTAGTTAACACTTGGCGCCCCATACCCAGCGAGCCGCGACCCGAGTGTTTAGTAAAAGCCCCCACATTTGTCAATTATTAATCAGACTCTTTTATTCGTTATTTTTATTTTTACTCTGCAACTTGTAGGCCTATTAGAGTGTAGGTCACAATTATGTTTTACCAAAATATCCGTGTAGTCATACATACCAAAGGTGGTTAGAAACTTAAAGCTTGGTTTATAGAGCAAGTTTGGCAATACTAGTACTAGTCCACATTCTGACTCGGTTGAAAAAGTACATGTAGTAACCGTGCAGTTAGAGTTTAGAATCCCACAGGAAACTTTTTCTATTGTGTCAATCCATGCCACCCCCCCCCCCCCACCATCTTTTCTCGTCTTTCAGCCTGCTTTTCAACAGTGTAGATCATAATCTATTCATTTTGTTGCATTTAGTATGTAAATTGAAAAAAGCGAAATATAAAGAAACTATTTCAAAAAAATACCCTGATGCCTAGCCTCTGTCCTTTCTCAATGTTCTTTCTTATCTCTCTCCCCGTCGCTGACTTTGTTTGTGGTTTGTGTTTTTTCCTGTATTTGCCATTTAATGACCGGGTGGGGAGGGGGGGGGGGGGCATGCCGGAGCTATGCCACTTGTAAAGTAAAAATGCCTCGGGTCAATAAGTGCCAAAACTATAATAGGCTTTTACAGATTCAAAATTATATTAATTTTGCATTTTTTAACTTAATCACATTATACAATTTATGTGGGTATTCAAAATAAAAAAATTGCAATGCCATTCAGTAATTGATGCGAAATTCCTTCTATCTTTGTACATTTTGTCACTTTGATACTTGATGAGATAATCCCTCTTGCAGCTCCAAAAAGCTAAACTGGAATGAACTAAGCAATATGTCGTGAAGAGGTGTCATAGTGAAGATCTCTATTTTACAATAAAAAGAGAGTGCGCTGTGCAAGTAAAAATCTGGTTACATCTTAAAGAACAAGAGATCCAGTTGGAGGCTGCACGTGATAATGGAAATAAATTATTTTTTATCACAAATTACTGATAATAATTATTAAAGCATGATATTCTGCTTCAGTCAGCACGCTTCGTCAAACCAAAAGATGATGCATTCTGCCTTGAATTTACGCCACAACATCTCCCCGTACTCATAATCCTTTCAGTCCATATCGTGTTCTACAGTAATACTAGTAATAGTACTAGTACTAGTTGCTGTCTTATTTTGGACGGATTATAACCCGTCGCTATCACAAGAGGTGCATGTATGTAAAAACATCGATATATATTTAGCCTAGTTCGGTGCAAGGTGGAACAATATGGCTCACCTTGCTTTGTTGGGTAAAGCCAGGGGGTAAAGCACATAGCAAAGAAATTATGTGCATAAGAGCGTGTCTTATTGAAAACTGCGCTGCAAATCTCAATTATGACTGATTTTGGATACTTTCCCACAGTTTCCACCATTATGCATTCCTTAGAACATTTTACATGTTGTGTATTTTTATAATACTAAACAGAATTTCGCAATCAGTAGAGCTAGGTTCGGGCCTTTTTTCCGTTAAATGACTGTATATGAGATAAAATAGCAAGTGCAGGAGGGTGGGGGAGGGGGAGAAAGGGGGTAGGTCTATAAGTTAATCTTACGGCATCTAAGGAAAAGACAAGCTTGAAAGACATAAAGTGAAACAGGCCTGGGAGCGATTTTTTTTACAGGGGTGCTGAGCCCCTGAGCCACAAGTTAAGTTACCGCACCTTAAGCAAGCAGCGTTTCAGTATTCGGAGAACATGAAGGGGGGGGGGGGGGGTGTAAGACCTAAATTTGCCGACAGTTACGCTGCATTCTAAGTTTTTTTCCATACTGTTTTATTCTGATTTCATGAACAAAAATATATAATATTTCAATTTAACATTTCAAATCACATAATATAATAGTTTACATTTCATATTTTGACTTTTTTTTCAATAACTTAATATAAGCATGAATCATATATAACTTAAAAGAGAAACAATGAAATCAGTTATTATAAAAATGTTGAAGCACCACTACTCCCCCCCCCCCCCCCGCCCCAACAAAAAGTCTTCCCTTGCACATTTTGTGGAGGGCGATATACACAATGTTGTGTCTTTTTAAAAAAAAATTCTAAGAATTTCTAAATTTCAAAATTCTAAAAATTCTAAGTTTAATCCAATCCCCCCCCCCCACACACACACAAAACACAAAAAATTATTTTCAAACAATATCGCAAATGTAGATTTTTATTATTCTAATGGAGTATTTACGGGCGGCAAGGCGTTTTTCAAATTGTTTTTTGGGGTGGGGAATGACGCTTCTTTCTAGATCATGAACCACCCTGTTTTTTAATTTTGCGAGCGAGCGAAGCGAGCGAGCTGAAAATAGCCACTTTTTGAAATTTCTTGTTAAGAAAGAAGTGTTACTCTGTCATCAAAATACACTGTGGGTCTATAAGAAGGATATCCGAAGCGGAGCAGAGCAAGCCAAAATAGCCATTCTTATTATGAAAGAAGTGTTATTTTGTCGTCAAAAAGCACTGTAGGTAATTGTAGATATCTGAATGGCACGGTCACCTTGCTGCCAAATATGACTTTATTTTGGCACCTCGCTGGTCCAATTGTTTGCTGTCCAGCAAAACAAACCTGTTCATAAATATCACAAGCGAGCGAAGCGAGCGAGGAAAAACGCATTCTTTTGACGATATAAGTATTATTTCAACATCGAAATAAACTTAACATAACATTCGGTCATCTCACTTGCCGGATTTTTTTGCTTTCCGAAACCATCCTGTATAAACGAATATCACACGAGCGAGCGCTGCGAGCGAGGAAAATATACACTTTTTATAGGTAGAAGTGACAATTCGTCATCAAAATACACAATGGGCCTATAAGATATCTAAATTTGGTTACCTCGCTTGCCGAATTCGTTTGCTTTCCCAACCCATCCTGTATCCAAATGTCATACGAGCGAGCGCAGCGAACGAAAAAACAACTCTTTTTCATGGTAGTCATCAAAATGCGATATACAGTAATCCTCTATAAGATATCTAAATAATACATTTGATCACCTATATGCCGAATATGACGCTTTTTGAGCACCTGTTTGCCGTCCTTAACCCTTTTTGTTTCTACGAGCGAACGAAGCAAGCTATAGCGACAAAAGCTCTATTTTCTTTAAAAAGTAGATTTGTCACCTAAAATACACTAGATGACTTTTATAATGAACATCTTCCTGCAGAATTCCAGGATAGTCGGACACCTCGCTGACCAAATATGATATTCGAGCATCTCGCTGCTGGAATAAGAGTGCTTGCTGCCCTTGGACATTTTGTTTATTTCTATTTATAAAGAAAATTATAATATGAAGAAGATGAAGATGGGATGGGAAAGTAAATTATTCTGATGGGTGCTATGTTACCCCCTCTTGAAAATCAGGGGGTGCTGCAGCACTCCCAGCATCGATAGCCCTGGGGGGGGGGGGGGGTGCTGCAGCACCCCCAGCACCCCCGGATGCCAGGGGCCTGAAGTGAAACATATCGTACACGCTATTGTAGGCAAATGATATCGTGCAACACAACATACATCACACAAAGTAACAACAAAGTAACGCCAGAAAAATAAGAAATATGAAAGGAATTTCGTAATAATATAAGTTAAAAGTCAACCATTGTCATGACTGTATGTGGCGATGGGGCTGGGTGATTCCGGGGTAATTCCAAGGTTCATGATCACCCTCAACAATATAAGGATAGGCGGCACGCCGCGGCAGTGATAAAATAGTGTCCGCAGTATACAGTAGTGTATTGCAGCGCAAGTACATCAGTTACTCCCTTAAATAATATGATATTCAAAGCAAACTTGTTAGAATATCTCAAAGTCTCTAGTACTCTATTTCCGTTGGATTATTCTTTCAGCGATGCTGATCAAACGCCCAAGTTTGTCGTTTTTATTTTTGTTCAGCTTGCTGGCGCCCAATGTCTGCAAGGCACAACAAGACAGGAATCCAATATATTTAGAGAATGGAGCTTATAAAAACATACTCATCGCTATACACAAGGATGTAGAAGAAGATCCAGTTATCATTGAAAATATCAAGGTATATATATTTTTTTTAACTTTCTGTTTAGTCGTGTTATTTTTTTCTTTTCTCGCTATTTTTTGCTTTGTAAACTTGTTTTCCAGCTCTTTATTAACCGAACTTTATCCGGATTTACAGAAATAAAAAGAGCTTTTTGTTTTCACTTAATATGATAGCAGTATTAAAATTATGTCAATTCGATTTTACGAAACCGTTGCGTAATGTCTTCTATATTATGTCTATATACACCATCTGCATACGCGATAGAAAAAATATCATATTCCTTGCAAAGTCATGTATTTGGTATTTGGTATTCTTCTTATGATGAATGCATTTTTCATGATAAATTCGTTTCTCGAGTAAATGATGGAACTGGAAGTCGTTAATTTTTAAGAAACAAATCATATCGCAATATACTATTTAGACCCCAAAGATTTAGGGTCTTAATATATTTGGTGAAATCTGACTCATTTTTTCTAGACACTTAAAGCAACAGTCCAAGGTTCCCAATTGTAGCTAAATCACTTTCTATTCATAAAAATTTCTGAACCTGTAAGCGTCACTGTTTTTTAAACACAGGATATTTTTAGGGCAGGGTCTCCTGTGCTATTCTCTGCCACTAATCGAAGGGTCTACTTTGGGTCCATCAACATCTTAGTTCCACTCTCCTGGTCCAGGAACCCCGAGTACCAAGTAGCACAACATGAGGCCTATGAGAATGCCAACGTGCTTGTAACCAATCAAGATTGTAATCATCGTCCTTTTGTTGATAATCCATTTGGATGTGAGCGTCAAGGGCGATTCATACGTTTCTCAAAGATTTTCCTCACTGGCGAAGAATTACGCGAACATGAATTTGGAGATTCTGGTAAGACCCAAATTCTGCATTAATTCTGTTTTTTGTGAGGAATTCTTTTTATATCAATTCACATTTGACACTGTTTGATAGTAATATCAATCACTGACATGAATAATGATAATGAACATAATGCTAATAAATAACAACAATAATAATAATAATAATAATAATAATAATAATAATGATAATACACTCTAATTTCTGCTGAGTCAAATCTGATTCGGAATGGCGTCAGCTAGGAGTCAGCTGCATTCCGAGTTAAAGTGATTCAGATTTCTGAATTAATTTGACTCGGAATGGTTTGGTGTCAACCGAGAATTGATTAAATTCGAGTCCATTCCGAGTCAAATTAATTCGGAAATCCAAGCCACTTTAACTCCGAATAGAGTTGACTCCCAGCTGACACCATTCTGAGTCAAATATGATTACGCAGAAATAAGAGTGTAATAATGATAATGATAATAATAATAATAATAATAATAATAATAATAATAATAATAATAATAATAATAATAAATAAATAATAATAATAACAATGATAATAATAATAATGATAATAACAACAACAATAATAAAACGAATAGACGAAGTGTTCCCATGGGGGGGGGGAGGAGATTGCGAGGTGGTCAACCACAAAATTATCTAATCCGTGGCAAAAAAAAAAAAAAAAACACATGCGAAATTTGAAAATGACTGTATTTTAAGAAACGAGCATAGAATAAAAAATACTTCACCAAATTCAATGATCTTCGTATCATTCTCTTTGGTAGAAGATGCTTTACCCACTAATGTAAAGAAGTTAGCTGCTTTTTCAAGGTAAAAACCGCCGTTCCGCTTTTTCTGGGTCACCTGGGCCCCGTCTTACAAAGAGTTGGGAACGATTCGGATCAATTGCAACTTTGAGATTGATCGCAACTCCAATCTCTTAAGTACACAGTTGAGATTGATTCTAATCGATCGCAAGTCTTTGTAAGACGGGCCCCGGTATATATATATATATATATATATATATATATATATATATATATATATATATATCCATATTTTACTATCTTACGGAAAGGCGAACCTAACAATGAGGTTTATTCCGTCACGATAGAAATTCTACGGAAAGGCGCACTCGACCCTACGGAAAGGGGAATTTGAACAATAGGCCTAATATAGAAAGGAAGTTCGCCCTATGGTAGGATATATACACACACAAACCTCACAAAATGTTATTAACCACTTTGTCTTTGGATAATAGCTCAAATGTGGTGTGTTGTATGGGACAACTTTTAACAGAATTTGAAAGAAAATTTAATTTCAAACATTTTTGACCCTTCATTAATTGAAATCGAATAATGAATGTGAGCACAGTGGCGATTCATTATGTAAATACCCTTAAAATATAAGTTGCAGCAATATTGATATGGCAGTCTCTATTCACAGAGTGGATTCTGGCTGTCAACTTCATCTCTTTGTTTTAGGACAACATGGTATAACAAAACACAGAACGGCGGTCTATATACTAATATTGAAATTAATGAGAGTCAAAGTATGTGCTGATCAAAGTCATTCTAAATGCATGAGGCAATGGATGTCCGGCAAAGAAAAGTGTCAGCGCCCAAATGGATGCCTAGGTTGTCTGAAAATGAGAGATGGCATCTTGCCGGGCGTTATTGACTGATTCGAAGGAAATAAATGTGAATTCGGTTTTAAAAATTCAATTCAAGGGAAAACAATAAATAAATGTCAGAACTAATATACTCAAAATAAGATGAAATCAACGTTTCGAATTATTAACTTTCGAATTATTAACTTGCATCCCAAGTCATGAAATTCACGACCCGCGGTGCGAAATTCAGGACTGGGATGCAAAGTTCACGCCACGGGTCCTGAATTTCGCATCGCGGGTCGTGAATTTCACGTCGCACATGACCTGTTGTCGAGCGTACTTCCGGGCCACCATACATAATGCTAGATGGGGTGAAATCAACCCGAGTTTGGGGCCCTTTGGGGAAATCCTGAGGGCTACCCCCGTCGCGGCTATACGTTCAGGCTGCAAGCATTTTGTGAATGAGAGGTCAAATCTCATATTTAAGATTGGGTAACTATTTCGGGACAGGGTCCCAGACCACTTATAAAAGTTAAAAATATTAAACCAAGCTTGCTTGCTTCCACTCTTCATTCGTAAAATCCAAGTTAAACGTTGTGCCGTTATAACAGATTTCATATCTACCATTTTGAGGCCTCCTTCCTCGACTTGTTGTGTAAGAACATTTCGTCTAACTTTATCCGTTCCTTTCCATAAAAAGTCATAAAATATAGTTTCAATTTCTTTTACGACCATGCTATGTATCAGAATTGACGAGAATATAGATAAACTTGGATATACCAAAAGATTTAATGATCTGTATTTCATCAAATAAAGTGACATTTTCCCACATATTCATTTTCCACCTGAGTGACTGATAAATATTTGCATTGTACCCAACTTTTGTTCCCGGGGGGGGGGGGGGGGGGTTACTCGACCCCAAAAGTGGTAGGTATGTGCCGCGGGCGAGACAAAAAAACGGGGGGCTTTGGAACGGGCTTATTGTGAAAAGGAGGGTCTTCGGAACGGGCTTCGGAACTATAAATGTTTGTGAAAACGGGGGTCTTTGGAACGGTTCGCCTGCGTGTGAGTGCGTATGTATCCCTGCGGAACGGGCATACGTGCATGCAACTAGCCCGGCGGCACGGCCGCCGGGTGCGCTCGCGCAGAGGCGATGGTCGGACAGCGCTCTGCGGGCCGCTTTTCACCAAAAATGCAGCTCATTGTAGCGGATCAATGCGGCCGGAACGGCGTAGCGAAAAATATGCGAAGCTTTGGAACGGATTTCTTTCTTCTTTTTTCTCGATAAGAAGAAAAATGCTATGCTTTGGAACGGCTTTCTTTGTTCTTTTTTTCAATAAGATAAAAATGCTATGCTTTGGAACGGAAATTTGAGTGTAAAAATGGGGGTCTTCTCCGCGGCACATACCCACCACGCATTATATACTGAGTGCCCCCCCCCCCCCGGGAGAACACTACGATCTTTCCCAACCTTCAGTATTTCTGTTTTGTTTCTGTTCAGACTAGAGTATCTACCAAATTGTCTGAGTATATCTAGTAATACTTCAACCGAGTTATGGTCTAAACAAAGAGCACAAAAATCATCCGCATATAATGATAGTTTTGATTGAGCCAAGAGTAATAGTATTTAATACTTAGTATTTAATACTATTACTAATACCTCTGACCTATGTTGCATTTCATAAACGAGAGACCAGCATTTCAAATGCGATCGGGAAAAAGGTACGGGGACAGATGATCTCCTTGTTTTACATCTCTGGATATAGGAAAATACCCGGTAGAAGTGCCATTATTGAGTACACACCCTTCATTGATACAATAGAGTATTTTAACCCATTTAATAAATGTTGGGCCTAGGCCAACAGACTCATTTGCTTTACAAATATACTCATGGTATATTGAGTCGAATGCTTTTCTAAAATCAAGTGTGGTTCGCAACTTATATCAAGTCAACCAAACATTGTCTTCTATATACTGAAACCCGTATTAATTAGATTTTGAAATATGTAAAATATTAAAATTAATATTTACTTTTCATAGCACAAGATTTCCATACAATATTTGTGAAATATATCACATCTTATATACCCTCATTGTGACCTTAAGTACCACTGTTACCCTCTTGTTACTCTCGTTACCTTTGTTATTCTTGTCATTCAAATGCACCACTGCTATTTTTTGTACAGGCATGTGTATATAACATTTGTTATATATCTACGAAAGAATATTGATACCAGTGATGAACAAGAATTTAGTAAAATGCAAATAAAATTAGGGGATCCTACATGCCTAATGGGAATTAATAATTTTCGGAGAATAAGCTCAAAGGGTATGATTTAATCGACAAGCATGATGCTTTCACCCAGGCCTGCTTTTAACATTTCATTTTTAACTTGATTTCCATTTATGAAGGTAAAGTAATTACTCGCCAGTTTGCTAAACTTCGCTGGGGTGTTTTTGATGAGGACTATATATCAGAGACCGATGCTGAGCCTTACTACCCGTCAAACTCTATAGATGGTCCACGCCTACAAGGAACAAGATGCTCCCCAGAAGTTCTTGGAGATCTCCTGGATGGAGACAGGCGATGTAAGCAAAATCCCAGTGGGGATTTACCCGAATCTTGTAGATTCGTCCCGGACTCAGTCGGGCAAACTGCTGTGGCGTCATTAATGTTTGCAACCAATATTCACTCGGTGAGTTATTCAGAGTAATCAATTTTATCATTAAAGCGAAATAATGCTTTGTCATGTTTGTTGCAAATGCCAACGCAAGTGTGACGAGTGCTTGTATTTTCCCTACAATCGGTCAGATCTACTCTTGGCCTAAATAACTCATCGAGAAGAACATTTACAAACAAACTTTATAGTCTGGGAGCCTGTACCTAAAATGTCATCCCATTTCACATTATGAGCTTTGACCCCTTAAAGTCAATTCATTCACGAAATATTCTAGTTTGAACGTTGCTGTCGGGGTAGGTCTGGGGGTACACGAAAGGTTCGCAAAGTTGGCTTTACTTTCTTTTAACATTATGCAAATGTGCAAATGGCTTTGTCAGAGTAAGTTGCTTGATTATCCAATACTACAACACAAACAAATATGACATTTCAGTCGAGATGGGTTTACATAGAACTTGGGGTAAACATTTCCCTTAGGGCCCATGGACCAAATTTTAACCCCCTTTCAGAATAGAGTCTGATACTCCCCTGAAAAAACACACACATTGACTTAGCTTTGACCTAACATGAACATGATAGAAATATGTTGAGTTCGGAAAAAGACAAGTTGCATTGGGAGAGGTATTGGAGAAAATTTGATATTTTGAGTACCGCACATAATTGATATGGAGAGCTGTCCTCAAAGCCTGCTATTTTAAAGCGATATTGCCAATCTAAGCATTATCGTAGAAAGTAGATCAAGACTTTTCAAACTAACATTTCAAACTTTCATAACTTTTTCATGTACTTATGGGGCCCTATGGGAGATCAACAAAATGTGAATGGGCTACCCCGGTTTTTAAATGAATAAATGAAATAAAATAAAATAAAATTACATTCGTAAATGATTTTTATCTTTTTTTTTTCAAAATGTTTCTCTCTGTATTTTCTTTTCAGTATTTTTGACTTCTTTCAAGGGTTTCCTTCTCCTTATAAGTTTAGAAATTATTGTATATGCCATGTGCATTTTTACCGTTGTATGTATGTTTTGAATTCATGTTTTTATGTACATATTTTTATGTGAATGCAGGGCTCTCTGGGAGAGCAGGTCCACAAATGGACTTGAAATGAGACCACCCTGTTGAAATAAAACTGAATAATTGAATAAATAAATAAATAAATAAATAAATAAATAAATAATAAATAAATTAGAAATTCAGCATTGCTTTTCATGCGCCTTGAGCACTCCACAGATTGGATTTGACGCTATTAGTTACATTTGTTATCATTATTGTTATTAAATTCGGTTTTTTATTCCTTTCTAACAGAGATAAAATACATGTACACATTGGTAATCATAATATAGTACATAGTAATATTGTTCATCTTCACTTGTTTGACAAAGGTGCTTGCACGTGTGTATGTATATGAACACATGAATGACAGATTACAACATGGTAGCCACATGGCCAAAATGTATATCAGGCAGCTACACGTATTTTCATGTTTGAAAATAGATGAAGAAGTACATTGGTTTGTTTACACATGATCCATATTTCACTACTTTTGAGGAAGCAATACAAATTCCACAATATTAGAATGATCAGTTGAAACCAAATTTCACCCCAGGGAAAATATCATAGTCAAATTGTTTGATGTGATTTGACTTGAATAGCTCGAATTGAATAAGATGCTTTTGAGTGGGTAGTGAGCTTTCAATACGTCAGTAGCATTATCGGGCAGTTATAGTCAAAGGGCACTTTTTTCAAGAGAGTGTTAAACCCCATTCCAGAAAGATTTTTTTTTTTGTCAGTTTTTATATTTTTTAAATTTACAGCTATACCTTTTCCTTCTAACAGAATTTTATCCATAGGCCTGAGCGAGAAACATTTCCCCCAATTTTTGAAAGCCGTCTGAAACCCCATTCCGGCAGAAAACTTTGTTAGTTTTGTGTTTTGGTAATGTAAAGTGTATAGTCATACAAATTTCAAAGTTAAAGTGCATAGTTAGGTGGGGAAATAACCCAACTTTGTGGCCCTGTTGGGAGGCATGGGGACCATCCCCGCTCGCTACGTTCCGGGTGACGAATTTTATGTGAAGAATTTTATGTAACTTTGAGGGGTGCAACATGATAAGTAAAATGTGGTGACTATTTCGAGACAGGTTCCTGGCCCCATTACATGTATATAAAAATAACGTCTACAGTGCGTCCCAAAAAATGTGTACAGTTGGAAAAAATTCTTGCCGTCTGAGGATTTCAAAACATTTTAATGAATTTTTCATACCTGTTAATGGCTCGGGATCTCTTCTATCAAATGCCATCCAAAAATCTAAAAATATTTTACGCTTGAGTGAACAGACATAACTTTTGTGAAAGGGTGCAAATTTAAAGCTTGACAAGTATGGTGGCCCTGAAGTACGCTCGACAACAGGTCATATGCGACGTGAATTTCGCATCCCAGGTCCTGAACTTTGCATCCTAAGTCGTGAAATTCACGACCCGCGATGCGAAATTCATGACCCGTGGCGCATAATTTGCATCCCAAGTCGTGAAATTCACGACCCGCGGTGCGAAATTCAGGACCCGTGGCGCGAACTTTGCATCCCAGTCCTGCATTTCGCACCGCGGGTCGTGAATTTCACGACTTGGGATGCAAAGTTTGCGCCACGGGTCATGAATTTCGCATCGCGGGTCGTATATTTCACGACTTAGGATGCAAAGTTCAGGACCTTGGATGCGAAATTCACGTCGCACATGACCTGTTTTCGAGCGTACTTCAGGGCCACCATAGACAAGAATTGATATTTGTTCAGGTTAGTATCAGCTGGGCTGAGAGTAGTGTAAACTTTGAAGGCTTGGAAATTTTCATATTCTGATACCTTTACAACATTTCATAAATTAATATCATTGTTTGTGTGTATGTTCTGACATATCTCATTAACATGTCAAAACGAATTGAGTGAGGATTTTAATACTTGATTTGTTGATTTGAAATATTACTTTTAGGTAAGTTCTTACCATTAAAACTTGCATATGTTGGATAACAGAAAAAGAATATCAGCATGTAGTCATGCAGACCAAACATCAACCACAATCAGTCAGTCAATCAATCAGTTATCAATCAATAGGTCAATCAATCAATCGATCAATCAATCAACCATTCAGAAAACAACCAATCGATTCATGCACTCATTCAATTCCAAAGACAAGTGAATTGACAGAAGTGAATAATTGCAATCTTCAAGGCAAACGTGCAAGTTTTATGACCATTCCTATTTACTTCAATGTTAACATACCATGAAACATGCCATTGTTTTGTCATATGCCTTTCCTCCACCTGCCAAACGAAACAACAAGGTAAAATTACTAACAGAATTATAGTATCCTCCTTCAAGAAATGTTCACATTTTAGTCACATTCATGAAAGTTACACATTTACATTGCATATTGCCGTTTTTCATTTGTGCCATCTCACTTGTCTTTGGATTGAATGATTGGTTAACTGCTTTTATGATCGATGGAATGATTGATTGACCTATTCATGATTGATTGATTAACTGATTGGCTGATCTTTTCGCGTGACCATGTTAAAACTTACCTAAATTAATATTACAAAACAATCAATAAAACATGCAATTACTTACTCAAGCATTACATGTTAATGGATATGTCATAACATACACGAAACAATGGATATCCACTCATAAATCGCCAGAAAACCCTCAGAATAGGTATATTATAAGCCCCCACAGTTCACACTACTGTCCGCTCGCTGATGGCAAACCAGCATAAATACCCATTCTTGTCAAGTCTGCATTTTGCCCCCTTTCAGAAAAGTATATTTTTGCTCGCTCAAGCGCAAATTATTTTTCGATTTTTGGTGGAATCTGATAGAAGACTCTTTGGGCTATCCGCCGGTATAAAAATTTCCTGAAAATATGTTAAAAGGCTTAGATGGCAAGAATTTTTCCAACTGTACACTTTTTTGGGACGCACTGTAGTATTATCGGTGTGCATTTTGAAAAGACCGATTTGGTGGATTTAGAATGTTCCCGACATGCCCGATATGATCGCCTTTTCACGACAAATAAAATGATTAAAAACAAACTGCTTCGCCTTGATTTTTGATGAATTAAAAAAGCAATATACATACATTCCTTGATTGGATTTCAATTCTTTTGCTCTCTGGCTCTCTCTTTAAATTTCTTCTGCTGACGTGAACAACTGAACCGTGATTAATGTTACTGAACAATTGGATATTATTGAACAATGAGGAAGAATTCTGAAATCTAAAAATTTTGAGGGTTTTCCCCTCAAGTTTCAAAATTGAGAGATGTTGACAAGCCGTTCGTTTCATTAGTTCTGTACAAGGGAGTTTCATAAAAGTATACAACTTACAATACATTGCGCCCAATTGATCCGAAGGGTTAAATCGGAGGTACCATTTAGAACCGTTATTAACCGTGATTTACCGTGATGAACCGTGATTAATGTTACTGAACAATTAGATAATTGGGTTAAATCGGAGGTACCATTTAGAAATGGATACATATTTTGAAATATCCACGAGAAGAAAAAAAAATCTGTAAAGCTGTAAAGCTGTCAGCATTACGGTGCTATTTTCATGCATCCACTTTTTTCTCTTTAAAAATAGAATAAATAAAATCATGATGGAGTAGCGCGAGTCGATTCGCTGTGAATCAATTGTTTTTATTATTATCACAGTATTTTGTGTATCACACGTGACAAGTAATTTCAGAGATTGTCCTCTACCTGATCAAAAGAAAAGATTAAAAACAGGTTTATGTTTATATGTATCTATCCAATATTACTATGATAGACAAAAGTAGAGCTTTCAATAATGTTCAGAAGATTTTGTCTTCTTTATTGTTTGACTTTAGTAAAAGTGATATGATATAAGCATCTATTAGGCTATTCTAAGTGCATAAAACGGCCACTGCCCAACCCCACCCCCGATAAAGGGGAAAAGTTCTGTTATAATTTTTTTTTTTTAAACTCTTCTTTCTACATTGAGCGACTCTTTAGTTCTGGAGGGTTACTGGATTTTCCTATGATTTTGATATTCTTTGTTTATATTTCAAAATGCAGCTAGTCGGCTCTTTCCCACGATGTAAATGATTTAGTAAAAGACCTTTAATGGTTCCATTTTTTAAATATACAGATCGACATGTTCTGTGACAACCAAAAAGACCAGGCGGGGTACCATAATTACGAGGCTCCTAACCTACAGAATAAGAAATGCGATTATCAGAAGCATCTGGGAAGTGATGAGGAAATCTGCAGATTTTCGGTATGGAAACAGTCCTCCCTTGCCAGAGGATACCGACATATTCCCAAACTTCACTGTTGTACAGCTGGCCGAGGCACTGAGGATTGTTCTTGTTTTAGATACCAGTGATCTATGAAAGACGTAAGTTACGTGTTCACTTGTCAAGGAATTATCATAACGTTAACCATGTTGATAATAAAGACGTGAGAAGTAAGATACGAGAAGATCTCTCTCTCTCTCTCTCTCTTCCTTAATGATGATGATAATAACAACAACATCAATAATAATGATGATGATAATAATAATAATAATTGTTTCATTGAAACAGAAGTTTCTGTAATTTGATTTTAGATTTTTCTTTCCAAGATAATTTAAAGTCAGAAGACACCATACCATGAGTTGCAGCAGCCATATTGCTCTGAAGAAAGTCAGAGTTACTATCTTCCAGTGGGACAGAATATCCCAAAAGTTAGTACTTTCCGTCAAGTTATTACGCCGCCCAAAGAGTGAGTTTAAATCATGAAATATTCATTATTCATTTTCTGAAGTATAAATATGTGTACTTAAGTCATTGCTGAAATATGAGTGCAAAACTATGTTCAAAGTGAGGCAAGTTGATTTGGTTTTTGGCATGCAGCATAATTTAGGGTAGTGTATATGCTGACATAAAGGTCAGTGGTTGGAAGAGTTTATTTGGCTTAAAATGTTGCAATTTGGTAGCATTTTGAAGGAAAGCTGAATTTCCAGCTGAAATTTGTAATACAAGCCACAAAGACACAAAGTATTGCATAGATGTAAAATGAAATGATTGTAGACCTATATCAAGCTAGATTTCCATTTATGTAGATAGGTTGGTCTTTTACCTCAAAAATTGGGAAACTATGTTTGAATTGATAAGTAGTGAATTGATAAGTAGGAATTGATTTCACACAAAGAAGATTGGCTACAAAACTAGGCCACTGCTCTTAGGGTCATGCATAAATGAAACTGATTTTAAAATTTAGGATTTGACTTCATGCGAATATATGTATGCATTAGATATTTGGTTGATCATTTGGATGAAGAAGAGTAATTGTGTGAATCATGCAGATTAGATATTTAGGCAAAGTAAGCTGTGGTGAAATAGAGATTGCATCCTGTTCATATAAGTTCATAAAAGATACAAAAGATGTCAGAAGAACATGCATGGATTTTGTCAAGTATTGAAATAATAAGATTATAAAGACAGTTGTAGTTTGGATGCATAAAAGCACATATGAAAACTGTTTGAAAGAAAATGCTAAGTTATAAGTCGATATGAATTTCTGGAGAATGATTTTCGATAATTTTGTTTGTGACATATGAAATGAAAAGAGGGTCTATTTGAATCAGGCGATAACTGATTTATCTGTTGGTTTGAAGTGACGTAATAAGTGTTCTTGTGCTATCAATTACTCTGAAACTAGTAGGGTTCTACTTTTTGGTAGGATCGGTGAGAAGAAACTTGAATTCCTGATATGGATGTGTCGTTCATACATCCAAGTGGCGTAACAGCGGGGGGGGGGGGGGGGGGGCAGGGTGGCAGAGTGCCCCCCCTCTGAAGATTTCAGCGGGAAAATCCACCAAACCACGGGGAAAAATGAAAAGGAGGGAAAGAAGAAAAAAGGAAGGGAGAAAGGGAAAGGAAGAAGAAGAAAGGAAAAGAAAAAGAAGAAAAGGAAAAGAAAGAATGGAAAGGGAAAGAAAAAGAAGGAGAAAGGGAAAGGACGGAGAAAAAAAAAAACGAAAAAGAGAGTTTCGGAAAAATCAGAGAAGAGAGGTGAAAAATTTAAAGGGGGGAAAAAAGAAGAAAGCAAAGGGAAACAAAAGAACGAGTGAAAATTTAGTACCAAACCCCGGAGTTTCCGGGTGCTCCACTCCCTGGACCCCCGCAGTGGCTTCCCTGTAGACCCCATCAGGGGCCCTAAGCCAGAACCCTGGGCCCCACCCGCTAAAGGCTTCTCAACAAGCAACTCGCGGTGCGGGCTTATCTCCGCATATTCTATTTCTAGACTTAGTTACCGGGAAATTTTCGGCTCTGCCCCCCCCCCCCCCCCGATAACAGGCAGAGAATGTATGAGACCGGGAACAGACAACGAACAATTCACAGAACCGTCCGAGCTTCCGCGCTTCGCGAGGGAGGGGAAAATCACCATCCCTGCACCCTCCCCCTAGTATGCCTAGGGAGCTTTGCACTATCGTTCTCCTAAAAGAAAATCCTAGCTACACCACTCATTCTAAACTTAATTACCGGGAACTTTTGGCTATGCGTATGCCCCCTCCCCTACCCCCGATAACAGGCAGAGAGCGTACTAAGAAGAGCGGGAACTGACAGCGAAAAAACGTCGGAGCTTCCGCGCATTGCGCGGGAGGGGGGAAACTCCCCCCCTACCTGCACCCTCCCTCCAGGGAGCACTACCGTCCTCCTAAAATGAAATCCTAGTTGCGCGCGCGCAGAAGATAGACTTAATTACCAACAACTAACAATGCAAAGAAATGTCGGAGCTTCCGCGCTCGCGCGGGAGGGGGGAAACTCCCCCTTCCCTGCATCCTCCCCTCTTGGCGTAAATTCCGGGGGGGGGGGATCTATCACCCCCACCTGGGGGAGAGGGGG
>CM057158.1:1670923-1696077 GCA_029962745.1 Echinometra lucunter
CACAGTGGCGATTCATTATGTAAATACCCTTAAATATAAGTTGCAGCAATATTGATATGGCAGTCTCTATTCACAGAGTGGATTCTGGCTGTCACTTCATCTTATCTCTTTGTTTTCGGACAACATGGTATAACAAAACACAGAACGGCGGTCTATAACTAATATTGAATTAATGAGAGTCAAAGTATGTGCTGATCAAGTCATTCTAAATGCATGAGGCAATGGATGTCCGCAAAGAAAAGTGTCAGCGCCCAAATGGATGCCTAGGTTGTCTGAAATGAGAGATGGCATCTTGCCGGGCGTTATTGACTGATTCGAAGGAAATAAATGTGAATTCGGTTTTAAAAATTCATTCAGGGAAACAATAAATAAATGTCAGAACTAATATACTCAAAATAAGATGAAATCAACGTTTCGAATTATTACTTTCGAATTATTACCTTGCATCCCAAGTCATGAAATTCACGACCCGCGGTGCGAAATTCAGGACTGGGATCAAGTTCACGCCACGGGTCCGGAATTATCGCATCGCGGTCGTGAATTTCACGTCGCACAATGACCTGTTGTCGAGCGTACTTCCGGGCCACAGGCACCATACATAATGCTAGATGGGGGTGAAATCAACCCGAGTTTGGGGGCCCTTTGGGAAATCCTGAGGGCTACCCCCGTCGCGGCTATACGTTCAGGCTGCAAGCATTTTGTGAATGAGAGGTCAAATCTCATATTTAGATTAGGGTAACTATTTCGGGACAGGGGTCCCAGACCACTTATAAAAGTTAAAAATATTAAACCAAGCTTGCTTGCTTCCACTCTTCATTCGTAAATCCAAGTTAAACGTTGTGCCGTTATAACAGATTTCATATCATACCATTTGAGGCCTCCTTCCTCGACTTGTTGTGTAAGACATTTCGTCTAACTTATCCGTTCCTTTCCATAAAAAGTCATAAAATATAGTTTTCAATTTCTTTTACGCACCATGCTATGTAATCAGAATTGACGAGAATATAGATAACTTGGATATACCAAAAGATTTAATGATCTGTATTTCATCAAATAAAGTGACATTTTCCCACATATTCATTTTCCACCTGAGTGACTGATAAATATTTGCATTGTACCCAACTTTTGTTCCCGGGGGGGGGGGGGGGGTTACTCGACCCCAAAAGTGGTAGGTATGTGCCGCGGGCGAGACAAAAAAACGGGGGCTTTGGAACGGGCTTATTGTGAAAAGGAGGGTCTTCGGAACGGGCTTCGGAACTATAAATGTTTGTGAAAACGGGGGTCTTTGGAACGGTTCGCCTGCGTGTGAGTGCGTATGTATCCCTGCGGAACGGGCATACGTGCATGCAACTAGCCCGGCGGCACGGCCGCCGGGTGCGCTCGCGCAGAGGCGATGGTCGGACAGCGCTCTGCGGGCCGCTTTTCACCCAAAAATGCAGCTCATTGTAGCGGATCAATGCGGCCGGAACGGCGTAGCGAAAAATATGCGAAGCTTTGGAACGGATTTCTTTTTTTTCCTTTTTTCTCGATGAGAAGAAAATGCTATGCTTTGGAACGGCTTTCTTTGTTCTTTTTTTCAATAAGATAAAAATGCTATGCTTTGGAACGGAAATTTGAGTGTAAAAATGGGGGTCTTCTCCGCGGCACATACCCACCACGCATTATTACTGAGTGCCCCCCCCCCCCCCCGGGAGAACACTACGATCTTTCCCAACCTTCAGTATTTCTGTTTTGTTTCTGTTCAGACTAGAGTATCTACCATTGTCTGAGTATATCTAGTAATACTTCAACCGAGTTATGGTCTAAACAAAGAGCACAAAAATCATCCGCATATAATGATAGTTTTGATTGAGCCAAGAGTAATAGTATTTAATACTTAGTATTTAATACTATTACAATACCTCTGACCTATGTTGCATTTCATAAACGAGAGACCAGCATTTCAAATGCGATCGGGAAAAAGGTACGGGGACAGATGATCTCCTTGTTTTACATCTCTGGATATAGGAAAATACCGGTAGAAGATTGCCATTATTGAGTACACACCCTTCATTGATACAATAGAGTATTTTAACCCATTTAATAAATGTTGGGCCTAGGCCAACAGACTCATTATGCTTTACAAATATACTCATGGTATATTGAGTCGAATGCTTTTCTAAAATCAAGTGTGGTTCGCAACTTATATCAAGTCAACCAAACATTGTCTTCTAATATACTGAAACCCGTATTAATTAGATTTTGAAATATGTAAAATATTAAATTAATATTTACTTTTCATAGCACAAGATTTCCATACAATATTTGTGAAATATATCACATCTTATATACCCTACATTGTGACCTTAAGTACCACTGTTACCCTCTTGTTACTACTCTCGTTACCTTTGTTATTCTTGTCATTCAAATGCACACTGCTATTTTTTGTACAGGCATGTGTATATAACATTTGTTATATATCTACGAAAGAATATTGATACAGTGATGAACAAGATTTAGTAAAATGCAAATAAAATTAGGGGATCCTACATGCCTAATGGGAATTAATAATTTTCGGAGAATAAGCTCAAAGGGTATGATTTAATCGACAAGCATGATGCTTTCACCCAGGCCTGCTTTTAACATTTCATTTTAACTTGATTTCCATTTATGAAGGTAAAGTAATTACTCGCCAGTTTGCTAAACTTCGCTGGGGTGTTTTTGATGAGGACTATATATCAGAGACCGATGCTGAGCCTTACTACCGTCAAACTCTATAGATGGTCCACGCCTACAAGGAACAAGATGCTCCCCAGAAGTTCTTGGAGATCTCCTGGATGGAGACAGGCGATGTCAGCAAAATCCCAGTGGGGATTTACCCGAATCTTGTAGATTCGTCCCGGACTCAGTCGGGCAAACTGCTGTGGCGTCATTAATGTTTGCAACCAATATTCACTCGGTGAGTTATTCAGAGTAATCAATTTTATCATTAAAGCGAAATAATGCTTTGTCATGTTTGTTGCAAATGCCAACGCAAGTGTGACGAGTGCTTGTATTTTCCCTACAATCGGTCAGATCTACTCTTGGCCTAAATAACTCATCGAGAAGAACATTTACAAAACAAACTTTATAGTCTGGGAGCCTGTCCTAAAAATGTCATCCCATTTCACATTATGCAGCTTTGACCCCTTAAAGTCAATTCATTCACGAAATATTCTAGTTTGAAAACGTTGCTGTCGGGGTAGTGTTCTGGGGTACACGAAAGGTTCGCAAGTTGGCTTTACTTTCTTTTAACATTATGCAAATGTGCAAATGGCTTGTCAGAGTAAGTTGCTTGATTATCCAATACTACAACACAAACAAATATGACATTTCAGTCCGAGATGGGTTTACATAGAACTTGGGGTAAACATTTCCCTTAGGGAGCCCATGGACCAAATTTAACCCCCCTTTCAGAATAGAGTCTGATACTCCCCTGAAAAAACACACACATTGACTTAGCTTTGACCTAACATGAACATGATAGAAATATGTTGAGTTCCGGAAAAAGACAAGTTGCATTGGGAGAGGTATTGGAGAAAATTTGATATTTTGAGTACCGCACATAATGATATGGAGAGCTGTCCTCAAAGCCTGCTATTTTAAAGCGATATTGCCAATCTAAGCATTATCGTAGAAAGTAGATCAAGACTTTTCAAACTAACATTTCAACTTTCATAACTTTTTCATGTACTTATGGGGCCCTATGGGAGATCAACAAAATGTGAATGGGCTAACCCCCGGTTGTTAAATGAATAAATGAAATAAAATAAAATAAAATTACATTCGTAAATGATTTTTATCTTTTTTTTTTTCAAAATGTTTCTCTCTGTATTTTCTTTTCAGTATTTTTGACTTCTTTCAAGGGTTTCCTTCTCCTTATAAGTTTAGAAATTATTGTATATGCCATGTGCATTTTTACCGTTGTATGTATGTTTTGAATTCATGTTTTTATGTACATATTTTTATGTGAATGCAGGGCTCTCTGGGAGAGCAGGTCCACAAATGGACTTGAAATGAGACCACCCTGTTGAAATAAAACTGAAATAATTGAATAAATAAATAAATAAATAAATAAATAAATAAATAAATAAATAAATTAGAAATTCAGCATTGCTTTTCATGCGCCTTGAGCACTCCACAGATTGGATTTGACGCTATTAGTTACATTTGTTATCATTATTGTTATTAAATTCGGTTTTTATTCCTTTCTAACAGAGATAAAATACATGTACACATTGGTAATCATAATATAGTACATAGTAATATTGTTCATCTTCACTTGTTTGACAAAGGTGCTTGCACGTTGTGTATGTATATGAACACATGAATGACAGATTACAACATGGTAGCCACATGGCCAAAATGTATATCAGGCAGCTACACGTATTTTCATGTTTGAAAATAGATGAAGAAGTACATTGGTTTGTTTACACATGATCCATATTTCACTACTTTTGAGGAAGCAATACAAATTCCACAATATTAGAATGATCAGTTGAAACCAAATTTCACCCCAGGGAAAATATCATAGTCAAATTGTTTGATGTGATTTGACTTGAATAGCTCGAATTGAATAAGATGCTTTTGAGTGGGTAGTGAGCTTTCAATACGTCAGTAGCATTATCGGGCAGTTATAGTCAAAGGGGCACTTTTTTCAAGAGAGTGTTAAACCCCATTCCAGAAAGATTTTTTTTTTTGTCAGTTTTTATATTTTTTAAATTTACAGCTATACCTTTTCCTTCTAACAGAATTTTATCCATAGGCCTGAGCGAGAAACATTTCCCCCAATTTTTGAAAGCCGTCTGAAACCCCATTCCGGCAGAAAACTTTGTTAGTTTTGTGTTTTGGTAATGTAAAGTGTATAGTCATACAAATTTCAAAGTTAAAGTGCATAGTTAGGTGGGGAAATAACCCAACTTTGTGGCCCTGTTGGGAGGCATGGGGACCATCCCCGCTCGCTACGTTCCGGGTGACGAATTTTATGTGAAGAATTTTATGTAACTTTGAGGGGTGCAACATGATAAGTAAAATGTGGTGACTATTTCGAGACAGGTTCCTGGCCCCATTACATGTATATAAAAATAACGTCTACAGTGCGTCCCAAAAAATGTGTACAGTTGGAAAAAATTCTTGCCGTCTGAGGATTTCAAAACATTTTAATGAATTTTTCATACCTGTTAATGGCTCGGGATCTCTTCTATCAAATGCCATCCAAAATCTAAAATATTTTACGCTTGAGTGAACAGACATAACTTTTGTGAAAGGGTGCAAATTTAAGCTTGACAAGTATGGTGGCCCTGAAGTACGCTCGACAACAGGGTCATATGCGACGTGAATTTCGCATCCCAGGTCCTGAACTTTGCATCCTAAGTCGTGAAATTCACGACCCGCGATGCGAAATTCATGACCCGTGGCGCATAATTTGCATCCCAAGTCGTGAAATTCACGACCCGCGGTGCGAAATTCAGGACCCGTGGCGCGAACTTTGCATCCCAGTCCTGCATTTCGCACCGCGGGTCGTGAATTTCACGACTTGGGATGCAAAGTTTGCGCCACGGGTCATGAATTTCGCATCGCGGGTCGTATATTTCACGACTTAGGATGCAAAGTTCAGGACCTTGGATGCGAAATTCACGTCGCACATGACCTGTTTTCGAGCGTACTTCAGGGCCACCATAGACAAGAATTGATATTTGTTCAGGTTAGTATCAGCTGGGCTGAGAGTAGTGTAAACTTTGAAGGCTTGGAAATTTTCATATTCTGATACCTTTACAACATTTCATAAATTAATATCATTGTTTGTGTGTATGTTCTGACATATCTCATTAACATGTCAAAACGAATTGAGTGAGGATTTTAATACTTGATTTGTTGATTTGAAATATTACTTTTAGGTAAGTTCTTACCATTAAAACTTGCATATGTTGGATAACAGAAAAAGAATATCAGCATGTAGTCATGCAGACCAAACATCAACCACAATCAGTCAGTCAATCAATCAGTTATCAATCAATAGGTCAATCAATCAATCGATCAATCAATCAACCATTCAGAAAACAACCAATCGATTCATGCACTCATTCAATTCCAAAGACAAGTGAATTGACAGAAGTGAATAATTGCAATCTTCAAGGCAAACGTGCAAGTTTTATGACCATTCCTATTTACTTCAATGTTAACATACCATGAAACATGCCATTGTTTTGTCATATGCCTTTCCTCCACCTGCCAAACGAAACAACAAGGTAAAATTACTAACAGAATTATAGTATCCTCCTTCAAGAAAATGTTCACATTTTTAGTCACATTCATGAAAGTTACACATTTACATTGCATATTGCCGTTTTTCATTTGTGCCATCTCACTTGTCTTTTGGATTGAATGATTGGTTAACTGCTTTTATGATCGATGGAATGATTGATTGACCTATTCATGATTGATTGATTAACTGATTGGCTGATCTTTTCGCGTGACCATGTTAAAACTTACCTAAATTAATATTACAAAACAATCAATAAAACATGCAATTACTTACTCAAGCATTACATGTTAATGGATATGTCATAACATACACGAAACAATGGATATCCACTCATAAATCGCCAGAAAACCCTCAGAATAGGTATATTATAAGCCCCCACAGTTCACACTACTGTCCGCTCGCTGATGGCAAACCAGCATAAATACCCATTCTTGTCAAGTCTGCATTTTGCCCCCTTTCAGAAAAGTATATTTTTGCTCGCTCAAGCGCAAATTATTTTTCGATTTTTTGGTGGAATCTGATAGAAGACTCTTTGGGCTATCCGCCGGTATAAAAATTTCCTGAAAATATGTTAAAAGGCTTAGATGGCAAGAATTTTTCCAACTGTACACTTTTTTGGGACGCACTGTAGTATTATCGGTGTGCATTTTGAAAAGACCGATTTGGTGGATTTAGAATGTTCCCGACATGCCCGATATGATCGCCTTTTCACGACAAATAAAATGATTAAAAACAAACTGCTTCGCCTTGATTTTTGATGAATTAAAAAAGCAATATACATACATTCCTTGATTGGATTTCAATTCTTTTGCTCTCTGGCTCTCTCTTTAAATTTCTTCTGCTGACGTGAACAACTGAACCGTGATTAATGTTACTGAACAATTGGATATTATTGAACAATGAGGAAGAATTCTGAAATCTAAAAATTTTGAGGGTTTTCCCCTCAAGTTTCAAAATTGAGAGATGTTGACAAGCCGTTCGTTTCATTAGTTCTGTACAAGGGAGTTTCATAAAAGTATACAACTTACAATACATTGCGCCCAATTGATCCGAAGGGTTAAATCGGAGGTACCATTTAGAAACCGTTATTAACCGTGATTTACCGTGATGAACCGTGATTAATGTTACTGAACAATTAGATAATTGGGTTAAATCGGAGGTACCATTTAGAAATGGATACATATTTTGAAATATCCACGAGAAGAAAAAAAAATCTGTAAAGCTGTAAAGCTGTCAGCATTACGGTGCTATTTTCATGCATCCACTTTTTTCTCTTTAAAAATAGAATAAATAAAATCATGATGGAGTAGCGCGAGTCGATTCGCTGTGAATCAATTGTTTTTATTATTATCACAGTATTTTGTGTATCACACGTGACAAGTAATTTCAGAGATTGTCCTCTACCTGATCAAAAGAAAAGATTAAAAAACAGGTTTATGTTTATATGTATCTATCCAATATTACTATGATAGACAAAAGTAGAGCTTTCAATAATGTTCAGAAGATTTTGTCTTCTTTATTGTTTGACTTTAGTAAAAGTGATATGATATAAGCATCTATTAGGCTATTCTAAGTGCATAAAAACGGCCACTGCCCAACCCCACCCCCGATAAAGGGGAAAAGTTCTGTTATAATTTTTTTTTTTTAAACTCTTCTTTCTACATTGAGCGACTCTTTAGTTCTGGAGGGTTACTGGATTTTCCTATGATTTTGATATTCTTTGTTTATATTTCAAAATGCAGCTAGTCGGCTCTTTTCCCACGATGTAAATGATTTAGTAAAAGACCTTTAATGGTTCCATTTTTTAAATATACAGATCGACATGTTCTGTGACAACCAAAAAGACCAGGCGGGGTACCATAATTACGAGGCTCCTAACCTACAGAATAAGAAATGCGATTATCAAAGCATCTGGGAAGTGATGAGGAAATCTGCAGATTTTCGGTATGGAAACAGTCCTCCCTTGCCAGAGGATACCGACATATTCCCAAACTTCACTGTTGTACAGCTGGCCGAGGCACTGAGGATTGTTCTTGTTTTAGATACCAGTGGATCTATGAAAGACGTAAGTTACGTGTTCACTTGTCAAGGAATTATCATAACGTTAACCATGTTGATAATAAAGACGTGAGAAGTAAGATACGAGAAGATCTCTCTCTCTCTCTCTCTCTTCCTTAATGATGATGATAATAACAACAACATCAATAATAATGATGATGATAATAATAATAATAATTGTTTCATTGAAACAGAAGTTTCTGTAATTTGATTTTAGATTTTTCTTTCCAAGATAATTTAAAAGTCAGAAGACACCATACCATGAGTTGCAGCAGCCATATTGCTCTGAAGAAAGTCAGAGTTACTATCTTCCAGTGGGACAGAATATCCCAAAAGTTAGTACTTTCCGTCAAGTTATTACGCCGCCCAAAGAGTGAGTTTAAATCATGAAATATTCATTATTCATTTTCTGAAGTATAAATATGTGTACTTAAGTCATTGCTGAAATATGAGTGCAAAACTATGTTTCAAAGTGAGGCAAGTTGATTTGGTTTTTGCATGCAGCATAATTTAGGGTAGTGTATATGCTGACATAAAGGTCAGTGTTTGGAAGAGTTTATTTTGGCTTAAAATGTTGCAATTTGGTAGCATTTTGAAGGAAAAGCTGAATTTCCAGCTGAATTTGTAATACAAGCACAAAGACACAAAGTATTGCATAGATGTAAAATGAAATGATTGTAGACCTATATCAAGCTAGATTTCCATTTTTATGTAGATATGTTGGTCTTTTACCTCAAAAATTGGGAAACTATGTTTGAATTGATAAGTAGGAATTGATAAGTAGGAATTGATTTCACAACAAAGAAGATTTGGCTTACAAAACTAGGCCACTGCTCTTAGGGTCATGCATAAATGAAACTGATTTTAAAATTTAGGATTTGACTTCATGCGAATATATGTATGCATTAGATATTTGGTTGATCATTTGGATGAAGAAAGTAATTGTGTGAATCATGCAGATTAGATATTTAGGCAAAAGTAAATCTGTGGTGAAATAGAGATTGCCATCCTGTTCATATAAGTTCATAAAAGATACAAAAGAATGTCAGAAGAACATGCATGGATTTTGTCAAGTATTGAAATAAAAGAGTTATAAGACAGTTTGTAGTTTGGATGCATAAAAGCACATATGAAAACTGTTTGAAAGAAAATGCTAAGTTATAAGTCGATATGAATTTCTGGAGAATGATTTTCGATAATTTTGTTTGTGACATTGAAATGAAAAGAGGTCCTATTTGAACCGATAACTGATTTATCTGTTGGTTTGAAGTGACGTAATAAGTGTTCTTGTGCTATGCAATTACTCTGAAACTAGTAGGTTCTTACTTTTTTGGTAGGATCTGTGAGAAAACTTGAATTCCTGATATGGATGTGTCGTCATACATCCAGTGGCGTAACAGCGGGGGGGGGGGGGGGGGGGGGGGCAGGGGGGCAGAGTGCCCCCCCTGAAGGATTTCAGCGGGAAAATCCACCAAACCACCGGGGAAAAAATGAAAAGGAGGGAAAGGAAGAAAAAGGAAGGGAGAAAGGGAAAGGAAGAAGAAGAAAGGAAAAGAAAAAAGAAGAAAGGAAAAGAAAGAAGGGGAAAGGGAAAGAAAGAAGGAGAAAGGGAAAGGAAGGAGAACGGGAAAGAAAAAAGGAGAAAGGGGAGAAAGAAGAAGAGAGAGAGGGGAAAAGAGGGAAAGGGGGAAAAAAGAAGAAAGCAAAGGGAAACAAAAGAAACGAGTGAAAATTTAGTACCAAACCCCGGAGTTTCCGGGTGCTCCACTCCCTGGACCCCCGCAGTGGCTTTCCCTGTAGACCCCATCAGGGGCCCTAAGCCAGAACCCTGGGCCCCACCCGCTAAAGGCTTCTCAACAAGCAACTCGCGGTGCGGGCTTATCTCCGCATATTCTATTTCTAGACTTAGTTACCGGGAAATTTTCGGCTCTGCCCCCCCCCCCCCCCCGATAACAGGCAGAGAATGTATGAGACCGGGAACAGACAACGAACAATTCACAGAACCGTCCGAGCTTCCGCGCTTCGCGAGGGAGGGGAAAATCACCATCCCTGCACCCTCCCCCTAGTATGCCTAGGGAGCTTTGCACTATCGTTCTCCTAAAAGAAAATCCTAGCTACACCACTCATTCTAAACTTAATTACCGGGAACTTTTGGCTATGCGTATGCCCCCTCCCCTACCCCCGATAACAGGCAGAGAGCGTACTAAGAAGAGCGGGAACTGACAGCGAAAAAACGTCGGAGCTTCCGCGCATTGCGCGGGAGGGGGGAAACTCCCCCCCTACCTGCACCCTCCCTCCAGGGAGCACTACCGTCCTCCTAAAATGAAATCCTAGTTGCGCCGCAGAAGATAGACTTAATTACCAACAACTAACAATGCAAAGAAATGTCGGAGCTTCCGCGCTTCGCGCGGGAGGGGGGAAACTCCCCCTTCCCTGCATCCTCCCCTCTTGGCGTAAATTCCGGGGGGGGGGGGGATCTATCACCCCCACCTGGGGGAGAGGGGGGTGGTGTGTACAAATTTCCCGCCATGCAGACACACTTTTTTAAGAAGAGAATATATATTTTAATTAATCAGTTAGTAAAAATTCTGAATATATATCTATCATAAACAATCATCACATTTTAGAATTTCTATTTGAAAATGCTATTGAAAACAAAAAAGTAGTTATTTTTGGCTCGCTCGCTTTGCTCGCTCGTCAAAATCTTAGGATTTCCATCCAAAAATGCGATTAAAATCGAGAAAAGTGGTTATTTTGGGCTCGCTCGCATCGCTCTTTCGTTATATTTTTGAATTTTTATTCGAAAATGCGATTCAAAAGCGAAAAAGTGATTATTTTCTGCTCGCTCGCTTCGCTCGCTCGCAAAATAGATATCAAAATGTCTGTGAGAGGGAAAAAATCGTTTAAAAAGTTTTTCATCCCCCACTCCTCAAATTGGATTTACGCAGGTGGAGCACTACCGTCCTCCTAAAATACAGTCCTAGCTACGCCACAGATTCTAGACAATAAATAGACTAGTTACCAGGAAATTTTGGGCTCTGCCCCCCCTGATAACAGGTACCTGTTACGCCCCTGCATACATCGTAGATTTAACTACATACAATTCAATATATTTGCTAGAACATAACTCTTAGATATACATGTAGTCTCAAAACTTGAAATAATGACAGTTACTCATTCTTGATTTAACAGTGAATCACTTATTGAGATAACATGTGCATAACTGATGTATTCTTCTGAATACCTGATTGTTTACACTGGATTTTCTGCATTTTCTCTTTGCAGATTGAATAAAACATCTATCCAATTAAAAAGCAGCGTCCGTTTCTTTTGTCGAGTGATCCAATAATGATAATAATAATAATAATAATAATAATAATAATAATAATAATAATAATAATAATAATAATAATAATGATAATAATAATAATAATAATGATAATAATAACAATAATAATTATAATAATAACGATAATAATAATAATACAAGTTCACGTAACCTAGTTCAATTGAGTGAAAACGTTGTAAGGAAAATAAGTAAATTCTACTCAAAATATCTTTACGTTAGTATTACTTGAAAAGGTAGTTTCTTAATATAATCAAATTAAGTGAAAATCACGTTTTATTTTTTACATTGTGTCCCAGAAAAAAACAAAAACAAAACAAAACCGTGATTGATCGAGGTTTAATCATACCTTAATCGCAATTATGATCACAAGTAGGCCTATGTATCCTAATAATGAAAGAAGAGGATCTAGATTTTACACATAGGCCAATGTGTCATGTATTAATCATAATTGTGACTAAGATGTGATTGAACATCGATAAATATCGGTTTCATTTCTACTTTACTCTGTATATATAGCGCTTAATTTGATACGTTTCTAAACGTAATTTTTCATGTATTACCCTGTTATTGGAATCAATCGCTCTTCCACACATAAAGTGCACCATTTCCACTACAGGGTCGTAGCCAAGGTTTGATGTGGGGGGGGGGGACACATAACTGAATACTGATCGCCGTCTTGGGGGAGGGGTCTAAGGGGAGGGGATGTCTCCCTTCCCTTTGGAAAATTTTTGCTTATCTATTAGGACTAAAGATGCAAAGTGGCGGATTTTCTGACTAAGTACCTCTTTTGCGTTTTATTTTTTCATAATAAAAATTTCAGCAAAAACTGGAATCTTTGAGGGTGGCACGTGCCCCCCCCCCCCCCCTCCGCCCGGCTACGTGCCTGCTGCACGACCTGATCGCATTCCGGCAGGTGATATTCTACAAGCGCACACGTGCCATTCTTGCAACTTTTGCAGTATATATATCCATTTCACAAATAACATTTGGATCCACTAGCAAAGGTGAGTTAATTTCTTGCCAAAAGACGTTAGTACCGGGCTGAGGAACTTTCAGCAATAGAGTTAAATCCGTATGTAACTCTATGCACTTTCAACTCTTTGATTGAGAGTTAAGTGAACTAATCAGTAGATCACCAAAAATAACCAGTTGAGAGTAAATAAACGGTAAACTGATTATAGGCCATTGCACGTCCTGACCCCAACTCTTATCATGGTTATCATGACCTAATTTTGGTAGAAATTACATTAATTACTTCATTTAAAGCATTCTAAACATATTTCTTGAATAGGCTATACGTAGGAATTGAATAAGATATTCTAGAATGCAATTTTCATACATGCGGATTCGTAGGCTTGCTAGAATCACTCGAAATCGCACTAGCCCTCAATATCAATCAGAGACACATGGCAGTAGCCCAAGGCATTATTGAGTGGTGGGTATGTGCCGGCGTGCCCCGGAGAAGACCCCCATTTTCCCGGCCATTTTTACACTCAGATTCCGTTCCAATGCATAGCATTTTCTTCTTGTTGAGGAAAAAAAAGAAGAAACAAACAGTTCCAGAGGACCACTTTCTTTTTTCGCTCTTCGCCGTTCCGGTCGCTTCACTCCGTTCAGAAGAGCATAATTTTTGGTGGCTCGCACGTACGAATTACTCAAGGCCAGCCCGAGCTGCCCGACCCTCACGCCTCACCGAGGGCCAGGGCATGCCCACTGGACGCGAGGCCAAGTTGGCCATCTGTTCGAGTTTTCTTACAAACAGTTTGTAGTTACGAAGACTGTCCTTTTTATAAGCCCGTTCCGGAGGCCCCCTGTTTTGTCTTGCCAGCGGCACATACACTTTTGGGGTCGAGTGCCGCCCCCCCCCCCCCGGCGACAGCCTAGAAATAGAAGACCCACATGGCTCGTCTCATTGGCTTTCTTTTTCGTGAGCTTTAGTCAATCTCATTGATTCTTTTCCTTCTAAATAGGGTGGGCGTTTCGAAAAGATGATCAGGGGGGCCAAGAACTACATCCAGAGTGTCTTACCTGATAATATTTACTTGGCTATTGTCGCGTTCAGTAACCAAGCTACTGTCAAGTCTTCATTGGTTGAAGTCACTGATGCGGCATCGAGGGATAACTTGGTGTCTCGACTCCCGACCAGTGCCATTGGCGGTACATGTATTGGATGTGGTATTATAAACGGTATAGAGGTACGTACGTAGTCTCTCTAATGATCTTTTTTTTTCAAAGAATGCGTATTTTGCAACGTAGATAAAACAAAATTTAGGCTGTATTTAAAAGCAGAACTATTCGGACTTGGAACTTCTTTCATTTCAGGCAGACTAATAAGCTGCAAATGAAAATTATTTACTATGATTGATGAATATCATTGTTTGACACTTTGACTTATCACTTCTCTCGGTCATACCAGACTGTTCAACATTTCATTTTTATAGGTTGCTCAATACAATGGCATGGATTCTCGAGGGGCCTATCTTATTCTTCTTAGCGACGGGATGGAGACTACAGGAACTACTATTGCGGAAACTCTGAATGACATCGAAGATTCAGGTGTTATTGTGCATTCGATCGCTTTCTCGGAAGCCGACACCCAGATGGAAGAACTAGCCCAAATGACAGGCGGAACATCGTCAGCATGTCCTGACGGGGGCAGTGCGCAATGCGTCCTATCTGCTTTTGTGTCAAGTATAACGCAGAGGCCACAGAGAGTCGCCATTTCTTCACCAATACAGGTCAGTATAATTCTCACCGGCGTAAATCCGTTTCGGGGGGGGGGGGGGGGGGATGACGGAAATATTTTGACGAAGTTTCTTGCTCACACTCGAATATACACACCCCTTCACCCTCTCGCACACATCCCCGCACCCGGTGGGGGGGGGGGGGGGGGGGGAGGTAACTCAAATTTGGTTCCGACCGGGATGTGCCGCTGAAGCCTCCATACATGCCATACCCGTACCCATTTTTAATAGTCATATTGGTAGAAAAGGATACCCATTATTAGGGATTTTGCATCTCGGGTGTGTACTTTGGCCGCATTATGGGAGAGAATATCATTCTAAACAATAAAGTTACCGATTTTTTAAGAAAAGTGAGGGGCATGTTTAGGGATTTTCCGACTCAAAACCATACGCATGTTTAGAGATTTCTTGCAAAAAGCGACCCATTAGAGCGGCACACCCCATTGGATCGTTATGGGGGAGGATACAAAACTGCATATATATATATATATATATATATATATATATATATACATATGTGTGTGTGTGTGTGTGTGTGTGTGTGTGTGTGTCTGTGTCTGTGTGTGAGACAATTGAGAGAATAATAGCGTAGCATGAATCAAAGTTTCCCAGAGCTGTCCTACCATTTTGGAAATTTTGCAAAGGTTGAAAAAATGTCTCCGCCGGGAATCGAACCCGGGCCTTTGGCTATGAACGCCAATGCCTTAACCACTAGACCATGGAGACGGGCCAGTGGTTTTCGGCGATTCCAAATTCGCTTAACCGACAGACTGACAAATCTTCAACCCTCACTAATTAATTCCATTGTTGGTGGCAGATGAGTTTCGAACAATGGCCTGCCGCACACCTCAGCTGGATCCGAGCGAATGCTTTGGGATACATGTATATGTTGGAATAATTAACATTTTGTGATCAGGTAACATATACAACAGCTTTGGCAACTCTAATGGAATTTTTTCTCTCAATTGTCTCACATGTATTTATTTCCATGAGAGTTGCCAAAGCTGTTGTATATGTTACCTGATCACAATATATATATATATATATATATAGATATATATATATATATAGATATATATACCAACTCTGATTCATATATATATATATATATATATATATATATACCGTGAAAGAAATGAAAATGGGAGAATAATAATTGCGTAGCTCCCTCAATGTTCCCCCGAGCTGTCATCCATTTTGAATCAAGGAAGTTGCCAAAGTTGTTTGCATCAGGGTAGCCGTGCTAAAGCCGGGGTAATGATTATGCAGCGCTTAGAAACATTTGTATTAAGCGCTATATAAATGTTGCATATTATTATTATTATTATTATTATTTGTCAAATTTCTTTCAGTATATATATATATGTATGTATATTTGTTGTTGTTTTTTTGTTTTTGTTTATATTATTGTCTATCTTTACAGATCGAGAGTTCAACGATCGCACTGGCCCCTAATGAAATCAAAACTACCGATATCCTGATTGACGCATCCCTGGGCCTGAATACGGTCATGACAATCACATGGACCGTCAACGACATGATTTCTATCACCGTCACAGGACCAAATGGTACCGTCATAGAGAGTACAGATTCAAGATACGAGGTTGATTTCAGCACTAAACTTATCACCATCAATATTGAAGAGGCTGTGGTATGCAACTCACTATAATATATATATGTATATATATATATATATATATATATATATATATATATATATATATATATATATATATATATATATATTCATGTATATTTCGTAGTGCGAAAGTATAGCCTATCTTACGTGAGTGGAACAAAAGTATTCACACAACCTTTTTCCACACCTTATTTCTCTCCCCCCTTTTTTTAGCACATTCATCTACTATGCCTTATGCAACCCCCACCACTCCCGATTGAGTCCCCTCCTATTCCTTGCCCATAATTAGACCCCTGTGTCTATTTTCAAACCCAGGGTGTCCGAGACCTGTCCGAGACAGGTCCGAGACAGGTTTCAAATCAGATAAACGCTCCAAACCTACCCGAGATCGCTTTTAAGCGAACCTGTCCGAGACCACCCCTGTTCCATAAATAAAAAACATGGAATATGAATAATGAATTGATAACTTAAGACAATTTAGGCACATAACTGAAATAAAGATACACAAAATGGAAGTAAATGAGAAGCAAGAGAGGGAGTAAAGAGAAAGAGGAACTTTAGCAATCGAGGAAACTGATGGAGAGAGAAACAGAGAGCGAGAGAGAGGGGGGGGGGAGAAAGGAAAGGTAAGAACGATGAAGCAGAGAAAAGGCGAGAAAGGAGGATGGTGGAAATAGTGGGGAAAGACAGATAGAGGGAGGGAAAGGGATGAATAAGAGAAGGAAAGATGTAGACTGAGTTGGAAAGTAGAAAATAAGGAGAGAAGAGAGCTTGCTGAGAGACAGAAACATGTGAAGAAGCACAGGGTTGAGAAATCAGAACAATAAATTACAGCACTGCACGTCCTTAAAAATGCATTGTACAGTGTATTTATATATGGGAAAGTACCATACAAGGTGACTGAAGCATGAACCTTACAGAACAGTGGCAAGATTAAGGGAGAAGTTAATTTTGCAGGCCAGTGTGTAGGATGAGTAAATACATACTGGTCCTTGGCTCTTGGCTTGTGACTATCAATAAGTCGACTCGTGCAAAACAATAGAATTTCACATTTTTGAATAGAAATAATGAAACGTTTAACATTGCCATTAAAATGTGGATGGCAAATGGCACAATTAAACGATTGCCTAAAACGGCGCCGGATAGGCGAAAGAAATTATGTAACTGTATAGTCGCCTGCCTATTCGCAACAATATCATGATTTGCTCTGCAGGCTCTGCCACTATTAAAGATTCACGGGCCGCTCTACCTAAATATTTCTAAATTTTCTCTTCTCTGTGGTAATCACCCGACAATATGATAAAGGGCCTGAAGCCTTAATACTGATCAAATCGCCGAAGAAAGAAGATCATATCTTCATTGCTGGCCACACATCACCCAAAACCCATTCTTCGTGTTTTTATTTTTTGGCTTTTATTTTAAGATAATCTAATCTCATGTTATCGCTGTATTATAATTCCATGCAATATTTGCACATTTTTATATTTTTCTGTCAAATTTTCTGTTGTTTTCATTTACTATTCTGTTATAATGTTGCATTTGTTATATTGTTGTATAGCAGGGCTCCCTTGTAAAGCAAGTCCTCTGTGGGTGGGACTACTCAGCTTTTTTCTATCAAGAAAACTTCAATAATAAATATATAAACCAATCTTCTCATTCCAATGTACGTAATGACGATACCAAAGATTCTTAAGTCTCCATTCTATATAGTACCAGTCCTCGTTAATTGTACTAACAAAATTATTTAAAATTCTTTGTTTATAGGACTTTTTACTTCATGATGTTTGCTTTATACACTATCTTGACGAAATATTTTTGCATATCAACTGTGACTTTTAGGCAGGTACGTGGAACGTTGAGATAAGCAATGCTGGTAACAGTCAAACAGAATACGTCAGTTTAGAAGTAAACTCCAGACCACGATCTGATGATGTTTATCCTCCTGTCGTAAACGGCTTCTTGGGAACATCGGTATGTTATATCATGACTCACTATCTTTTCTTCTGTCCATCTGTTTTTGTGTATAGGTCTGTCTGTCTGCTTGCAAGTCTCTCTTTGTCTTCCTCAGCATCTTTCTCACCCTTTCCTTATATACCCCAGGCTTCCTCTTTCTCTTTTCTATCTGCCTTCTATTTCCTATCTCAATTCCCTCTTTATCTCTCACACTCCCCACCCCCTCCCCCCGTATGGTTCTCCCATGTTGTTTTCTCTGTATCATATTTTGAATTTTCTTCTTTTTTTCTCACAGTGATCGCTTCCCTTTGCACAGGCACTTATTGGCACGTGAGCCGCATTTTTTCCTCTCTAAACTAAGTGTAAGATTATATAAGATTAGATTTCTTGAACTCTATCTACCCTTCTCGCACACTAAGAAAAAATGGTTCAAGTTTGCTCCCTAAATGCAACACTGGCAGCACCATTTTGGGTGCAATCTTGCACCCTACATGAAAAATGTGCAAAAATGCACCCGGCAGCGATATTTTTTTCGTCAGTACTAGTGCACCCGGACGCGAGAGGGCAGTACTTTTGAGACGATTCTGAAGTGAGGGTGACAATGAAGATCGTCTATCAGCGACTTTGTCAACGGAACAAACGCCATTGTCATCAATTTCATAACGACAAAATAGCAGCGTCACAGGAATTCGAATCCCTTGACTATCATGACTAGTAATATATCGAGCTCTGACAGTGGCTTTAACACTGCGCCACGAGCAGTTGACGAGGAATGGGTGCACTTTTTTCCTTTATACCCGGATTATTTCTAGTCTTAACTTCTCAGAAATTAGTATTTTCCCCCTCACGTGAAAGTCGCCTCAAAAGTACTGCCCTCTCGTGTCGGGGCGCAAGTACTGACGAAAAAAAATCGCCACCCGGCAATGCCCGTTTGCACCCTCAAAGGCGCAAACTTGCACATTTTTTTTTCGTAGAGGTACATTATACATTATAAAATAGAATATAGGATATTAAAGCATAGTCAACTGCCCACTGCAGCCTCCATTATCATATAGCGTGTAAAGTTTCCAGTACCCTTCTCACCTCCAAATCAATTATTCAGAAACTTCAAATCAAAAGCTATGACAGAGATATTTTTTCCACTGTTATTCACTTTTCTGTCTATATAAACCGAGCGGTTAAATGACATTTGCTCTCTACGACACCACCACCGAGCTCCCCACTAGTATCAAAGCAGTACATGTATTACAATCAATTATACTATCGTCAGTTTCAAGAAATCATGAACCATGCCTGTTCGAGAATAAAATCACAAATAAAATAAATGTTAAATCATATCTGCTCTTGATATCCGAAGTATCATTAATGACTTGACCCTCAATCACATGGGATGTACACAGCATGCAGTCAAAATGAAATCACAACCAGGTATACTGTTTCGCCAACAGTACAGAGCCAGAACAAGTGTCAGAAATAACTCAGAACATTAAAAATTTTCATTTTCTCAATAAAACAAATATGGTAGCCGCCAAACCTTCCTGACTGCTTCAAGGAAGTATTTTGCTTAAGTATAGTGCTTTTAATCATGATAATGCTGCAAATAATGATTATTGACATGATCAGTTTTAGTTTCCAAATGACAAATTATACATATCACGACTGATCAAATAAGGATCCAAAATTTCTTGATCAAGCTTGGTAGATAAACCATCCAAAATTCAAACTAATATTGGAGAGTGGAGTTGGAGGAACATATTATCATTATATCGAGGGGGTTGAGAGGGTCCCGTTGATGAATATCAGGTGCAACAACCCAGATTTACTGAGTTTCTCCTCATCCCATCCGAGCTGCTGAAAGAGGTCCTCTGGGGATGACAAGATGTTCTTTGAGAATCAGACTTCAAGATACAGTAAATATTGCCATGGACTGTCAACACCTTCTCTGTCTCATCGTCCCGCTTAACAACTTGAAGAAGCTTGGCTTTACCAGGAGCGAGATACTTACCCATCATCACGTCCTTATATACTCCGTGTCAAGAAAATGTTTCTTCTTTCTGAGGTCTGTACGCACATTACGACCATGACGACTTACAAAGCGGGTAACGGTTTGGCGGCATCTGTTCGGTTGAGTTCTCCCTATAGGTCTAGACGATGACTGGTGTTGATATACTCCTACCTTCGGAGCAACCTCTATGACGACCTTATTAGTAGTCTCATTGTCTGCCTCATTATAAACTCCCCTAATGACGGTGTTATCCCGTCTGGAGTGTTGCTCAATGTCGTCGAGCCTTATAGCTATGCGTGTTGAACAACAGCTTGGGTCTTCTCTGGTGATATTCGAGACCCTCGATTTGCACCGAGAGCGATTAGATAATTTTATTCCCGTGTTACTTCCTTCATTCTGATGGAAGATATTTAGATTCACATTCTGGACATAGGGAGATTCTTTCCCTTGATCTTAAAATCTAAATATCCTATCAGGAATTATCTTCTAAATTATCTTTACAAGTGTTTCCCAGGCATGTGATCTGTGATATGAAAGAAAAATAATGTAACGCTTGATCTGTTTGATCTCCCATACCAGATGGTAAACTACACCACATCTCCCTTTGTTGAGATCTATGCCTATGTCCATATCAACTATGTACCTGCTTCTCGATGCTACGGTCACAGCTGAAGTAGACAGCTCGACAACCGGCAATTCAACACCATTCCTCTCCTTGATAATGGAAGAGGTAAAGAAAAAAAAAGAGATATTTGTCATGAAAATGTATTATTTCTTTTACCACAAAGAACAGTTATTTGTGCTTATCTGCAGGGGAACTGAAACACAAGCCAAACATTTCATCGCAGACAATGTAAAAGCTGTCGAAAAGTTTGCCATTTTATTGCTTGTCTTATAGTGCGATGACAAATTTATATTTATATTAATAAAGGATATTTATGGTAAGATGACATGGATGGAACTGTTAGAGGAATATGTCCTGAAAATTATGTGCAAAGTTTGAGTAATGATGAGATCCGGTATATTATCACAGAAAGTAAATGTGTGATTATGTAAGTGAACTACAATGCAAATGATATGTAAGCAAGAACTCCGACTTCATAAGTCAATAAGGCAAAAGAAAAAGAATCAACAAAACTTATCCATGATCCAAATCAAAGTGTAGTTTTTGTTCTCAATTGTTATTATCTCCAGGAGCTGATCTGATAGCAGGTGATGGAATCTACTCGGCTTATTTCCTTGAGTTCTCATCTAATGGACGATATGGCGTCAAAGTAGATGTCAACGGAAACACCGTCCCGTCATCAAATAGTGAGTTATATACGAAATCTTTCTTTGTGGCCGCCTCCTCTATCAAGGCTATCTACCAGAAACGGTCACCTATAGGATCTGTAGAAGTTGTGTAGAAAGACCATTTGTATTCGCGGCACATCTTTTATATCCTTATTGACTTTAGTACACAGATCTGACTTGAGGGTCAGAGGATCTCAATTCAAAATTCTGCACGGGGTCTTAGGAGACGAACCCTTTAATTATGTTCTTGCAGGTTCTGGTCACGAAAAAAAAACATTGGAAGATGGTCTGAATCAGCTGTATCCACATTTGGTGGCGAAATATTCATGGAGATAAATATCACCATGAATTATATAGGACGGATTAAGATAACCCTTCAAATCTTCCCTTCTTTATTTTAGTCCAAATGCGCTTAAAGCGAGATGCAGCGACACAAACCCCACCTACATGTCCTACTAATCCTATCGCGTCGACAAACTTCACCCGAACGACTACGGCGGTGTAGTTCAAGTGGTAGACTACGATCCTGATCTGAACATTGACATACTGGCACCTTCTAAGATCACAGATTTCGCCAGCACAGAGAGAACATACGATGATAACAGGAATGTAACATTGACATGGTCAGCTGTAGGAGATTGACTTAGATCAAGGAACAGGTAACACTACGCTACGATTCAGCAGGGTGTTTACAGTTGGAAAAATTCTCGTCATCTAAGGTGTCTTATAATTAGTTTTATGTTGAACGCGTCTGGAACGCAAAATGGAAAATTATTGAAAATCATATTTTTCAAACAATGATTGATAATTTCACGGGTAGCGTTTAGACCTTGTAAATTGTTATACGATCTTCTTGTGGCATGATCTTTGCTAAAATTATATTCCAATTTGTCAAATAGACATTGTGAGTTTTGCCCGATGGATATCCCAAAGAACTCTTCGATTAAGTCCCACCCAAAAACTTATGAAAACTTAACGCGTGAGCCAGCAAAAGTAACTTTGTGAAAGGGTACAAAATTCGGACTTGACAAGAATGGGTATTTTGTGCTGGTTGCTATCTGCAAAGCTGACAGTATAGTGTTAACTGTGGAGGGTTAGGAATTCTTATATTCTGAGACTTCCTGGCGATTATGAACGGATATCAATTGTGTTTATGTCATGACATATGTCATTAATATGTCATGCTTGAGTGAGGCAACTGCATACTATATTTAAGAAATGACTTTGTGTTTTGGAGATATGACGCTAACGTGATATGATTATTTGTAATGTTACTTTTTGGTAAGTTTTGACATTTAAGCTTGATGATATGGATAAAATAATATCAGCATGCATGGTCTTGCACTGAAAGATCAGGCACTCAATCGTTCATTCATAATAGGTCAATCAATCATTTTATCAGTCAGAAAACAGAAAACCAGTTAACCAATCATACACTCATTCGATTCAAAGGCAAGTGAGATGACACAATCTGGAAACACTTCATTCTCCAATGCAAATGTATAACCTTCATGAATGTGAACAAAATTGGAAAATTTCTTGAGGAAAGAGACTTGATATTTCATGAGTAATTTTTATCTTGTTGTTTCGTTTGGCAGGTTGAAGAGAGATATGAATAAACCATGTTTCGTTGTATTTATCATTGAAGTAAAGAGGAATGATCATGAAACTCCCACGTTTTGCTTTGCAGATTAGAGATATTCAGTTCTGTCAGCTCACTTGTCTTTGGACTTGATTGAGTGCATGATTGGTTGGTTGTTTTTATGATTGACTGCATGCTGATATTCTTTTTCCTATGTCCAAAATATACGTATTTAATGGTAAGAACTTACCGGAAATTAATATTTCAAATTAACCAATCAAGTATTTAAATCCTCACTCAAGCTTGGCATATCAATGAGATGTGTCAGAACATACACACAGCCTAGGAATATAAACGGTTGTAATTTCTAAAGCCATCAGAAAACAAACGTTTTTGAACCTTCAGAGTTTACACTAGTCTCAGCCCCATGATACCAAGCCAGAACAATTACCAATTCTTGTCAAGCTCAAATTTGCATCCTTTCACAAAAGTTACCTCTGCTCACTTAATCGAAAAAAATTGAGACCTTGGACGGAATTTGATAGAAGAGACGCTAGGTTATGATCTACAAGCATGAAAATTTCTTGAAAATATTTGAAATGCTCAAATGGCAAGAATTTTTCAAACTGTACATGCATCTAGGCAATTTTTAAGGGGGTAGGAGTTGTCGGACCAAATTTGACAGTAACGTTTCCGACCAGCAATTGAAGTTTTAAAAGAATGAAATTAACATTTTTACTTTAATAAAGTGTTCTGTGTCTGCATTCATTAAGTTAGTCGATTCTATAAACATTAGGCCTTTAGGGCTATATACTATTCGCCATATGGAACGATGCAATGAAAATGCATTTAACATGACTGTGTGCATGGTGTGTCGGCCTCAATATATATATATTTTTTTCTGTTACCCTTGTATACGATCATGAATTTACTTTATATGCTGTACATGTATAGACTTTCATCATGATAAAGAAGATAATTTATTAAAGACTTGAATATTTGTCTTAAATCTAAAAGTGGTCATGTTCTCTCAATTTTCTTGTTCAGTTTACTCTTTCTGTTTCCCCCATTATTCAATTCAGCTGCCTATTACGAACTCCGTTATTCAGAAAACTTTACCCAACTCCGGACGAACTTCTCATCTTCCACCCGCTATAACCAATAACGATCTTCTGCACGGCAACCTTTCTCAAGTCGCTTCTTCGGGTAATCTTGAATCTATCACTATCCTTCTGCTGGTGAAGACGTAGACGCTATCTATCATTTAGGATAAGTGCCTGGGATGAGGCTGGTAATGCAGGTCCGTTGTCGAGCATCGTATCTGTCTCAAGACGTCCTCTGCCTCCAACTTCCATGCCGACCACCATCCACGTCATCACCTGGAATCATACTACCCCTTTGGGCTATCATTTATTTGTTTGCGTCGCTACCTTGATTGTACTCACTTTCACCATCATAATTGGTGAGGCCTGTACGAGTCGTCCACGTAGACCTGAGAACAATAGGAGATCGGTAAATGCAGACGTAAATATAACGTTTAATGTAGGCCTGCCCTCAGGGGCGACGCTACAGGGGGGCCAGGATGGGCGACCACCCCCTCAATGATTTTTCAAGTGACCAAGTGCCCCGAGATGACGTAATGGGTTTCACAACGGGCCTGCGTAGAGTTACGTAGTGTTGCGTTAAGAATACGTCGAGCATATACGCTGCCGTATGCTGTGCCTATGTACACGAGACGGACGCAAAAAATTAGACATGTTTGATTTTTTTTCGCGTAGTCTCTACCTATAGCACTGGAATGCAGTTTTTAGGCAAGTCTACGCAGAACTACGCTACCGAGCGCCATACCTACGCAATAGTACGCTACCCTACGCCAGTCTGACGAAATATCCACACTTCTCATTTTTGCCATAGCTTGCTTTCTTCTCTGTTCGGACTAATAGCCGATCCTGCGCGTAGCACATTTTAGTTTTTATGCGTACGCAGCCAATTTTGGCGTACTCGGTACGCAGCACTACATAACTCGACGCAGACCCGTTGTGAAACCCCCTTTATGCCAAAAAGACGAAAGACGAGCTAAAACACAAATGGCGAGTTCTTGGAACTCGGCAAATCGACTTGTTTTTGACGAGAAGACGGGATTACAAGTTCTTGAAACTCAGCAAGTCTACTTGATTGGGACTAGAAGACAAGATGGCAAGTTACTGGAACTCGGGAAATCGACTTGTTTAAGACATGAAGACGAGAT
>CM057158.1:1696577-1841752 GCA_029962745.1 Echinometra lucunter
CCTCATACTTGTACACATGAATATGTACATGCACACTGAATGAGAGGGGACTTATATCATGATTAGGCCTACAAATTTTTATAGAATGATCCGAATTTGGTTACCAATTAGGTTTTATCGTGAAATAGGTAACCACCATTCACTTTGTACAGTAACACTTCATTTAGTCACATAGAATGCCCGGTTTCATCATTCCCCCTCTATTCACTGAATTATACACAAGTGCACACATACAAATGAACGAGTGGTTTCCTGAACCACGATATAGCTTACCAATCTTGGGCGAAAGTTTGAAATCAAGGGACAGCTGGGAGCATTTGAATGCAACATTGACTTTGAAACTCCATAGTCAGTCCATCAGCCACAGTCAGGGTTTTAACTCATTGCATGGTGCATTTTGAGGTGCTGGCAGTGACTGCGTAGCGCCCAACACACAAGCCGACACCGGACTTTGGAGTTTTGAGGTCAACGTTTAATTTGAATGTTCCTAGTAATTCCTTGATTTCAAACTATTTCGCCAAGATTGGCAAGCGGATTCGGATCGTTCTGTGAAATTTTAATGAAAGCTAGACACAAGAGTTAGATTTTCAACTTCAAGTTATGGAGAGGTTTGAACTTCTTCATTATTATCCAAGTTTATATGGTTACCAACCTCTAACTGTTATAGACTATATAGTTGAGAATAGAAATCACTACAATAATCCTAAAATTCTTAGACAGTATATTGCTTTTCCACCACTTCATGAGTGAGCTAGAGTTACACTGAAACATGAGTTCTAAGTTACAACAGTCCACACAAATTCAAAGCCATGTCCAAGAAGTCACCTAATTTAAGATTTTTTTTTTCAATTCAATTCAAATTTTATCTGATTCAGTTTCAAGAAACAACCCTAGCCTTGCCTAGGGTGATTAAGATGTTTTATTTCCATCCCATTCCTTCAATTGGATGTCAATTATCTTGATTAAGCAAAATTCTCAGATACAACTGTATTTTGTTTTTCCAGTGTTTTGTTACAGTGTATACAGCCACATGCACATGTCTTATTCTACCATACGACTACATGTGTGTGTCCATTTCAAATTCTCTGCGGCACTTTCTGGCCAGACTCTGTGCAGCAGCATTAGCTAGAGCACATGCGATATGTATATTTAAATTATTTATGCAATGATACATGTAACAAAACACCATCATGGACATGAAGGTTTTATCTCTTGAAATTCAAGCAGAGAATTTGAGATGCATGTGGCTGTATCCTCAGGCCGTTGTGGTATTGGGTAGTATGAACGGGGCTATATAGGATGAAAATATTTGAATGCTCTCCCATAACCTCACATTAAAACATATCACAATGAAAGTGTGATATTTTGACAGAAAAATTCAAACATATAGAATGCTTGGAATCTACCCTATAAATCTTCTTCTTTGTTCTTTTGCCTCCTGCAGTCCTGGCCTTCAATCCAGAAGATTTTTTTTCTAAATTTAAGACCATAATTTATCCTTAAAGTGATTCTGCAGTGCATACTATGGGCTGATCAAAAAATCTTTTCCAGGACAAGAACCACCACCTCTACTCTATTCCGTTATTTTCCCAGATAGTGTATGACCAGTGTCACTGCACTTCCATGTAAAGGATTAAAGATAAGCTTTCAAACCATATGAGTGTTCTGCAGTGATTTTCATCATTATGAGGAAGAAGAACAGAGAATCATTATTGTTACCTATTGTAGTGTACTGTATTGTTGTGTATCTAAATAGTGCCTGTTTGTATTCATTTTTCTCATCACAGTCCGGCCTACTGTCTTGGAGAACACACCCTGTCTGTTCCCCGGAGTCTCCATGCAACCAATCGTGAGAGACTGTGCAAGCAGCTCAAGGCCAACCCTCAGCTTCCAGCAGGAGCTATTGTTCTACTGCAGGGGGGTGAGCAGGAGATGAGGTACTGCTCCGACCATGAGCCTCTATTTAGACAGGTAATTCATTCTCATTAGTTTATGATTGTCATCCAAGCCTGGCATTAATGTCTTTTGAAAGATATTAATCCACATTTGCTGTTTCCTGCCAAGGTGTACCTGGTAGGATGCAAATGTCATTGTGATTAAAGTGGCATGTGTACACTTGTGAAATGGTACCTGGCTTGAATGCTCCCTAGGGAATGGAGATGATGCACATTATGTGTGCAATAGTAATTGAATCCAGTGACAAGGGTAATAATAATGTCATGCAAAGCAAATGTTACCATTAGTCTTATTATCATTATTATTATCTTCATCATACACATCATTATCATCATCATCATTATCATCATCATTGACATCATCACCAACATCGTTCATAATCATATTACCTAGTGAAGAAACAGTTAAATTGACATGTTTTCAATCGTTTTCTGATGATACAGGAATCCTACTTCCACTGGGCGTTTGGTGTAAATGAATCATCTTTCTATGGAGCTATCATTGTGGATACAGGGAAGTCCATTCTTTTCCCTCCCAAGCTGCCCGAAGCATACGCTGTCTGGATGGGAAAGTAAGACCTGGCTCTTTTTTTTTGTCATTAACTCTGTTGGTTGTGATTTTATTTTTGGTATAAAAAAACTCTTTCTTGTACGTTCTGGCAGTGTGAATTATCTTTGGGCCAAAATTCAAATGGTCGAAAGGGCAGGTTTTCCTCTTTTCTGTAAAAGGTTTTATCAAAGCAGTATATACAATATATGTGAGTGGAAAAGTGTGTATCTGTAGCTTCTGTGAAGGGTAAATCAGGGCCTCTTGCAGTAAAAGTTGTGGGTCATTACAACTCCAAAAATCTTATACAAGTCCTAAATGACCTGTGACTGACCAAAAGCCAAGTTATGTTTGATCCGCAGAGTCCTCAAAAGCAACTCTTTACACAAGATGTCACCAATGTTTATAGCATTTATCAGCGATACAAAGAATGATTTTGTGAAATGTAAAGATGTAGATTTATTACACAAATTTAAGATTCTTTTAAAATCTAAGGGACTCATCTCCAATTGCTAGCAAATTTGTTATATGATGTGTTATTTTTTGATAGTCTCACTGTTTTTTTCCTTAATCAATACACTTACTAGTAGCATGCATGTAAACAAGAAACCTTCTTAGCATGTATGATTTATGTCCAATTCTTATGGAGCTGTGGAGGGCAATGATGTAGGTAGGAATAGTGACACAGGAAGTAAAGCACTGATCTGTTGACTTCATTCAGCTTCCTTCCTGCATAGCAAAAGTTCCAAAGTCCTTACAGACCTGGATCATGTGACTGAAAAAAAAGATACCACACAGAGCTCCCAAGTCTTTTTTATTGTCAGGGAGACTCCATGAAAATTAACTGATTTTAGAGTGAGAAAACTACAGAATTTCAACATCTCCCTGATTCATATGTTGATTTTCTTCATTGGATTGTGTGTATAGGGAAAGATCTCCCTGATTTCTCCGTAAATTCTCCCTGAAAGATGAATATTAAAGTTGGCATCTCTGTACTACATTGCTGAAAGATAACGATAATAGACCCTTGACTCCTCCCCCCCCCCACACACACACTCTCACATGCAAACCCTTGAAAATTGAAAATTGAAAATGAAAAAGAATGAAGAAATCAACTTTGCTACATGTATTGCTGACATTGTGGAAACGGTGTTCCTTTTGATTTCACTGCAGGATCCAACCAAAAGAATTCTACAAAGAGAAGTATGCAGTGGATGAGGTGCATTACGCACAAGATGTAAGCTCTTTCATTCTTGTTTCATAACATCATGGACATATCTTGATGCTATGCAATGATGCTTTGTAGGGGAAACCCCAGTGTAGTGGTACATGCGACACATCTCAATTAGTTCTATTAGGAGCAGAAACCTGAGGGTCACATTGATTAAATTGGTTCCTCCTTTTTAGGCGTAGGTAACACCAAATGATAATGATAACGATAACGATAATGATAATTATGGTGATAATAATAATAATAATTATAATAAAAATTATGTTATATTGGATGGATCTGAATGGGATACCAGTAGATATTCCACAAGCCAATATTGCACTCATCTTTGATTCGTGCAATATTGGCCCTACCGAGTGGAATATTTTCTGGTATTCCATGAAATAAAGCTGTCCAATATAATTATTATCTATACCACACAGGAAGTGATTTAGAACGCAGTGATAATCACTTTCATCAACCACATTCAGTTTAATAGGGCCCCTCATCATATTCGTTTTGATCACACAAGTTTGGCTTACTTCTTTATGAAGTCATTTAAATATTGACTCGGCTATTTGTAACGTCATCTAAGTCTTCAATTATACAATGCATTGTTGTTAACTGCATTGTAAATTTTGCGCAATTGCGCATACGCAGTGTTCAGAGGCATGCAATATGGCATAATTTTGTACATGAGCCTATGGGGAATTCAGCCTTTCATGAAATATGCTCTGATATTGCACAGACAAATCATGCAGACAAAAAATATACGTTTTTAATGCACTGCTAAAATGCCATACAGTATATAGATAATATTATTATTATTATTATTGTTGTTGTTGTTGTTGTTGTTGTTGTTGTTGTTGTTGTTATTATTATTGTTATTGTTAATATTATTATTGTTATTATTATTATTATTATCATTATTATTATTGTTGTTATTATTATTATTATTAAGAATAATAGAAAGATGACTCTCTATGCTGTCCAATTTCTGTTATTTATAACTTCATTCACATACCTAATTTAGTATGCATGCAGGCATATTAGACAATTGATTTTATTGTAATTTATGAATAGGCGTCTGTGTTAATTTGTTTGCTTCAAAGTCACATTTTAGGGATGGGGGGACAGAAGGGGTAAGTATTCTGTATCTTAGTAAACATCTATTAGTTTTTCTGCAGCATTTTATGGCCCCCCCCCCCCCCCCGAGATCTCGACCATGGGTCGCCCGATTGCCTCAAAATTTTGCACAAGGGTCAAGAATTATGCAATCTACAAAGTTGTATAGCTAAATTCACGAAAGTCCTTTTATTTTTTGTTTAATTAATTAACTTATGCTAATTTATGCGAGAAATCATAGATTTTAGTCTTTCTCACTAAATAAAGCCTCAGGAATAGCAATTTTTGGTACAAATGTCTTTCATAACTCCCTCATCAATTCCTGAAAGAAAAAGATAGGTTGTGGTAATTATTTCTCATGTATTTTATTGTTTTTCAATTTTCTTATGTATTTCTTTGTTTTTCGTCAAGCGTTTTTTTTTTTGCGTATGTGTGGGTGTGTGTGGGTGTGTGAGGGTGTGTGTGTGTGTGTGTGGTAATTATTTACACTATTTGAAACAATGATGATACTTACTAGAAAAGTATTTACATAAATTGGAAAAGCTAATGATTTTGTCCATAGGGTTATCCACAGTCATATAGAGAAATAGCGAAATTTCAGTGACATGTGTTCGGTAAACGTAATTTGACACCCGCACGGTACGTCCGATTGCCATAAATTTGGAATCAAAATGTGCGGGAAGGATCAGAGAAAAAAGTCATGAAATTTCGTTTCGAAATATTGAGGCGTTAGGAAGTACCGACAAAAATTTGACGGGGGGCCATAATGGCCCCCCCCTCCCCCCCCCCCCCCCCCCCCCCCCCCCCGGAGTATTAGGGTTAAAGAGTTTTCACTGAAATTTCGATGAGATTAGCTCCAGTTTTGTATCTAAATATATAATGACTTTTTCTTTTTAGCCATTTACTAATATCTATTCTTTGTATGAACAATATTCATACCAAGTTTTCTTAATGATATTTCAATTTATCCTGTACAGATTGCTACTGCCCTTGCATCCTACAAGCCATCTGTCATACTCACTCTGGTAAAGTTTTCTCTATAATATTATCTTCCCATTCCATCTGTCATACTCACTCTGGTAAAGTTTTCTCTTTAATATTATCTTCCCATTCCATCTGTCATACTCACTCTGGTAAAGTTTTCTCTTTAATATCATCTTCCCATTCCATCTGTCATACTCACTCTGGTAAAGTTTTCTCTTTAATATTATCTTCCCATTCCATCTGTCATACTCACTCTGGTAAAGTTCTCTCTATAGACCAATTTCACAACGCAAGAGGGCAGCAGACTGTTTGACACAGTTCGACATACTGCGGTGGGCGCTCCAGCTTTTATAGTACACAAGTCAATAGCGTGTTATGTACATTCATTCAATTTTTTTATCTATTTTGACCAATATATGCAGATTTCTTTTAATATTTGCAATGAGAAATTGTCAGGGAAGTTCAGGTCGTAGCTGTGCGGTGTGCGAATGCCACAAGAATTGGAGAAAGTTTAAAAATTGGAAGCTAATTGAGTGCGAAATTCACTCGCTTTTATCTTCTACAAAGAATTTTAATAGAAAGAATTTTTCATGGAGCCTGTTTGTGTGAGAAGCCGTACTCTCTACACAGGTTTCCGTAAGCAATGCAAAGGAATCCGTCGCCATTGGGTAAAAATATCAACAGAAAGGACTTTGAAGTCAAGAAACATTATCATTATGTACTTTGGCATAAAATTTAATGAGTGAAAACATGACTTTGTAAACAGGGTAAGATTGAGGGCTCCCGTTTACTATGGCTTCTATGCTGCAATCGAACTTATACTGACAAAACCAAGTTGAAAAACTATTGAAAGTACAAAAATACATCATACCATCATATGTCAGATATGGCCATTGTCTTACCTCATGTACCCATGTATCCATGCTTTATTTTATTGATCTAGAATAAAGTAAATGGAACAATATTAGGGCATATCTCATATCTTACATTCATTTTGTACACAGAGCCAATCGCGGTCAGTGCGCTTGCCCACCGCAGCAATGGCGTCGCCGATAGAGGGCCAAATACATAAACCGGAGGTGCTATAATATTGTCTTTCCATTCCATCTGTCATACTCACTCTGGTAAAGTTCTTTCTATTAAAAATTCTTTCTATTAAACTTCTTTGTAGAAGAATTCAGATTTACTTTGACTGTGTGTGTAATATAATTGCTTATTGTGATCTTCTTTGTATGATTATTGTTGATCTTTTTATGTATTTTAATTTGGTAGCCCCTTTGTTATAAGCTCTGCTTTCTCCGGGTCACCAAACCATCATTGCGTTTTGTTAATAATTTCTGATATAAACCTATTTCGTTTGTGTATGTTTTGATGGTTAAATAAATTAGTGAATTGAATTGAATTGCATTACTTTGAGTGTTCAGTTTCAGCTTTGATTTTATCAGTGAGAACTGCAGTATAGTGATATGCTGACTTAATGCCCTGAATTTTATTTGACTATAGAAAGATGTTTTCACCCTTCTGTTCTTTTTGTTAATTTTGCAGAGAGGGCTTAACACAGACAGTGGAAACATGAGCAAAGAGGCTACTTTTGAAGGCATTGAGAAGTATGTTGGATACGCTTTTACCACTTCTTGAAAAATTTCATGTTTCATTTCTATGCAGTATTGATGCTAAAAGAACAAAACGAAATTGTAGAGGATATTTTGAGAGGGTTATCTTATTTTTCTTTATTCTCTAATGTCCATGCATATTGAATCTGCAGTCAATGTGTACACAGAGAATGAATGAGAGATTAAAATACAATTTACAAATACATAAGTTTCTGTTTAGGGTCATGGACAGGATATTTTAAGCAGACATTTATTTGACTATGTATCCTTTATTTGCACTTCAGATATGAAATCGATTGACAGTTCTTATGGTCCCACCAAACCACTCTCTTCTCTATATATTCTCATTTCTCATTTTAGATTCAAAGTGAACAACTACATCCTTCATCCAAGTATTGCAGAATGGTAAGAAAATATTTATAGTGGTTACAGAGATTTTTTATAGCAAAATAAAGAAAGAATGCATGTATACTAAATCTGCCTATCAGTTTATTTTTACTCAAAACCTCCATGTGTCCCTATAGTTGCAACCAGGCCCCTAAAGCTCCACCATTTTGTCCAGATTCATTAGAAGGCTGACCTAAGCATTCATCAATATTCATGATCAAAAATGAATAATTTATTTTGTAAGATGCTTCCAACTGGTAACATTTGTTAGTACGCATTATGAAACATTACACACATCAGCTTACCGCATGTGCAGTTAATGCACAATAAATGCACAACAAATGCACATTAAATCAAAGTGTCACAATAAAACTGATACACGCAAAATATATGAATAATGCAGCAGTGTTATCGATATCATGACTATAACGGGTGCTTATCCCCTTCAAATGATCCAAAAGAGGCGGGCCTAATGCCATTCACATAATGATATTCGCACGTGCGCTTTTCGTCTAATAGATTTATTATATGTCTATGGTTGCACCCCTTTGTAAAAAACAGAGAAAGATTCTGAATTATTATCTGAATGATATATGTAGTTTTAGAGATCACCAAGTATAAGTGATGAGTTGTCAATGATGCATTTTCCTGACTTTGTGTGTATGATGAAATTAACATACCTAAGGCCCGTTCGAATATGAAGAGGGAAACTGTTGGGGTTTTTTTTTTGGGGGGGGGGGGGGGAGTTAAATGCATTGTATAACAAGCAAGTGAATGAGTGCAAGACATTTTAAGCACAATCCTTTGTTGCTTCATTGCCATTCATTTGTACGCAAAAGATGGATTTTGAAAAATGTTTTTCTTCTCATATTTGAACAAGCCTCTGCTGGTAATTTATTGAACATATTGAAAGAATATTTGTAGACTACTGTTGAAATTAATAACAGCAAGACAGCATGTTGAAATTTTTTTTCATTGAGGCACCCAACGCATCTGTATTTGCATATTATTTCACAGTCGAGTGTTCAAGACTCCTGAAGAGCTGAGAGTTCTGCGCTACGTTTGTCAGGTTTCCAGCCGAGCTCATATCGAAGTCATGAAGAATATCAGGCCTGGCATGTATGAATACCAACTAGAAAGGTAATTCATTACTGATGAACCATTCTATCAGAAAAATCACTTCACCAAGTTATCTAACAAGACGAGTAAGAAAAGAAAGGCATTACATTTTTGTATCGGGGATGATGTTATATAAAGAAGTAGAGAAATTATGGTATATATATATAAATGCCCTTGAAAATACTCAGGGGAATTATAACAGTACTTTGTTCAATGAAAATGAGATGAAATCAGGAAACCTGGTCTGTTGCATACCTTTACAGGACATTCTAACACTGTTATAGTAAGTCTTGTATAGCATCAATTTACAATCTTATTCTGCCTCTGTGTTTTACAGCTTGTTTAGAAACTATTGCTACTCCCAAGGCGGTTGTCGCTTCATGTCCTACTCATGCATTGCAGCCAGGTGAGATATATATATATATATAGATCTACTTCTAACATAGTCTTTAATATGTTCCTTCCAGTTTGTTTCAACATTACTGTTACTCACAAGGTGGCTGTAGGTTTACATCATGGTCTTGTGTAGCTGCCAGGTAAGATTGATTTTAGATGGACAGCATTCTTCATGGGACCTGTGTCTCTGTAGTGTTTGCCCTCCATCCCCCCCCCCCTTCTCTCGCTTTCTCTTATCTCTTCTCCCCTCTCTGTTTCACTCTCTTTCGTGTTGAAGTCACTCTTACTTGTTGTCTAGGATCTAATTTTCATTTGCATGATGTGATGCATTGTTTGTAAAGTACCCAATTCTGATTTTTCCCCATCATTGTTTCATCGCTATTGAAAGATAAATTAGTAACAGAAATTATCCACCTCTAAAAGAAAAAAATTGATGGGCAGTAGTTTATGATAGATTATTACATTTAGAAACTTTTTTGTATGAATTTGTTGCTTTGATTATACTCTTCAGAGAAATAAAACTTTCATGAATCTCAACCACTTGCAAAATATCCAGAGTTTCAAAATTTTCATCACCAAAGTATATTTCCATGATAGGTTAGTTTATATGATGTGATTCTTTATTCACTGGAAGTTTGTGTATGTTGATGCAAACCTTATCCACGTCATATTAATATGAATTTTCTGATGTTATTTGTTTGTCTAAACGTGGTTGCAGTGCTGCCATCACTTCATGAATTTTCTGATGTTATTTGTTTGTCTAACAGTGGTTGCAGTGCTGCCATACTTCACTATGGTCATTCAGGAGCTCCTAATGACAGACAGATCCAAGATGGAGACATATGGTAAGGTATTATTATATCATTGTAACCTATTGAACACTAAGCCTGAGATAACTCAGACTGGGGTCTATGGAAAATGTGTGTTATACCAAAATCAGATTATGTTCAAAGAGGTGAAAAACATTTTTTTTTCATTTGATAATAGCTTTGTTTTTAATAGATGATGAAATAGCTTTGACTTTTAATAATTAGAATTAAGATTTCTTCGAACACATGTGTTTACATGTATGTGTCTTTGTTACATGAAAAATAATAATATCAGTGTAGCAGTTTATTTTTATAAGGGTGCTAAAGAAACACCAAAGGCAAAATTAGACTTAAATTTATGGTTTTATCATCATTCTGACCATTTAACTGTATTGTGTACAAATGCCATTAGGTAGTAACCACAATCAATTTTCGATAAAAGGAGTCTTAAAGTGATTATGCAGTGGTAAAATTTTTTTTTGATATATGATCGAGAATAGAATTCTAAGAAGAATAACATTAAAAATTTGATGATTTTCAATCGAAATCAATGCATTTTGGCTAATTTTCTCATAAAAAGTCAAGAGTTGACCAAAAAAATTGACTATGAGGTTTTGCATTTTGCTAGAATTGCGGGACAAGCTAACCACTTTGACATCATTTTGACGTCATTGTGGGTACCCAGTTGAAACTGGGACATAGCTGAGGGGTCAAAAATATCCTGAAATCTTACCACATTTGGGGGTTTCCTTGGCAACACAACTTAAAAAAAAAAATTAGGCAGATGATTTTCTGCTAATGAAATCATACTCTTTTGAATGAACTAGCATTGTTTCAGCATTGGATACCCCCCTTAAAATTTCAATATAATGTCCTCTTTGACATAAGGCATAGGCATGCATATTGCTGATGCATCATTAAGATGGACTTTTGTTTCTTCAGCTCCTTTGACATGGGAGGAGAGTACTACTGTTACAGCTCTGACATCACATGTGCCTTCCCTGCCAATGGCAAGTTTACTGCAGATCAGAAGATCATCTACAATGCTGTATTGAAAGCCAACAGAGCTGTGCTGAATGCTAGCAGACCAGGTAATGATCAGTATACTCTTATTACCCCCCCCCCCCCCCCCCCCCCCCCCCCCCCCCCCCGCATCCAACTCCCTTTCAGAAGATCAGATAATGCTGTGTTAAAAACCAACAGAGAATGTGTCTTGTGAGAAAATTATTACAAACTATCACTCCATAAAATTTTTGATATAGGTTTGTTTTGAAATGAGTGCTTCATGATCTCCTGCCTTTCATTATTCATCCTGCTGTAGGTGTATCATGGCCAGACATGCATCGTCTTGCTGAGCGTACCTTTCTAGCTGAGCTTGTCACCCATGGTTTGCTGCAGGGGGATGTGGAAGAAATGATGGCGGTCCGTCTAGGAGCTGTCTTCATGCCTCATGGTCTCGGACACTTCATGGGCATTGACACACATGATGTCCATGGATATCCAGAGGTTTGTAGCCTAAAGTGCATATGAGCTCATGGGTTCAAATCCTGGCGAAGCAACCAATATCAAACCTTGATATATCTTTTCCCTTTGTTGATTTGAAGGGCATATTCAAATCCCCAGTTTGTCTAAAATTATTGTTGTACTATTCCATGTGGCACAAAAACAAATATAAACTACCCTTGCCCTTTCATGAATTTTGTTTGTGCTCTTGTGGAAAGATACATTTGAGTGTTTTTATCATGATTCTGGATGAATCTGAGCCATATCTCATGTTCATTTAACATATTTTGTCATTCCTGCATCAGAGAATTCTTGATGTTATTTCCATCTAGGGGCCAACATAATATATAGACAAATATACTTGTGTTATCATTTCTGTATTGATGATATTTTAATATACATGAATTTATCTAAGGTTACAGTTTTTGCCCAGCAAATAACAAATTAAAATGATTACTATCTTATATATCATGTACAGGGAGTGGAGAGAAGTACCGAGCCTGGACTCCGATCCCTCAGAACCGCCCGTACGCTGGAGGAGGGTATGGTTCTCACCATAGAACCGGGCATATACTTCATTGATGCGGTAAGCCATATAAACGGAAAATGAACTTTTTCAACATTTTCATAGCATTCATTTAAACAAAAATGAGAAGACATGGTTTTATTATGCATCTGTATGCATCAGGAAATACAGAATAAAACATGAACACTAGAAAAGGGGGTGATTCCTACCATAGAGCCTGGAATTAAAGGCATTGGCTAACTTTGTGAGCAGCTGATTTAAAAATTCTCATACTAAGATGAAATATGTGTATGAGTACTTGTATTTGTACTAAAAGACCATGAAACCAATCATAGTTTGGAATAAAAAACTGTTAGTAAGACCCAAACCGTGATTTTGTTATTTTTGGTCTCCGAGACGATAAATAAGAGGACCGTTTTGCTCAAGTTAAAAAAAAACTGTTATCTGCCTCCCTCCGCATGATACACCAATACACACAGTACGGTCTGGTGAGCCATGCGCACATGCACGTTCCTTACGTCTAGTCTGTGCAACCGACCCTTTTATATTTTTCAAAAAATTGGTTCACATTTCTAATATTTGAAAATACTTCCTGTGGATATTATACTTTGAAACTTTCAGACTGGTAATTTTACATTATAACCCTTACGTTTATCCCATTTTCAAGTAGCAAAATGAGATTTAAAGAAATTATAACAATGTTAACCAATGCCTTTAATGTCATTGATGAGGCAAGTAGCATGCAGATATTTGGGGATGATTCCCATAGAGCCTGGAATAATGTGATTGATGAGGCAAGTAACATGCAAACATGGAGTCAGCTTAAAGACACTACTATAAAACATTTCAGGCAAAGTGAAATTGTTTCAATTAATGCATATCACCTTCAGGAAATATGTAACTTTTTACTTTAAAGGGGAGGGAATGGTGGTTCTCATTATAGAGCCTGTTATGTGGGGAGGTATTTTTGCATGGGCAGTTTTCTACTTTTGTACCTTGTTAAGTGAAATCAAGATGCTTTGAATTTTTGAAAACTTCGGAAATCACTGGACAATTTCATCCAAAATGACATGATTGGTGATTTGGCACATTAAATTTTCTTCTTGTTTTATATTGATGATGTTTTCAGGCTATGTATTTATTCTTACGGTACCAATAGCATGAGATGATTCCTGTGTGTTTGTTTGTTATATCCTAGCTACTGGATGAAGCCTTGAATGATCCAGCAAGATCTCGATTCATGGTGCCTGAAGTCTTGCAACGTTTCAGAGGATTTGGAGGAGTAAGTTTTCCACAAATGGTTTTATCGCAAAATATCAACAGACATGTCCAATAGAGCCTGTTATGTGGGGATAGGTTGTAAAAATTTATAACGTATTGATAGGTTGTAAAAATTTCTGTGTACAGTAGAAACTCAGTATCACGAGGTCCTTGGGACCATCAAAATTACCTTGTTATAGCAGGAATCTCGTTATATCAGGGTTAAAAAACAATAGAAGAGCTGGGACCAGAAAATTACCTTGTTCTATCAGGAATAGTGTTATATGAGATCTCTTTATACCGAGTTTCCACTGTATTGCCCTAAATAAAGAGTGTTATCACTGTAAAAAAGAATTAGTCCCTGTTGACATGGCAAGATCAGAACAAACTGAGATATGAAGGTATCAGAACTGACTTTAAATCTTCATTGCCTCATAATAAACCTCATAGTGCACAGTTAGCCACCAGTCCTCGACAAGTTTTCATGAAATTGCAGTAATATGACTGTTAATCTTTCTTGCCTAGGTTCGTATTGAAGACGATGTATTGATCACAGCTGATGGAGCTGAACTTCTCAATGATGTACCAAGGACAGTGGAAGCTATTGAGGAAGTGATGGCTAAAGGACGACAGGCGTCGGCCGTGGCTTAGTTACTCTGTACTAACAAGGGCCAGCAGTCCATAAACTGCTTAACAAAGAAATTTTGAGGATAAACAGTGATGATTTCTGCAAGTCTTCCTATCCTTGGCCAGTCTTGCCTGTGTATGATGTAATATCACCAAGCCATTAACCCTAATCAGGCTGGGCTTTTTTGGTTATGCTATATCTGGTGGTGGGGGGGGGGGGGGGCAGAATCCACCCCCCCCCCCCAGATCTCGGCCGTCAATGCAATGACGCCAAAATTCAACACGCGCTTCACCCACAACGTAATCTACAGGATTGTATACTTAATTTCTCCAAAATTATTCCAATTTATTTTTGATTAATCAGAATTTTGTTCTAAATTGTTAAATAAAGCTACAAAACTGCTAATTTTTTGTCTAGACATTCTTTGTAGTATTCTTAGTAAATGTACTTGGAAAAAAAATCTGTATCAAAATTGATTTCTTATGTATTTGATTGTCTTTTTGAATTTATGTATTTCTCTGTTTTTTTTTCAACCTGTTTTTTCGTTGAAATTTGTTGGAGACATTTTTGCGATCATAAACAGCATAAAATCAATTAATTTTTAATCAGTAAAAGTAAAAATAATCATACATTTATGAATTTTGGCTGAAAGCACAATTTGTATTGAAATTGTACATGAAATCACGCTTTTGAGCAATTTTTGGTCCGACATGCAAGTACGAAATGCTATGTGACTTCAGAACCGCATGCCCGGACATCGCAAATTTGGTCTCAACAGATGCGTGAGATTTTAAAGAAAAAAGTCATGAAATGCCATATCGATTGCTTCACGTGTTACGGACATATCGCGCGAAATGTCTAGGAGGGAGTGGAATCCACTCCCTCCTAGACCCTCCCTCCTAGACATTCCCCCCCCCCCCCCGCCTCTTTAGGGTAAATGTTTCTGTCTCCCTCTGGACCTTCTGGGCCACTGAGGAGTACCAAAGTACTCTTAATTCTTTGTAGTGGGTTTAGGGACAATATAGGGGGTTAAGCCCTTGTGTTTAGATTTATATTTCTTTCCTAGGCAGTTTTATGCAATTTATTGGCCCAAGTTATACAGCATCTCCGATGAAACCCAGGACAGCAGAGGCTTTAGATGAAGTATAGCTTGTGGATGACAGTCTTGAGCCATGGCATAGTCATACTGGTCTGGTATACTAACCCTCTACTATTATTTATCATCTTTTAAGTATCACTATGTAAGGGGAGTGGGAAAAGGATGTAATGCATTATGCTGTCATGTAAAGGGGGGGGGGGAGTGAGTTTTTATTACACCCCCCCCCCATGGTCTGAATACAATTACCTACTGAGCATGTGACATATTTTGGAAAATTAGACATGAATTATTGTATGAAAAATACTGAAGAAGAATTCACTAAGATGGGTATTATACAGCTGATCATGTGAAATTCAAGATTTCATGCCTCCTAGTCCTCTACAATGATGATGAGAAATGTCATGTTTTTGGATCTTGCTTTGATACATCAAGAGCAGAATGTAGGACGTACTTTGGAGGTAATACCTGTCAGTCAAGTAAGTGAGGTGAAGTACCATTTAAATAATAAAGAGAGAGTATTGTATAAGTTCATGGATGCACTACCGACAGACGGTCATGTCTTGGTGCGAATACCAAATTTACAAATAAAATTTTGTTACATAATGTGGGATCAGTATTGTGTTTCAGTTGCTGGCATATCAATTCTCCCCATGTTTCGTTCGCACCAGTGCGCACCCGTGGATGGGTTTTGTTCGCATTTTTGCACATCTACATATTTCCCTATTGAAGCCCTTATACCCCATAATGAGCATGGATTGTTCACGTAATGTATGCTTATAGCTGTAGTTATACGGGTATTCAATTTCAAATTCACTGATGTGGGAGACTCATTGTCACGATCTTATTGTCACAATAAACAATTGAGAAAACAAAATCAATACACCCTCCTGGGACAGCATAATTCAGAAAGTCTGGTTTATTGTTGTGAGCAATGAGTCGCAGCACCTTTTGTGAGCACACTTCACAACTCATTGCCACTGGGGTAAGGTCCAAATTCACTCCCATTTTCTTTTTCCCTTTTGTTAGGTCTTTTCTTGTCGGATTATCATGGTTTTGGTATGATTAGAAAGCTTTATCTGTGCATATAAACATATAAACACCAACCATCTTTTAAGACCTGAAATCTCCACAAGTGCAAAATTTATATTTTCCTGTTCTTACGTTATGATCCTTTATATATTTTACATGCTGCTTTAAGATTATTTTCTATAATGTTTATATGATTATCTGATGTATTTTGATGATTAATTTTACTTCTGCTAATGAAAATTTAAGAAGCTGACAAAGTCTAATAAGTTTGATAAATTGATGCTACATACATGTATCTTCCCTTTCTTTCTTTCTGTTAGGACATGCAATCCCCACCACAAGTTTAAACTTTATATGTCACTTTACTTGGGTTTAAGATTCAAAGTTTATCCATTCTGATTTCTTTAATATTTTACATGCTACTTACTTATCTATACAGTAATTATTCTCTATACATTTTTTCTGTAATTATCTGATGTATTTTGATGATTTATGTTATTACCGGTAATGGCAATTTACAATATGCTCACAAAGTCCAATATGTTTGATCAATTGAATGTTATCTTTCTTTCTTTAGACATGCAATCTTCACCATCCACAATACAAAATTTATGCTCCTGTACTTTGGTTTAAGATATAAACTTTATCCATATATATTTATTCATTTCTTTACTTATTTCACTTGTAGCTTTATCTGTGTAATTATTCTCTATAAATTTCTTTTTGTAATTATCACATGTATTGTAATGATTTATTTTATTACTGCTACTGATTAATGGATTATTATCTATCTCTCTCTACTTCTTTTTCCCCCTTTCATTTTAGAGTATGCATTCTCCATCACAAGTAAAAATATTTATATCATCTGCAAGAGAGCTGGAAGCATCTTATGTTATCTATGACACTTGGCTTAGAGAATGTTTGTAAAGAATACATCATTTCATGTTGAAGCTGATTAAGTGACAGCTGTTTTGTAATCAATTTTGAATGAAAATAAATACTACTGCATGTAATCTTTCATGTGCTATAAATAACACTCATGTTAAGCTGAGGTGATACGTTATGAAAGTATATATTTTGGAAAAAAGAAAATTGGAAGTATGTTTTCAATTTTTCCACATTCATAAAGAGATCCATTGAATAAATGCACCTTCCTTATTGTGCATTACTTACATTTTGCAAATTGTGTATACATTTAGTGATTTACTCAATTTCTTGTGCTGCATGCATTTTGTATGAAGTAGACATTTTGTAAAGTAGACTGATAGGTTCAAAGATTCAAAGTTTATCCATTTTGATTTCTTTAATATTTTACATGCTGCTTTATCTATACAGTAAAGTAGGCCTATATACTGAAGAACACTGAAATTTGGAATACAAGTAATCATTTTTCGTATCAAATAATTGCTTATTTTGTGAATAAAGGATATTTCACAATTTAAGCAATCATGAAGTACACATTGGTGGACATTTCCACCCAAATTAGGATGTGTTTTGAAGCACTTCTAGTGAACAATTGAGTAATTTCAGGGCACTTTTCCTTCAAATATACCTGTATCATATGTGCAAAAACTGAATACATGGTCCTACATAATGTAACATCAAACCCACAAAACTCCTCTCATGGGTCTAACTACATGTACAAACTTTATACCATACAATCATCAGGTATACTAAAGTTTTTTTTATCCCATTTATGACAGGAATTATTTGAAGCTTTATTTGAACAGCTTTTCTTCGTCAAATTGGCAACACTGTTATTTTTCTTTTATTGCTGCATTTTTCTTATGAAAAGTCATGTATTTGACATAAACATAAATTCACAGAAAGTATGTTGAGAAGTGAAAAAGTTGCCAATTTGTATGGAAAAAAAAACAATGATTTTGAACTTTCCATAGCATTGGTAATTCAAGAATTTTATTACTTACATGTACATGTACATGTATATTCCTTTAACAAATATTCAGAGTCAAACAACAAACACTGATGCATCCAAAATTGGCACAGGATGTGTAGAATTTTTTTCCTGCTTTACAAGTCTTCATCAAAAGTCTTTGGGCCAAACCACAAAATTTGGACCATAAATGGGTTAAAAGACTAGTAAATGTAGTTGGTAATGATGGGGCAAACATAAGCTGCACTTGCCTACATGAACAATGTACCACAGTACACTGTACATAAACTTAAAAACAAAAACCTCTTGACACTCTAATTTGATCTGAACTGGAAATAAAATTATGAAGCATATTGATAAACTTGCAATATCATAATTGGTTTCAGAGGACACTGATGAGCAAATGTTGACATTATCAGACAAATGTATTAAAAAAATAATCAATCATTTGAACTTGAATTATTTTACTGTGGTGGAAGTAGCCGAGAGAATGGATGGGTCATGTGTTGAGAAGGGAAGATGATGAGCCTGTGAAAAGAGCGTGGTATCTGGAAGCGGATGGCATGATGATGAGAAGGGGAAGAAGAGGCTAAAACAGAAGGATGCTTTACAATAAGAGCAAGTGGAGGGAAGGAGTGCTATCATGGTGCAAGGATCAGTGACCCCTCCTAAGAGGGAATAGGCTGAATAACAAACAATGATGACGATGATGCACTTTACTAAGTCCTGTATCATTAGAACCAACTGAGACAATTAGACTCCACAGAACAATTCAAAACACAACTGAAGACATATGTTTACGATACCTAAGATTTGAATGTCAGTACTTGTACCTGTAGATTGTCTGCTCACTCTGCTGAACTATTTTTCATGTAACCTGCATATTTATTATTGTCGGGCCTTGATCAAAAGTTTTCGGATATGTGCGCATTATAAGTTGATATTATTACATTGTACTATCACTATTACTTAATTCAGGTCATAAGATATCACACATTGCTATTTTCGAGGCCATAACCAAAAGAAAAAGAGGTGTGACAAATAATATGCTACAATAGTTTGAAAACCCATACTGGGTGATGTTGATAAGTTAAATAACCTAAGTTTGATATGTTCCTTCCCTTCACATTATGGTACAGGATTTGTGTTAAAACAATCCCTCTGAGAAAGACTCTAAAACTCATTAAAAAATCTGATACTTCTTGTACATTACCAATTTACCATTATACATGTACAAATATTTAAATTGCACCATCGCACAATCCTTTAAAACACACACAGATCATCAAAATACTGTGATAAATTAGTTGTCCCCTTAAAATCTTAGACAACATCATATAGTAGATTAAAAAAAAAAACAATACTCGGGGTGACATGTTAACGCATCAAGTAGATTTATAAGTTCTCCATAGACTCAAACCGAGCTATCTCAGTCTAAGTACTCTAGTCCTTCATGATGATGACGACGATCCTTCTCTATACCAAACTCGTAATCAGTAAGGCCCTGATTTCTTCTTCTTAAATCTCTCTGATGATTAATGTTTCTAACACTCAAGTCTATTTCTTAAAGATGAAACTATTTACCTATCCCTGGACCTGGTTATGCCTAGGTGATGTTTTGCATATAACGTATGCTCTCTTATCCTTGATGACGATCTTGCAATCTTTACATCGTCGTTTGATAGCAGACTTCTTCTTCATCGTATTGACAAGCTGGAGCAGTGGTGCTGGGGTTGTGATGCGAGTCGATTCCAGACAAACTGGATTAACCGAAGCCGATAATTTTGTAGTCCAAAATTGTGCTGCCAATTTGCCATTTCCTCTATACAGATTCACATTCCAGGTTCCCAGGCAGCGTGATATTGGAGCATGCACTAGAGGATACGATAACCTGCAACTTCTTGGACCAACTTTGCTGAAAATCTTCAGGAATAACGACAAGCTTTGTGCAGCACTCGCCATCACTGATACCCGGGCTAGCTGTTCACCACCAATTCTTCCCTTGTCCTTTACCTGCATAGAGAAAATGACATACGTATTAAAAGAATTGATGAATTCTCAATTGTATACAGAAGAAATATTCATTGCTTAATACAACTCGGCACTACTGTCCTATCATTAAAACTAACTTTTGTTGAGGAAATTTATTTTACTGCAGTATTGAGAACTAGAATGCAGAGTACTAGACCTAGCACAATTAAAGATAGCATTTTGAAATGCATGAACAGTTAGTCCCAGACTGCTAGTAGTGTTACTTAGTAGGAGCAGACATGACAAGCTGAGTGACAGCTCTGACTCTGAGATGTCTTGATCTTGTACTATGTAGCCTAGGCCTAACTAGTAACATTACTTCATACTTTCATAACACACCCCAGTAAATGAGCAATCTACATGCAAGTCTAACGTTAGGTCGGTTAGGACTACATCTACTCTATAGCGACATTAATCAACAGTTCAACAAATCAAAAACAAATTGGCAAACCCGGAGAATAGGGGACCGGACCGGAACGCGCGCAAATACCATTCGTACAGTGCAGAGATAGGCAGAGACAGACGAGAGTCAGGGTATGTGACAAGTCAATAGTCGAGTTCAAAATGACTTTAAAATATGTTTTAATTAATCAGGTATATTATTACACTGTCATGACTGTCCTCTTGGCTTTCAGATTTTTGGTTATGTGATGAAAATCTTTTTGATTTTGGCCAGAAATGTTCTCAAACTCAAAAATGTTTCATCGCCGAATCTTGTGTAACGTTACTAGATCCAACAGTTAGATCGTCTCCGTTGCTACTGCCACGGCACTGGGCTGCATTTGCTTGTTGTTGCACACAAATAAATATGCGCGAGCGTTCTGGTCCCCTATTCTCCGGGGCTGCGTTTCACGAAACTGTCATAAGTCTAACTCTAAGTTCATGGACATCCCATAAAAACGCGTGTTTAATTCTACAACACGCGTTTCAATGGGATGTCCAAGAAATTAGACTTATGACAGTTTCGTGAAACGCTGCCCAGGTTTGCCAACAAACTTTCCCATCATGCCCATGCTTCCAACTCACTGTCTCTAACTGACTAAAAAGACCCCATACTCATGGAAAATAGGCACAAATTCGGTTTTTCATACCTTATTTTCTAACCTCCTAGAATCTCAAGCGAAACAGAAGAACCAATCAGAAAATAAATACAGGATGGGGATGGGTGGTGGTGTAGACTTCGACTGCACTCTGTATCTGTTAATGTAGATCCCCCATTATTGGAATATATGTAACTTTTACTGATTGGCAAAGCCAAGGAAAGAGAGATTGCTTGGACATTCGTGATTAATTGGTAATGAATCGTAATTTTTGGTATTTTTTTATTCTTTGATTATATTTTTGAATGGTTTTAGTTTATTTTTAATTATTTTAAAAATATTTTTCTTTAAAAACCTGTAGTAAAAACAATATAATTTTATGCAGCTCGAACAAGGATAAAAAAACAATCAATATGGCGGCGCTTAGGTTGGTTATTCTTCGGGCTACCTCTTCAAATTTGGCCCGCTTATCGGCTGTGAGACGGCCAATCGGAGCTTCAACCAGATTACTTTACTCAGGAGAAAAAGTGACACACACAGGACAGGTAAAATTAAGGAGCAGATCATTAAATACCCTGATATTGCGATTTATTAAACACGAAACGACCATCCAATTTTCAGCTCTGCACAGCCAGGTGACAGCAGCGCTCATGCTCCAGCTCGCCGGCCGGCACGGGGCGCCGGGGCCGGTGTATCGGCGGATTTGGTTCTTGATGACAAAATCTGCCGGGGGATTGTGTAGCTATAGGATAGCTATCGTGACTTTATTCTGATATTACACGATAGCTATAGATTGCTGCCATAGGCCCCTGTGTTGAAAGATGTGACCTTGTCCTTGAAATATTATGCCTCCAAAATCCAAATCATACTTTCTCATGCCCGGTTAACCCTGCAAACTACCTTCCAAGTTCGCCAGTGGACCAGTCGATCAAACTGTGATATCAAAACCTGAAATTTATTTTTCAAACTCAAAATATCGACTTTTGATTGATACGGCATCCTACCTTCTTGTTGATTTCGCCGCTTGATTAATTTCCATTTCAATAGCGCGACCTCTGACATCTACACCCGCTGGTCTCGGCCACAGGCGCTAGGCAAAGCAGCGTTGCACTCTCGCACGCACTCTGCGTTCGCCGACACATGCGAGAGTGCAACGCTGCTTCGCCTAGCGCCTGTGGCCGAGACCAGCGGGTGTAGATGTCGGAGGTCGCGCTATTGAAATGGAAATTAATCAAGCGGCGAAATCAACAAGAAGGTAGGATCCCGTATCAATCAAAAGTCGATATTTTGAGTTTGAAAAATAAATTTCAGGTTTTGATATCACAGTTTGATCGACTGGTCCACTGGCGAACTTGGAAGGTAGTTTGCAGGGTTAACCGGGCATGAGAAAGTGTGATTTGGAGGCATAATATTTCAAGGTCACATCTTTCAACACAGGGGCCTATGGCAGCAATCTATAGCTATCGTGTAATATCAGAATAAAATCACGATAGCTATCCTATAGCTAGGATTGTGTTCTGTAACAAAATCTGCCGGCACATTTTTTACCGAGCCAACAGGCGGGTATTTTACTGTTTGGCTAGGCCAGTATCATATCTGGATGGTGTGACATCACGCAAGAGGACGTCTTTGGAGTTTGCGAACATCGAAAAACGGAAATTTCCTTAGATTTTATTAGATTTCTTAGTGAATGATCAATTAACAGAATCTTGGGAACGATATCTGCCGGCAGATTTTGTCACCAAGAACCAAATCCGCCGCTACATCATCATCATCATCATCTGATATACGGGAGTGAGGTAGTCCTGTAGTCTCCCGGTCGTTGCAAAAAGAAACATACACCGGCCGCCCTGCTTCGCCCAAACTAATGTTATAACTAGTCTAGGGCAAGTAACAGTTTTGCTTGGCCCTCCAAAATGTCAGATTTCTTTCCTTTAGCTGCTGCTGTGAAGTTCTTTCCTCCTCAAGTTGAAAATAAAAAAAATGAAAGACGAAAAATAATTTTGATTCTGGGCCATGGAATGTGCCAGGGTTGTCCACAGGCCTGCACACTTGTAAAAACAAAGTCCATAAGAATAATTATGCGACAAGTCTGCAAGTAGTCTATACAAATTGCTGTGATCATTGTGCGGGGAGCAGTCAGGAGTCTTAGCATAGTCGTAGGGTACTAAACAACTGGTAAATTGCGTTCGTTTCAAATATTTATTACAGAAATTCACTGGAAATTATGAAGCAAGGGAATGTCACCTGATCTCACTCGTATCAGTTTTTTTATGCACCGTGGACACTGTGTCTGTGGGACTACATGTACCTTTAATCAGTTTAACTGTTTAATGCCACTTTTCTTTTTGCTACCAAAACTAGCTTTAAGGTTACAAGTGTCTGATTAACACACACACACACACACACACACACAAGAAAAATGTGTGAAATTCCAAAATTTAAATTAAGGTGATAACATTTCTTAAAAATAATTTTTCATCTGGGCCTATGTCTGAACCAGAATTGTGGTTTCATAAAATAGTTGTCAAGTTATTTTGCATCGTATGTGCGTATGATTACGATGTAGTAAATTGATACAGAGATTCATTACATGAAAATTTTGTTTTTTCGTCATATCTTTGGAAAATATTGCCAAATTTGGAATATTTTTGTATTTCACTGTTCTGCATAGCCTGAACTAACAAAGTCAAGGACAAGGTATAAGCCAAAGTTCAGGCTATGCAGAACACTGAAATAAACAAATTTTCCAAATCTGAGCAAGATTTTATTTTCCAAAGTTATGAGAAGAACCATAATTTTAATGTATTGATTTATAAATGTAACTAATTAAGTATGAGAATGATATGCAAAATACTGGATTATTGCCTTTTTTTTAAACAAGGACTGCTCCAAACATGATAAATCCCTAATAGAGAAATGTGTTATCACGTTTATTCTAAATCTTATCTTGTTGATGCTTATGATCTTTATGAGTTGTACTTACATGTACAACTTATCATCTTTTTTTGGTATCCACAGTTTACTGCTTTTTTCATTGTATTTTGATCTGTTGCCAGTTTTGTGATCGTGCAGTTTTCATGTCTTGTTTCTCATTCATTTTGTCTCTCATTTGCAGGTTTATGATGAAGGAGACTACAGGAAGCTTAGATTTGTTGATAGAGAAAAGGAAGTAAGTTTTCATGTTAGCCTGCATGGAACCTGGACATAAAGTTTGAAAAAAAATATATAAATAAAATCATAATTTATGCATCTTGCAATTATCTGTTATTTTTGTTATTACTAAGTTTACACCCCCCCCAAAAAAAAAAATGCAAAAAGTAATCTTGAACTGAATTAGATTTTCTAAATTAATTGCATGTAATGTCTTCAGAAGGAATATCAGTATAAATTTAATAATATTGAAGGATAGATCATGATAGGAGACATCTGTGCTGTGAGCAATTTTGAGGTATTGAATGTGTCCCAAATTATATTAAACAATAAGATGATCACTGATGACATGTTAGCAATATTTTAAAAGATAATATAGTTTGTTGGCTATCCAGAAATTGATCTTGAAGTCTCTTTAAAATTGATTTGTTGGATGGGACTTTGAACTCTGATAATTGATACCTTTTAACCATATCCTTAGGAGGATGAATTTGGAAAATGTATTATTGAAGTTAATGTTAATACATGTATTATCAATTAAAGGAGAAGTCTAGGCAATTTCTGTAAGCATGGATCATAAAGAGAAAAAATTCAGCAGCTAGAACATGTCTTACTTTACCCGACATACCCTAGGATTACCGAGTAATCAACAATTAACTTGTACAATTTTCATCCACAATACAGTTCGCACCCGGGCCCAGTGACGTAGCTAATGCACCGCAGGCAGGCCAGGCGATGCAAGCGATATGCGTGTACGACATTCCGGCTCGAAGTGGTCTCAGCACACTTTCTTTAACTTCGAAAATTTCTAAGTTATGAAGTCGAATTTGTCCGTTCTTATATCATTAATCCATCAGGCACATCTCTCCCTGTCTGTCAGGGGATTTGGGATTGCAAAAAAACTTCTCTTTGGAACAGAACTGATTTGTACACCCAAGAGCTAGACATATCGGCATTTTGCATAGATAATGTGCAGAGAATAAGTGCGCATGCGCAGTGCAACTGTATCGCCTACGTCACACGACCAATGACCATATGTGGGTTTCAGCGGGAAATTCAATTATTCGGAATAAGAAAGCAAACACTTAATCGGTATTTAAAAATCACAGAAATCACTTTGATAAATGAAAGTAGCATTGTCTGTTATCGTGAATGATAAGCTTTATAGTGTAATTTTAATGAAATCATCTGGACTTCTCCTTTAAATAAGAACTCGTTAATACACGTATTATCAATTAAATAAGAACTCATCTTTTATCATAAAGCAGTTGCACTTTTACAAAAAAGGTTTCTTTGAACTTGTCAGGTGAATGAACAGTTTGCAATAGACCTTGTCCATGAAGAACCACCCATAGAAATCAATGGAAGGAGTGTCTATTGTGATGGAGGAGGGGGTCCATTAGGTCATCCTAAAGTCTACATTAACTTGGTAAGTTCCCCAAGGCAACATATTTGACCTTCATGTAGCTGTTAGGCAAATTTAAAGGATGATACATATACATTGTATAACCATGAAAGAAAATTGCTTGACATTAAGCAGTTGAAGCAGTCAAACAAAACTAATAAAGTTGAGAAAATCAAATACAGATAAACATACATGTAGGTAGAAAGTTAGGAATTTTTAAAAGTCAGGATCATCATTGTTATTGAATTGGTTAAGGGAAAGTAATGTGATGCAGGACTGATGACAGTTCTGTGTTTGTTTTTGTATACAAAAGACCTAAAGAGATTTTTTTTTTTGGGGTCACAAATGTCATGTGTTACCCAATAAAGGTGAGCCTCGTTATAACAAACTCCTCTGGACCAAGGAAATTACCTCTTCATATTGAAACCTTGTTATATCAGGGCCATTTATTAGGATTTATCAGTATCTAATAGGACCTCTTCATATTATGCCCTGTCAGTAGCATTTCCGCAAACTGGGTATAACATTTGCACCTATTGTTCGGGGTTTTTATTTATTCATTTAGGAAGATAATGGCAACTTACTCCCTTCCTTGTCTTTTGAGTATTGCCCCAAACAAAAGCCAAAGACAATTGATTTTATGTTATTCATGACTTTTTCTTAATTTGGGAGGGGGGGGGGGGTTTGTTTTGTTTTGTTTTGTTTTTTTAATCAGATTAACATTTGCTAACAGTATTTTTGGCCATGTTTTTCCTTTCTTATGTTGGTCAGGATCAAGCTGGACCCCACACCTGTGGATACTGTGGACTGAGATACATCGCGGCCGGACATCATTGACAAGAGATGGCGCTTTATGAAGAGAATTTTATCAGTTGTTTGTACAAATCGCTAAGTTATAACAATTATTATCTTGTTGCCACATTGCTCAGACTCAGTTGACTCTTTCACAGTTATTCTACCAAAGAGGGTAAATCACCACTTTGCAGAGGATATGAAAGTCTTTGTGGTTCAGTATGTTATGAAACTGAACCTTCCCTCTCAGAGATGTCAACACCAGTAATATGATCCTTTTGTTTTTGTTATTGAATCAAGGGTTATGATAATCATTCGCTATTCAATAACATTAGAATTGCTTTGGAGTTGTAGTTTTCAGTCTTTATCTTCAAACAGGATCACGGTCATATACTTCTGAACTTCTTTGTGCTTATATCTTAAATTTATAGACACAAAATAGTTTAATTTACTCATTCATCTGTAATAACAACTTTTTTGTGTGATTAAGTGTATATGAGAAGGCATTGTGTTCAGAATACTCATGCAGTTTCGAAGCACGATGTAATTGATCGTTTTACATTGTCAAGTTATGCTCATATGAAGATTGAAGTTTTAGCTATGAAATGGTACCACTTGATACATTAAATGTGGATTTGTATGTAATATATAATTTGATTTGAATCTTATTGGCCTCATTATTTGGTTTTGAATGTAAGGGAAGGGGCATTGCTATACTATTTTAAATGATGGAAACCAGACAAACTTTGAAAGAAAGAAAAAATGAGTAGAGAAAGTTAAAATTTCCAAAGCAAAGAAAGAGAGGGTCATCACTTTTCTAATTTGCAGCCAGCATATAATAACAATGTAAAGTTTGCAGTTATGAATTCATTATTATTTTTTTTTTTTGGGGGGGGGGTGGTGTTGCAGTAAACGGAGGCTTTACTGCTAGCTATGCCCCTGTTACAGGTGTCTTGTGTGAATGAAGTTTTTTGAAGGAACAAGCATTTTTGGAAGAAAGTGACGAGGAGTTGGAGAGATATATAGGCAAACTTATTTCGCAGTCTGAACAACTGATTTAGTATTGTGTAGTTCTCAATGTACATGTTACTTCTAAGTGCTAGGAACTCATATCCTGGGTCCTTATGTTAAAATGGGAATCCCAAGCAATCTCGCCACACACTCCCACATACAAGAGAATGCATTTATAGGGCTCCATCTGTCATTAATCAATAGGAAATGTAAACTATCTCCTATTGTGATTTTCCAGTTTGCATTTCTACGATTCATCGGAAGAAATCAAAACTAAAGCAGCCAACACAGTTATGATTATCAGAGTAAGAGTTTATTGCTCCGATGACTTGTCATACATTATCATAGCCCCACAGGCACTACTTTGCCCTATGTAACTGAAACTTGAAAATTACACTTTAGATATATCTTCTACACAATATGACATACAGATATCTTTATGATAATTGACAAAATTTCATCTGTATTGGTTTGAGAAATCAAACTTTTTGATCTCGGTACATAGATGTTTATCTTGACACTTTTAGCTGTTCAGCAACTGCCTTTGTCAGCAGTGTGACCCGAATTTCAAGATAAATATCTATGTATACTATTGTGATGAAAAGTCAAACTATTCTAAGAGGCCTATTTTTATATTCTCCTAGAATATCCTAGTGAATTCTTCTGAAATTATTTAGGCGTCTTATTTTTACTGATATTTGTCTGAAAATATATTCTCTCCAAATAAAAGCTTTCCTATGAACAGCGTGAAACCAAGCATATTTTTGCTCCAAACCGAATATCTCCTTGTGTAATGTAATCTACATCAGATCTAAAGCCACAACGACAAATATTCCTTGAAACGAACTGAACTAGAATATTAATCAGTTTGTTCTGAGATATTGAGAAAACCATTTCATCTCGTACTACGCATAGCCAGATATTTACATTTTAAAATTCCTTTCAAAAAGAAAGGGGGCAGTTTTTAATGAAGGTAGAGTCATGTCGTGGTCATAAGAGAGAGAGAGAGAGAGAGAGAGAGAGAGAGACTGGAGAAGGGGATAAAATGAAGGAGGGAGAGAGGGGCGGGACTGAGATCCCCCTGGAGTTGGTATGGGTAGAGACAGAGAGATAGGGGAGGATATACACAGTGTAACTGCAAATACTGAATACATTTCTTTTGTTTCTTTTGTTTCCCCCCCCCCCCGAAATCAAAACCGTTTCTTTTTTCTGCTATTGAACAAACGAATCCTGTCCAACTGTTGTCTTTAAAGCCCACATCACATTAACGTTTCTGTCTGTGATCCGATTTCAGAAAAAAAAATTGTTATAGTATTTGATATGAACATTCAAACATGGAAAATCTTACTGACCAAAGTTCTAAATAGTCGTATGGACACTTAAAGTTAAAATTCTGGGCTATTTCGAGCCTCCTTGTCGGTATAAAAGCGAAGTCAATTCCGATTCGTATGACGTCATAGCAATCTTGCGATTTGAAGCCGAATTGGCCTTTAATCCGTCCTAAAGGCTTGCAGTTACCCTATATTTTGATTAAAGTATTCCTATATTCATATTTATTCTGAACTTAAAATAAGATAAATTTACTTATTTAAACTTTCACACTTCATGCAAAATGCCATTTTTTCCAAAATCTGGTCGCAGTCGGATCGTATAGTTCGCTATGGTTCAGTCGATGTAGTAGCTTTGCATTATTTCATAATTTGAGCCTCAATGCATAACGCATAAACTCTTTCAAGTACTTGTTCACATCATCAAACAGCTATCTGCAACATTGCCATGATAGAGGCGTCTGTTTTACTTGTTCACATCATCAAAGGCTATCTGCAATATTGCCACGATAGAGGCGTCAGTTTTACTTGTTCACATCATCAAACGGCTAACTGCAACATTGCCACGATAGAGGCGTCAGTTTTACTTGTTCACATCATCAAACGGCTAACTGCAACATTGCCATGATAGAGGCGTCAGTTTTACTTGTTCACATCATCAAACGGCTATCTGCAACATTGCCATGATAGAGGCGTCTGTTTTACTTGTTCACATCATCAAATGGCTATCTGCAACATTGCCATGATAGAGGCGTCTGTTTTACTTGTTCACATCATCAAACGGCTATCTGCAACATTGCCATGATAGGGGCGTCTGTTTTACTTGTTCACATCATCAAATGGCTATCTGCAGCATAGGTGTCTGTTTTACTTGTTCACATCATCAAATGGCTATTTGCAACATAGGTGTCTGTTTTACTTGTTCACATCATCAAATGGCTATCTGCAACATTGCCATGATAGAGGCGTCTGTTTTACTTATTCACATCATCAAACGGCTATCTGCAACATTGCCATGATAGAGGCGTCTGTTTTACTTGTTCACATCATCAAATGGCTATCTGCAACATAGGCATCTGTTTTACTTGTTCACATCATCAAATGGCTATCTGCAACACTGCCATGATAGAGGCGTCTGTTTTACTTGTTCATATCATCACAATGACTATCTGCAACACTGCCATGATAGAGGCGTCTGTTTTACTTAATTGTTCACATCATCAAATGGCAATCTGCAACATTGCCATGACAGAGGCGTCAGTTTTAGCTGCATTCAAGAATTCTTCCTTCGAGAGCATTCCATCGCTGTTTCTATCTGCTTTCTCAAAGATGAGCTTCGTTCTTTCTTCAGGTGAATTTCTGGATTCATAATTTACCGACGGACGATCCGCGCCTTCTCCAACCAACCGATCCATTGCCTAAGTTTGACAGAAAGAGAGAGAGAGAGAGTGAGAGAGAAAGAGAGAGAGAGAGAGAGAAATACAGAAAGAAATAAAGACAAATCATGTTCACTTTTCCCTATTTTCATCTTCATATATTACCAGCTATAACCTTTAATGTTCGAGCCCTTTATAGTTCCATCTAAAACGAAATTGTTCCCAGGCTTCAATCATTGCGAGAGTTTCGTTTCCTGGCTTTGACAGAGTGGTTCTTAAAACAATTAAATACATTTTTTATTTTTCCTCTTTCTGCTACTCTTGAGATTTTCCCTTCTTCATTTTCTGTAGTTAAATAAGCGTCATCTGTTATCTAAAAAGTATATTTCATTAGAAAGCTCATAACAAAAAATGTTCGTATTTTTTTCGAATATTTGACAATTTATCACGTAATGATTAATCTAAAAACTGGTATTATCATTGTGATCATTATTGTTATTTGTTGTTATAATAATTATCATTATCATCGGCATCATCATCATCGTCATCAGCATTCATTAAAGAAATGTGAAACGACATTGTCGCTAAAGTTGATAGCCGATAAAACATCCGAAGAAATTAGTGAGAGTGAGAGTGAGAGTGAGTGAGAGAGAGAAGGAAAGAGAGAGAGAGAGAGAGAGAGAGAGAGAGAGAGATATTGTTTATCTACAAGCATCTATATCATAATCACCTGTAGAATTTCTATCATCTCCACCTTTGAGATAAAACCGTTTCTGTCTACATCAAACAGATTGAATATCCAGCTTAGTTTATCAGCAGCCGAACCCTTCATCAGTATACTCATCCCGCACATGAACTCTCGGAAATCAATCGTCCCGCTCCGATCTACGTCGAAGGTCCGAAACACATGTTCGGTAAACTTCGTGGGATCTCCTTGCGGAAAGAATTTCCTGTACACTCGTTGGAAGTCTGGACGGGATAAACTACCTTTGGGGCAATCTGTCGAGAGAAACGTATTGTATTAATTACATTTCCAATAAAATAATAAAAGATAAAGTGTGCTGTACATAGGGGAAAAATGAAACTTAACAATAACAATAATCGTATAGCATGATAATATTAAACTTAACAATTTAATATTAAACTTAACAGTTTAGGTGGTTTTGTTTGTACCATTCATTAATAGAATTCATATTGAATGTAATTTGCATGATTAAGGAGTTGTAGTTTGCACATCTTTCCCAGTTTAAAAAACTATAACATCATCAGCATATTTTTTTTGAGAAAGTTTACCTTGGGAGAGTACAACTTGTTTTCTTACATTCAGATAACTTGAAACCATTTCATCACATTTTCGTGAATACCTTACTGTTGAAATTTACAAAGATATCATGGACCATGGTCTACACAGTCGAAACATAAAAACATACCCCAGCCTTTTCTTTTACGTTAAACGCATCAAGAAATTCATCAGTAACTCTGTGTAGACAAGTCGTTGTTGAATGGTTGGGCAGAAAAGCATACTAGTCAATACTGATAATTGAGAAGTTGCTCTTGAATTTCTTTTTTATTATTATTTTGAGGATGTGACTTACAACAGAGATGGGACGGTAGTTTGTTTTCTCACTTTTAGAGCCTTTACCTTTAAATATCAGAGTTGTTCTTGCCAATTTCCAATCTTCTGATATATATCTCCATATTGATATATATAAAGTGAAGATATTTGGTGCTGCTAGTTGCAGTAATTTTGATCAAATCCGAGTACATCTATTTCATTGGAGTATTTTCTCTTTTTGTATCAACTTCATTTCAGATTTGTATAATACAGGTTGGGTTTTTCCATTGAGGCATTTTACTTTGCGGAAATGATTGCGCAATATCATGAATATGTTCACAAGCATCACCAAAGAAGTCATTCATTTCGTCACTATCTATACAGCAATATGACGAACTATCATTTTTAGTCATGCCAGTTACTTCTTGCATTTTTTTCATAATCTCTTACCACTGGCGTAGCCAGGAATTTTCAACAGGGGAGGGGAAGGGGGGGGGGCCAAGGCGATGGAGCGGAGCGGTATCCCCATTCCCACGGTAGGAAGATTTTTGAAAATTCGTGCGTGAAAATGACATTTTCTGCACACTGAAATTCAGTATTATGGGTAACTTATATGAGAAGTGGCATATTTACGTTTTACTTTCATTTCGCAGGGTAGGGGTAGGGTAAGTTATCTGAAGTGGACTCGAAAGTTTTTAAGATATTTTTTTTGGATTTTTTTTTAGATTTTTAGATTTTTAGATTTTTTTTGCTCGCCGATCAACGGGGGGGGGGGGGGCATGGCCCCCTTGTGCCCCCCTTAGCTACGCCAGTGTCTATTACTATATTTTTGAGAAACATCTGAGAAATAAGCTTTCTTCCTTTCATTTCTAAGTCGCCGGCTTAACATAATTCTTGCACTTAACGTATTCATTATGATCAACCTGAGATTTCGTTGAGTCAGCATTGCTTTTCAAATAATCTCAATTGTGTATGAGCTGAACAATGTAATTATCAATCTTAAATAAGTGAATAAATAAATAAATAAATAATACCGTGATCAATAATTACCCTCAGCCTGCACAAAATTCCACAGAGTTTGCCGGAGTGAAAGCAGCGGCACTAATAAACTCACATTGTTCGAATGTACGTTCGTCTATTATACTCTGATCACTCAAAACCGGGTACCAGTGATGAATTGCGGATCATAATGATACGTATACTCACCTTTTCTAAAATCTTTGTACCATTGCTGTAATTCTTCTTCGTTGAATGCTGTGTGTTTCTTGAGATCTGATAGAACCCGTGAGTTCAATGAATGATTCGATGACTTGTTACCCATCCTTTCTATGTCTAGTTACTTGAAACACGATAAAGAAAAATGATGTATTTTTTTCCTTTTCTGTCTTCACAATTTAAATTTCTCCTTATATCCCTTTCACGCTTTATATAGCTTAACTGCAGATGCGTGATCACAACAAACATTATCATACAATAAAACCTGCACTTTTAATGTTCCATCGAAACCTGTTCGCTTTTCCGTCGTATATTCTCTCCGATCTATATTCCGTTTGCTCGTATACAGTGATACTCCTCTTTCATGACGTTTTAACAAGTATTGCAAACAAGTCTTCACTGCTTGACGATGTGATATGAGATTAAAGTTTTAGTCAGTCATATCCGGATTAGATGTCCGACCGATCGGCTTATCCCATTGCACCTTGACTTCAATATTTCTTTCTGCCGGATTACTTTTTAATCTACAACGTTGTTGTAGAATTTTCATCATTATGAACAAACAAGCACATACTTTTCATTCCTGTACGACAAGTGTCATTCGATTCTAATGGCATGTCCCGTATTATCAAGCAACACGAACATGGATTAGCTTGTGTAGAAATATGATGCTTAGAAAATAGTAATGTAGACCCTTCTCTCGTGAATTGGATTAAAATATTAGTGAAAGAATTTCTGAAAGAATGCGGAAATGAAGGGGGAAATGCTGCATGGCAAGGGAAGTGCACCATACATGGTTCCATGGTTGTGGGATTAACCATTCATCTTCCATGCTTCAGAATTCTACAAAAGAAATAGAATGAATTAATGTAGCGTGAACACTGTCTACATACCCTCGTACCACTGGCGTAGCTAAGGGGGCCATGGCCCCCTGTTGATCGACGAGCAAAAAAAAAAAAAAAAAAAAAAAAAAAAGTATTGTTTGCAATACTTGTTAAAACGTCATGAAAGAGGAGTATCACTGTATACGAGCAATATATATATATATATATATATATATATATATATATATATATATATATATATATATATATATATATATATATATATATATATATATATATAATATAATAAACAAAAATTCATCGAGTCTACTTCACATAACTTACCCTACCCCTAGCCTGCGAAATGAAAGTAAAACGTAGATATGCCACTTCTCATGTAAGTTACCCCCTGATAATGAATTTTAGTGTGCAGAAAATGCCATATTCATGCACGAATTTTAAAAAATCTCCCTATCGTGGGGGGGGGGGGGGGGAGGTATCCCCTCCTCCTGCTCGGTCGCTTCGCTCTCATGTTTTATGAGTTTCCGAATGCCGAAACCCCTAGAAGTGAGGGATTACCCATGCACCTCTTAAAACCCACAATGCACCGCCCCCGGAGTCAGTAAGCTCTCTATTACAGTATCTCCACTACACCCATCATTCTCCCTGCCGCTCATTTTCCACGTCTACACCCCTCCCTCTCCCCCGCACAGTATTTAAATCCCATTTTATTTCTATATTCTTTATAAATTTCATTTTCCTTTTATTTCTGTTTGATATTCGTCAACCTATTATTGTACCATCCCCGCCCTCTCCCCCCTCTCCCCACACTCTACTGGTATCTTTCTATAACTCTTTCTCTCACTTTCTTATGAATTCAATTTTCCATTGCTCTCCATCTCTGAGTGTTATTCATTCTTTCTATCATACCACTCCCCCTCTCTCCTTCTCCTCATACTTCCTTGGTATTTCTCTTTAATTCTATCTGTATTCTTTTTCAATTATATTTTCTATTTTGTCTCTATCTATTATCCATTCTGTCTATTGACTAACTCTACCTCTCTCTCTCTCTCTCTCTCTTTCTCTCTCTCTCTCTTTCTTTCTCTCTCTCTCTCTCTCTCTCTCTCTCTCTCTCTCTCTCTCTCTCTCTCTCTCTCTCTCTCTCTCTCTCTCTCACTCACTCTGTATATCCCCTCTCCCTCTCCCTACATTCTTGCTTAATATATCTGGGGATGTTTCATAAAACTGTTCGTAAGTTACGAACGACTTTACGCACGACTGGTGATACTTTCTTGTGCTACATGTAAATGAATGAGAATCTGATTTAGCACCCAAGAACATGTTCCAGTCGTACGTAAAGTCGTTCGTAACTTACGAACAGCTTTATGAAACACTGTTATTTCTTTATGTCGGTGTTCTGTATTATTTTCTCTACCGCATTTATTCAGTTATTACATTCGGTCATCTCTACCACCCTCCCCCTCCCCTCCCCCCTCTCTACCAAGATCTCTACTCTTGTTGACCCTATATCTCTGTATGCGTTGTCTCTCCATCCCCCCATACAACTATTTTTTTAATGTGTGGGGGGAAAAATTATCATCCTTGTTCATACTATGAGATTTAGTTTAAAGAAAAAAAGGGGCAAAACAAATCAAAGGCATTTCATAATCAGGTTTACAGTCACTTCCCAGCATCTTTATTATTTTCCATCACCCAAATTACATTATTGAAACACAAGTAATAGTATCTGCCCACAATTCAAATACAGCAAGAATCGATTATGCTATTCTCAATATGTCAGTTCGTTGATTTCAGTTTGCTTGTTATCAAGACTTTTCTTTGGGTACAAAAAGGTGCAAATTTGCACTTTTTCTAAAAGGGTTCGGGTGCAAAATGCCGCTAATTGCACCTTTAAAGGTGCACAAAGCTTGTATAAGGTGCAAATTTGCACCCTAAAAGGTGCTCCCAGTGTTGCATTTGAAGGATGCAAGATGGCACCTTTTTTTCTTAGTGTGTATAATGAAACTATCAGCTAATGTGATCACTTGCCCGCTAAAGAAACTGAAAAATTAACTTATAAAACAATAATGACAATAAAAAAAGCTCTTATGCTTGAAATCGGAGTGCTTTTAGTAGATCCTTATGATCCTTGTGATTGAGAAGCCCGCTCAACATACGCAGCAGGGTTGGCCGGCGAGACGATACAGCCCCAAGCAGTGAATCGGCGAAAGCACAGGCGCATACAGTTTCCAAGCTTAGAATTATTAATAAATGACTGACTAGACTATTTAACCTTAACAACGAGACTAGGCGTAAATAGTCAATTCTGACTTAAACTCCAAAAATACAATCAACCAACAACAACAACAACAACGCCTTTAGTAATGTAGAGGAACATCGCCTTTTTTCTGGGGCGGGGGCACTCTTTTTTATGGTAAGATTCACGACATGAAATTTCCATATTAATGAATGTTTGAGCAGTAAAGGTTTATGAGCTCGTTTCTCAATGGAAGGGGGAGGCGTCCCTGCCTACTGCCCAGGTATCAAATAAACATTTTATGGATGTTGCGAGCGAGCGAAACGAGTGAGGAAAGAAAGACACTTTATCATGTCATTATTGTCAAAACGTTATTTCATCATGAAAATCAGGAAAGATAAACAACTTGTGGCCTCTTTTACCAGAAAGGGAATTGGTGGTTGTCGATATTAGACATTTTGAATATCCAGGACATGCATGAGAAGAGAAATGGGGCTTAATCACCCCCACCCCATTCCCCCCCCCTCCCGCATTGCCATTATAAGGATTGTCAGACCAAATGTTCTTGGTCTAATATTTGGTCGATTGTAGGCCCCTACCTACGAGCTACTGGCATGGGGCAATAATAAGTCACTAACTAGCTCATTTCAAAGTTAATTTTGCAACATGGCCATGATTCCAGGATCGTTTGAGGCTGCGTCAAGAAATTCCTTCAGTGAGAGTCTGTTGTCTCCATCCCTGTCTACATTTCTGAATATCTTGTCGAGTTTACTCTCTGGCGTTGATTCGTCATACGATGTGTCATTCGACATCTCACCCACCATCTTATACAATGACTGAAAGAAGAAAGAATAATTGAGAAAAAATAAATTAGATCAAAATTCAACGTTGGAGAATTAATTTGCGCATGTCTCGGAGCACGTTTGAGCGTGCATCTATGGGGGGGGGGGGGGGATCTGTTCCATGACAAAAAATCAAGAGTGCAAGTTTATATTCACAGGGTGTGGAGGCTGGCGAACGACGCGATGGTTCGGCAAAATGTTTACTCGAAACGTGAAAAAATTATAGTTTTGAATAAAAAAAAAACCCACATAATTCATTCAACTTACATTATTGATTTTTGCCATTTAAACTTTAGATTTCATTCTTATGAAATTACATGCCACAGAGTTAATAGAATGTCCTGAATTGCTTTTAAAAATTTCATGAAGTTGCACATTTACCTGAAGTATTTCCAGCATCTCAGGTCTTGATATGTATCCATCTTTGTTGATGTCATACATGCTGAAGATCCAGCTTAACTTCTGTTCCACCGAACCTCGAGCTAAAACACTCATACCACACATGAACTCTCGGAAGGAGATGCACCCGTCTCCGTTGCTGTCGAAGGTACGATAGACGTGCTCGGTAAACCTCGAGGCATCACCCGAAGGGAAATATTTGGCGTACACCTTTTTGAAGTCGTTCTTAGTTAGGTAATCCTTTGCGGAGGCTGTTCACGTAATTAATGTGAAATAGAAAGATGGGGTGAAACACAGACACAAAGAGAAATCTTTAGTAAAGAATAGATTGAGAAGTAGAGACACCCGGGGACAGAGAAAGATAAATTAAGGGGTAGGGAGATAGAGATAGAGACAGTAGAGACAGAGAGACAGAGAGAGAAGGAGCGAGAGAAAAGGGGGAGGAGGGAGCATGAGAGATTCCTGAAAATGGGTATCTGATAATGTTTACAATATTTTTTTATATTTCATTATACTTTTAGATTCGATGTTTAGGTTGAGATTCTTCGTCCATTTTTTTTCTTCAACCTCATTTTCAAAAAGTTTAATGTTCGTAAAATACACATTATTCAATATCACAATTGGTATTTCAAATTTCATACCTCAGGGTACTTTTGACTTAGTAATGATAAAGATAATATCTATTTTGAAAAATCGATTAGAAAACAAGAAAGGTGAATAAAAAGGGTTTTTTTTTTAAAGAAAGAGTCATGTCAAATTTCATACCTCGAAATACTTGTTCCTAGTAATTATCTGTTTTGACAAATTAGATAGAAACAAGACGTCGAGAAAATAGCGTTGAAAGCATAATTAAGCTTTTCGACATGATACTGCACGGTTACGAAACATCAGTATACCGCATACTGGTATAATACTAGTACTCTGATGAATGCAAATTAAGTATGTGTGTTTCAACGCTATATTCTCCGATTCTGCATGCATGCATTGCCAAACATCTTTTCAGAAATAAGACAATAGATCAAGAAGGGTTCTTTTTCATAGGTGGTAGTGTCATTCATTTCAATCAATGTAAATCAAATCAAACTTGCAGGACCATGACTGCTGCTACCCTGCAGCATTGGTTTAAAAAAAAGCGTATCATAAAATCATTATTAAACCGATTACCTTTCTTGAAATCTGCATACCATTGTTGCAGCTCGTCTTCTGTAAACTCTGTCTGTTTGCGTAAATCAGAGAGAGCTTCTGGTTTCAAGTCATTGCTTGGTTTATTACCCATGTCTTCTCTTCTTCTTATTCCACCTGTTGCAGTTGTTGCAGGTGGTTCTGTTGGGGATAGAGGCGATTGTTGTGGTTGTGGTTGAGTTGTTGATAGTTGTGGTACCGCAATGTTCTCTTCGGATGACAATGGTCGTGGTCACGTAACTGAAATGTTGTATGTGCTTCTGTAAGGCAAGTATAAGAAATTATCAATTGACAATTTTACAGACATTATATTTTCTTCTTCATTTCTCGGGCGGGGGGGGGGGGGGGGGGATGGGGTGGTGAGGCCCTCAGCCCAGGGTGGCGGCTCACTCGACCAATCATAAAGTAGCCCATATAAGTGGTTTCTAAGAGAAAGCATATAAACTTCGAATTCTGTTTTTAAAATCACACACACATACACAAAACCACGCAAACACACGAAAACCAAGACACAGTTGTGCAAATATATGCTATATGATAAATAAACATCACAATATAAAACAATGTGATCATTATCCCAGTTTTATCACTCGACTGGTTTCCGGGTACGTATCCTGTTCAATATTTTTTCATCAATTTAATATACACGAGTTTGGTTTGTGCTTGGAAAACGAGAATGTTAGTTTTGTTTAAGCACTTTTTAACCACTTTGGTTAGAAAGTTTGTCCATTCCTCTTTATTGATACCTCATTCGTTATGATTTTTCAGTCATGGAATAACTGTGCAGTACATCAAAATAAGGGGCAAGGTCAAAAGGGAAAAATTTTAAAATCACTGCTCTTAATGTTATTGGCTTGCAACTTGTGCCTTTTACATAGATGTCGAGGAGGACGGCTGCAATCTCACAATTCCAGATAATAAGGGTGTTCCTAGGCATTTTTCTTCCTTTTTTGAAGGGGGGGGGGGGAGCTTTGGCTCCTTGATCTGTCTTTGACATCACCAGTTCCTTGGAATTTTGTTTTCTTCTTTGATGGTGCTGGGACTTATTCAAACCTTGCTGCAAAAATTCGAGTTGCCCTTTTCAACATTTGCCTACCTTTCTTCGGAAAGTTAATGACAGAAAAGTATCAAATCTTGCCTGATGTGTCACCATTGTTCACGAACTTCATTTTCTGATTCTTCACAATTTGGCATTCTTGGATGACGCGTTGGGAACATCAGTCCAACAGTCATTTTTTAAAAAAAATCGCACTCTCAATAGAAAGAAAGAAGAATGCTCTGTGAAATGATACTAGCACTTACCAGTTCATTTTGCAACTTTTTCACTTTTTACCCTGCCCCTGATTCTTATCTACTTCCCATTCCATAACGGCTATCATAACAAATTAAAACACTTCCTAATCCTGCTAATGATACTTGTAAACAAAACGATGATTACGGTACGCATGGCAAGAGATCTATAATCGATCATACTTGAGTTTCCAACTATTTGATGGGTTTATCATGTCAATCATACCTACTTTAATCACGTGAAAAGAATAGGTAATTGGTGCTATCTTGATTTTTTTTAATATGTCGAAGATTGGAAAGCAAGAGGTTAATGGAGTTCAAGTCTAAAGAGCAATCGGGGTCTCTATATTCCATCCTAGGGAAGGTATACACCGCCAAGCGAAGCCCTTCTGGACAGGCTTGCCTCAAATCATGGTGTTACGATACTACATTAATAATGGCCCAATATCAACAAAATAGATTATAATCAAATGATATTTAGTTTTATTTATTTTACTTACAATACAATGACAGGAAAAAAAAACCGATATGAATTAAATGTCAAGATTTAAAGTAAACATGGTAAAGACAGAGATAAAGAGTCCACTGACGATAAGAGATCCATCACCATTTGATGGTGATGAAAATTTACCCTTTTAAAAATCCACGCTGTTAACATGCAATTCAGTCTGAGAAAGCCACAGCTTATATATAAATCTGATATTAATCTAGAATAATCTTGAAATATCCTTTTCTTTCTGGATGAAAACAAAATTTAGATTCTTTCCTACTAGGCTGGACTGTATAGCTCTCCAGACTCTGTTCTGAATAGACCATTGGATTCTGTGTTCCATACAATGTAAAACATGCTGACATCTACACAACAGGAAATGTTGATAACATACCGGAATGTTCCACTTGGCTTTATACAAAACAAGAATAAATCATGAAGAAACGTGCATTCAGTAATATTGCTACGACCCGGACCCGGACATAACTTATTATATGCATGCGATTATTATACGAAGATATTTTTCAAGAAGATGCAGAAGGGTAAGTAATATTCTCTATGCCTAACATAAAGGTAAATCAAGGAAAATTTGTATTCAAGTAGCTTCCACGCATGCAGCACTACATGCATCTAATTATTTTAACAGCTTTAAACATTGGCGTAAATCCCGGGGGGATATATCCCCCCACACTTTTTGGAGAGGGGGGGGGGGATGGTGTGTACAAACATCCCCCCTCATTTTAAGGAAAGATGATATTATTATTAACCAGTTGGTGAAATTTTTCATAAAATTGCAATAAACGACGGTCATAGTAGAATTTCCATGTGAAACGTTCTTAAAAACAAGAAAGTGGTTATTTTTCGCTTGCTCGCAAAATAAAAGAATTATATGTGTGTGGGGGTCTGCTCGGGTGAGTAAGGGTGTGCATTTGTATACTTAAGTGTGAGTTCACGCAATAAATTTTGGCCAAAAAGTCGATCATCCCCCCCCCCTCCTCAAAAAGGATTTACGCCGGTGGCTTTAAACTGTAACAAATTATATACATGAAATGCTAGTAAAACAAGATTTATGGTGATCTAATGTTCTCCTATTAGATGTGTGATGATTAATATAATTCCCCGAGCGTTGTTTATAACAACAAAAATAAATGTCTTCTAGGAACTTTCTCTGATCATAAGTACATTAAGAAAACTGGGAATAAATTCCTCCCAGAAGATTCTTTTGTTATAACCCCCCCCCCCCCACGAGAAAAAGAAAGCTTTACCGTGTCAAAGGTTTCTTCAAGATTTCAACTGTTTTAGATTATTCAGATGATTTTTAGATCTGTAGATCAGCAAAAAAGAAAAACAATTTTTATAGCGCAAACCCCCTAAATGTTTGGCTCATCACGCCAACGGTAATATGCATTCCAAAGAGATAACAATGTATTTACTTCTCTAATCCTGCAGCTTACATTGTTGTTGGTGCCAGTCACCTTTGTACTGTATTATATCTATCAAATGTAAAAAAAATATAGAAACAAAAAACATGCAACCAACCCATGCGTGCACTTGTAAAGCACATAGACTATTTGAATAGAATTGTTCCTCCACGGCCTATCGCATAAAGACCCATTTACTTGTTAATTGTCGCAGTAATCCCAAAACGCAGCTCCTTGGAAGTTATACTGGGATGTCAATAATGTCATGTGCCAATGGAGGTGATAAGGTGCAGGATTTGGGTTGGCTCACATTATATACGATAAAAATGAGCATGCATGGGTGCGAGTAAAAACATGCATTGGTCCATTTATAGCATGTGGGACCCAACAGGAGGCTGCATCATACTGATGATAGGTAGTGTAGCCTCTCTGAACGTAGCATCTAATTATAACTGTATGGTATGCATGGTTAATACAGCGAACCTCTTGTCAAACAAGCCTGGATGGATGGCTTTGTGTCATTTGAATTACATCATTATTTATAGTCTTACAGAATACAGTGGGGAAAAAATCATACTATTATGTCTGGCGGTACTGCATACCGCGAGCGCCAACGCGAAATACTTCTCACACGCGAGTAAATCGATGAAAAAATCTGTGAAGAATGGTTAACACAAATTAATTGTACTGAATGCTTTAAAGGAAATAGGGACCCCAAATCTTTTTCGTACCCCATCAATAAGCCTGCTATTTCATTTTTAAGACAGGACCTGCCATTTCGGGACGTTTGCATGCAGATAGTAGGCCTACATTATGAAATGAGTGCACAACGTGGGATAATTTATGTAATTTATTTTGTAAACCATAGCATTTTCCTCTCATCTCTTCATTTTTGAGAATTTAATCTTTGGGGCTGAGATTCATTTACGCAGCTCACTTTTCTTTTTGTCAAAGTCTCACAACTCCAAATAATATCCTACAAAATTGATTTATCATTATCAAATGATCAAATCTCGACTGCCTTTAAAGTTATTTGACATGTGCCTTACAAGCTTTGTTTTTTAACATGTCCAACCGTCATGTTCTCATTAGTATTATGCTTTCGGTCAAATAGGTTCATTCTCATGATTATTTTATCATTTAACTATACTCAGATCGATGAAAAGACATCATTGTTATCATATTACAGTCATATTTATATCTGTTATGCATGTATTGACTACTTATGTTTATGATTGAAAATGGAAATTACTTGAACTTGAATTCTAACAAAATAATGATTGTCCCCACCCTTTCCCTCTCCCCAACGCCATTCCGTTTTTCAGCCCCGCCCGCCCGCCCCCCCTCCCCCTCTCTCTTCTCCTCTTTCCTCTCTCTATCTCCCTCTCCGCCTCCCCTCTCTTCCTCTCTCTCCCTCTCCCTCCCTCTGTTAAATACCACCAATGCCTTACCTTGTTTATGATACTAGTAGATGATTGCGATGGTGATCGAGCTTCTCTTAAGCGATACTATCAAATTCCTGTGCAACTGGTTGGTGTTTTCAGATGACAGAGGCCTGTTAGTAGCTGCATGTGGCGTTGATGAAAACTGGGGTTCCCCCTATACACGTATACCATCCAGCATGTATTACTCGTGAATTTTACAATAAGCGGCGCTTACGCATTCCGAAAGCAGAACAGTTATTCAAGCTGCAGTCACCATACAGATAGAACAACGATATCACAATGGGCAAGAAATGGGTACCGGAGTTTGGTTTCTATTACTAGTATGCCTGGTTGTATACAGGAACTTGTTTATGGATAATGAAGTTTGGTCCTTTAATAACAAACTTCTGCCTTCATCAACATGAATCAGAAATGATTCCCAATGATTCCAAATTCAGACATACTACTTCTTTCCCTGCACTTGGCTACTGGAGGTGGTTTACTGAAGTGTAGCGAATATGTTCGAGAGACCTTGGTGTATTGACAAAAATCTCACATTTCAGCAGCATATCAAAAACATTTGCAAGTCTGCTTCTTTTGTGATTTTTTAATGGAACGGCTCAACTTGCTCACCTCATACAATATCCATCGCACTCATAAATATGGAATATTTGTATGTTATTATTTTATGAGCGCTCTTCATCATTCACCATGATTGTTCATTACAGCGAAGAATATGATTGAAGCCAGGATGGGAGTGTCAGCATTGGGGCATATGTCTTACGAATAGAATGGCAAAATGAGGAGAAACAGAAAGATAAATAGAATGAGAGGGATAGATAAATAGAGAGAGAGAGAATAGAAGATAGAGAGGGGATAGAGAAGAGGAGAGAGAGAGAGAGAGAAAGAGAGAGAGAGAGAGAGAGAGAGAGAGAGAGAGAGAGAGAGAGAGAGAGAGAGAGAGAGGTGGGGTGAACAAACAAATTTTCAAACCCACGCTACGCCTCCTTGTGGAAGCCAGGGTAAAGTACGTCGATTGCAACACAATGTAACACGTGGGTTTCACCATAGTATATAGATTTCAAAACACCACCTAATTATTTCAGATCCATGACATTTTCATTGGTAGTGATTAGATTAGGAATGGTTGGAGGTGACACTGGGGATAGGAGTATATTCTTCTTTAAATCTGCCACCTCCCTTATGAATGGCATTGAGCCCCCCTCTCCCCCCCCCCCCTCTCCCCCCCCCCCCCCCTTCATGCAATAAGAAAGAAAACGGTCTCCGAACAAGACTCCGTGTGCGACCATTGCTCACTCGACCATTTTCCATTGTTAAAATGTGTGAAAATAAACTGTGCATAGAATATTATTCATAATTGCAGCTGCATGCACCTGATTGTCCATGAGTAGTAATACCTATAGATCGAGTTACAATGCACCATAGAATACTGCCAGCCTTCAATCTATATTGACATTAATGCTCTAAATAATTATGATTTTGAAGTATAATAGTACATTTGAATGTAACGGTCTACATAATACAAATCAAAAAGGTTAAAATTCATTTTAGAGAAATGGTTTTTATAAAACAGAAAGTTGTGATAGAGAAAAAAAGCAACCACAGGAACACGATTTCCAATGGCACATGTATGATGATGATATACACTGATATAAGGTGAAATTTGTGATTAAGCAATAATCACTAACAGGTAGATATACAATTCTGTATCAAAATGTCAGACCTGATGACATGAAATGGATGTCCTGTCGACAATTGCTCCTCGGCGAATTTTGAACTCTGGTTAGCCGAATCAGGGAAATGAGAAAACCGTAATATGCTCAAGACATTACAAGACCCTACAATATTACTAAGCACTATTGACGTAATGGAAGCAGTATACGCTCAGGAGTGCATTATTGAATTCAATGTGGAGACTTTTTAAAATACAATAAACACTACTTACTAGTACATAGGTATAGTAGAGGTGTCGTGGTGTAGTGGTTTATTCACTGGACTCTCAGTCGAAGGGTTAAAGGTTCGAATCCCAGCCCGACGCTAACGTCTTTTGGCAAGACACTCTCACCAGGTGTGAATTGGGTTACCCGGTAGGATGCGCAGGTTAGTGTGATTGGATTAGCATGTGCACGTCCGTAAAATGGGCGACACTGGTTGGAATACTCCCCATATTGGAGAATGTGCACAGTATAGTGTGTGGAATTGTATATTTGAATCCAGTAACCGGGGTAATAATAATGATACTGCAAGCTTATACAATCAAAACGTATTTCAAGAAACCATTATCAGTAGTAATTCGATTATGTCCCATGTCAAATTAAACATTGCACCCCTGAACACCCCTGAAGATGTTGCTACTTAAACACCTACTTTTAAATGCCTGTAAAGAAAACTGGGACGTATTCGTAAGAGGAGGAAACAATGGAAACACATGCGGTGCATTTTGATCTTTAATCATCATATCACCAAAATAAAAGAAAACAGATAATTAAGTACATTATATTGAATGAAATATTGTTATCATAAATTATTATTTCAGTCTTAATCTAAAAAAGGAATCATTTAGGGTTAAGATGAAGCTTCAAGTATTATGATCAGAAAGATAGGTTACATTCCTGCTTTACAATAGAAAATAGATTTTTTGCTCATTGTTGCAGCTTACCTTTCATATGGGGGATGTCATTTTTAACGATTTACCAATTCATGGCACACAATGATGCCTATTTACAACCCAAGGACGTATTTCATTCTACATATCGGAATGTCTGTTTATAAAAGTTGTGCATGTTTACTGAATGTCAGTAAAAACTTCTTTAATGCAAAAGTGGACATGGAACCAAATCACTACGATATTCCATCCATCAAGTCCATCCTCCCCAAGAAAATTGATCTTTGAACTTTTCTTTTAGATTCGCTAACTTAGCTCAAAAGTGAAGTTCTGAATGTAGTTTCAACCCTCCAACACGTCCATCCTGTGTCCCATCATGCCTATGTGTCGCTCTATTCTACAAAATGTTTTGGAATGAAATATGGTACGTAAGGGTAGCAAAAGGCTTCGTTTTACATTGTATTCATGGTATTACTAGTCATTTTGTTTCAACAGAGATAACAGAAAATTACTTTCTTTAACAAGGATCTAGAACACTGCATAGCTTTCGCTTCAGATCGGAAATGTTGGGAGATGGAAATGTATTTAAAACACTAGCAATAAAGATCAACGTTTAATATATCGAAATATATTTTTCATGATCAGTTCCTTGTAAAGATACTATATATATTAAAAAGTATTTTAACCACAGTGAAAACGGTTAGTTAAAAGATTGTCAGCTATGTACAACAGCGAATGTATTGTGGAGACTTGAACTATAACATTTACAAATTTAGTTGGAATTTTCGAGTCAGATTAAAATACCACACTAGACCTACGAATCCAAGTATGCATATAGAAGCGTTATACTCTAGTGCAATGACTACATTTAATGTAGTGTTCCAATTTCTATGACAAACGCCCTCTGTTCAAGTATCCCCTTTTTATCCTCGAAACTCCACCATTCCGCTTTTTATCAGTGGTTGCATCAAATGCTCTTCGAAAATGTGCCTGTTAGATCCCTTTCGTCCCGTATTTAGAACCCTACAGAAAACTGGTTCTATAAAGGGTTCTTTATATTTTCAAGAACCGCAAAAGGTTTCTTGTATGACCAATAATGGTTCTAAAGACCCCTTTAGAACCCTTTAGTGAACTTTAATGGTTCTCTGAAGAGCCCTTAAGGGATAAAGGTTCCAAAAGAGGAACAAGGAAAGGTTCTAATCGGCACATTTTTTTCTGAGCGAACAGTAACTGATTTGCCAGATTATATTGAACACATTTTATATCATGTCCAAATTTGGGGTGAAATCTTAAGGCGTTATCTCAACACATGGGTTGTCAATATCTCCATCACCAGCTTGAGAATGCCTTGATTCCTTCATCTTCCCATTCACAGTATACACAACAGATGGTTTGGAAGATTCTCCGTCATTGATGATCTTCTCTTCATCATCTTCCACCTGTCCTTCTCCTCCTCCTAGAAACTCATCACAGCGTGACTTGCAGAGGAGATAACGTATTGCGGAGTAGATGACGGAGGCTACGATGCCTTCGATGAGGGTGACGAGTACGTTGACCAGCATGACACGGGCAATGAGGTCGGCTTCGGGCTGGGGGTAGAAGAGACCGATGATGGTACGACCAAGGAGAGCGTTCTGGATGCCCGTTTCCAAGGCGATGGTTATAGAGGTTCGGATGTCACGAGCGAAGATACGAGCAAAGGACATGCCAAAGAAGGCTCCGAATGCAGGTGTGATTATAGATACTACCCAAATCTGATGAAATGACAAAGAAAGGGTGGCCTTTTTTTTTCAAATACACAATTACCTGTTCATTCACTCAATTATTTTACCCTACCACCATGTACTGTTAAAGATACAAACGATTAGTACTTCCAAAAGTGAATAACTATTTTTTAAAATAATAAATATAGATCAAAATCTTACTTAGTCAGATTATCAAACGAAAAAATGCAGACAAACTAAGCAATTCTGTCAAACATCATGGTGAATGACAAGGATATTATCACATTCAATTAACATTTCAATGACATCATATCTCCCTACCCCCTCTAGAGGCGAGTGCGTAACGATTCCAAGTTCTTTACATCGTTCTTATCTCTACCTTGGTATCTGTGCTTCATGTGAGCATTTTATGGTAAATTCAATCCCGATGGTTTTTTGCAGTGGAAAGTTTTCCATTTTTCTTTCCGCCATAATCCGATAGCTTATTTATGAAGATGCATGACCATGACGACACACGTTCCCAGCACACGTTTCCGGAACAATTGCTTCGCCTCGTGGTCTGTCCCGCTCTAACCGAATTCTAAACTTCAACCCCGTACCGGACCCTAACCCTAACCCTAAAGACCCCGTCACACCGAATACGGTCCGGGCCACCATGTCCCAAACCGTATCAAATCGCTCCCAGAGCGATCGCATCAACCGTTCCTGTTACCGTTCCGGTTACCACGGCACGATGTGTTGGTGTGAACAGTTGCATTGGAATAGCACACGACCGATTAAGTTCCACCATTTTTGTGCACCGCTGTACCGGAACGGGGTCCGTTCCATGGCCCGAACCGTGTTCGGTATGCGGAGGCCTTAAACCTAGCCTTAAACCCTAACCCTATCCCTAAATCTATATTGCATTTAACGATATAAATCCAGCAGCATTAATGTCGCTGGATCAGAATGTAACAGCACTATGTTGTGATCTTTCAAAATTTCCTACCGAGACTGATGAGGTAGTGAAGGCATAGAGATCAGCTGGGACAGCAAGTGAGACACCAATAACGATCAGTATGGTACCGACGGGTTTCATCACTTTACCACAAAAGGTTCGAAACCTGAAAAGAGAAAAACCATTATGACGGTATAGGTCAGGACAGGACCTGACGCACTGCCAGACAAAAACTGGGTATTGGGGACTGGGAGAGGTAGCAGAATAAGTCAATAAAGGGGACGAGACGAAGAAGAAGAAAAGGAGGAGGAGGAGGAGGAGGAGGAGGAGAAGAAGAAGAAGAAGAAGAAGAAGAAGAAGAAGAAGAAGAAAACAAAAAGGACAAAATAAATTTGATCACAACTAAGAGCTGTAATATTATTGAAATTTTATACTATCTTATATACTGTTATGAAATACTCATAGCTTTTCCTAAGGTGAATTCATCACCAACAAACTGTGCCAGAATATGATTTCTTACTCATCAGCAGTAACTTTCTTCAAATACATGAGGGGGGGGGGGGGGGGGTCTGAAATGCTTTGATGTCATCATATATTTAAAAAGATAAAAAAAAAAATTAACTTTATTTTTCTAAACTCTGTTATAGCATTTATTTCACAAAATTTACTGACCTCAAATAGAATAAAATAGAAAGATAAAATACAAGGAGTGAAACTTAAATCAAAACAAACATACTTTGGAAATTTATAAGACAATCCTATTCCGATGAAGCACGGCACCACGAGGAGTGCGAGCTGCTGAGCCATCTCACCGTACGGAGTCTGCAACCTAGCGTTCTCTCCGGTGAACGGTGTGGCATAGATGAGCAGATTCAGAGGCATCATACCCATGGCAATGATAGAGGAGAAGAATGTCATGGTCAAGCTTAGAACGAAGTCGACATCCAGGAGCACACTGAAGACGTTGCTGAGCCAACCACCGGGGCAGGTGCCAACTATGACGACGCCCAGAGCTGTGGTGGGGCTGTCACCTTTAGTGAGGTATGGGATTGTAATGATTTTTTTATTATTGAAATATTCATACTGATAATGATATTTAACACAATGGTCCGAAGAGCAATACATGAAATTATTCAAAAGATGGCTGCAATGTTAAATAACGATTGTTCATTAAAATCACTGTTAAATATGTTGGAATGATTTGTCAAACAATCCAGTCCTGATAATGCTTCTGTTCTGTAAAGCCTACAATAAATATTGATCATCCTGTCGCAATTAAAAATTATGGCCAGTGGCGTAGACAGGTCCTTACACCTGGGGGGGATGATTTGCCGTTCACACCCGAATGCACAGACATGAATAGATCGACAGGGGCGGCGGAGCGTCTTTCAAAGTGGGGGGCACTAGCGAAAAAGGGCACTTTGGGGGAAAAAGGGGGCACTTATAAAAGCTGAACACGAGAAGGAAAATATACCCCTACATTCTATTCAACACACTTTGAAAGTGCATTTTCGACATAGTTACTTTTACATGATAATAACTACTTTGCAATATTATTGTATACTGCTCTGTTTTACTCAATTGTGAGCGAGCGAAGCGAGCGAGCAAAAAATGCTGAAGGGCATGGTATTTGCAGTATATTTCGAGTGGCCTATAATGATAAAGGCTCCTGGAAATCAATTTTATACGTGTTCCATATAGTGACCAAGCTATAATGTTTAAATATAAGTGAGGTCTCATAGCTACCGATCATTTTTTATTAGAGAAAATATTCAAATTGAATGGGGTTTGAGTACAATACCATCAGGAATTTAGGAGAACATATAAGACTTTATGGCTACAACACACTTGAAGTGCCTTGCGTGAGATATCATAAGTGCGAGCGAGCGTAGCGAGCGAGCTTTAGAAAGAACAAGTAGAAAAGTACCCCCCAATTAAGGGGCAACGTTCCTTCTAATTACAGTTGTGGGAAGCACAAGCACTTGCCCGAATGGAAAAGGGACACTATTAGAAAACAAAAAGGCGCTAATTGCCATTATCTTACATGAACAGATGGAGAAATTGGACATATTAGAAAGGAAAAGGGGCACTTATCAGAAGTAAATGAGGGCATGTATCAGATTTCAAATGGACACTTATCAGGGGTGAAAAGGGGCACTCTGCAGAAGAGAAATTGCACTTTGAAAAACGAAAAGAGGTAGTGAAAGGGGGATAATAATTACATTTTAAAAGAGACATCATCTGAAGTGTAAAAAGCGCACTTCTCAGAAGGGAACAGAGCGGTATTAAAAGGGAAAGGTCATAAAAGAGCGCATTTCTGTAGATTTTTAAGGGTAATCTATCTGAAACGAAAAGGGGCACTTATTAGAAAGCGAAAGGGCACTTGATCAACAAAGGAAATGGGCCCTTCTAAGATAAAAGAAAGGCACTGAACAGGTTTGAAAGGCGGCATTTTTGTTGGGTAAAAAGGGGCACTTTTGGGTGCTTCGAAAAGGGGGGGGGCACTGTGCCCCCTGCCCCCCGGGAGCGCCGCCTCTGTAAATAGAACATATACGCACCGTGACAAACGTATGTAGAATATGGACTGACACACATTATTGCATATTTGCATTACGCTATTTATCTCAGTTTTTTTTTTTAATTTTGTTATTACACCACTTCAGAAAAACAGTGACGGCGCCGAAATTACCCAAAAGTAATATAAATAACTACATAAATCAGAATAATGATCGATATGGTTATGATAGTAATCGTCATTTCAGTCACATTAACCATGATGATGATGAAGATAACTATTGTTATCATAAGCATAATAATAATACATTACTAATGATAATAATAATGATAATAATAATAATAATAATAATAATAATTAATAATAATAATAATAATAATAATAATAATAATAATTATCATTATTATTATTATTATTATCATCATTATTATTATTATCATTATTATTATCATTATTGTTGTTGTTGCTGTTGTTGTTGTTGTTATAATGATAACGTAAGCAAACATCCTTCCCTAAAACCTGTGGGGGATGATTGTACATGTCATCCCCCCCACCTTGTGAGGTGGGGGGGATGCATACCCCTCATCCCCCCCGCTGTCTACGCCCCTGATTATGGCTCTTCCTTAGACTAAATTAATGAAGTAAATTAAAAAAAAAAAAAACCAGAAGCCATTTCAATAAAGACACAAATTTCCATGCGCTGCTGCATTCCGGGGACATGGTACGGTTATTTACGATTATACCAAACGTTCGTTGAACATAAAACTGTTTATTTCAAAACCCTTCTGTTTCTGGAAGCTATTAACATGATTAATGATGAAGTTTCATCTGAAGTTGTAACTGAAATTAATATGTAGCTTGATATTCTCATATTAACATTCAAAACCTCTAAAATGCTGTACATGTAATCCAGTATACGAACCAAACACTGAACAAATTTATACTGACCTACTGCTATCTTGGCGATGTAGAATGTCATAGCAGGCATGATAATGAACTGACAGAAGATCCCAATGATTACGCCCCAAGGTCTTCGGACCCTCTTCCAAATCACTTGCCTATCCATCGTACCACCCATGGACAGATAGCTCAAGACGATCCATACCATCAACACGTAAATATAGACAGTCTGAAGGATGGATGGCACGCGCTTTACGGCAATGGTTTGAGAACCAACACTGAGGATATCCTCAGAAGCATCTGCTTTGAACCTGACCTGAAGCTCGCTGATGGATATCAACTTAGCGTGGAGTGTCACCGTCAGGTTCTTGGGCAAGTCGTCTTCGGGTGAAACTGGGAAGGATTCGTCAATCACCAAGTGGAAGTTGGACAGGTCCTCGCTCTCGAAGGTTATGATACCGTCTGCGGTGACGGCCACGACCGATACCGTCACGTTGATGTCTTCGCCTTCAAAGACGTAGTAGGTGTCTACAGGGTAGGATACATTGACTGCACTAGTTAGGCCACACTGACCTCGAACAGATGTCAAAGTTTGAAGAAGATTTATCAAAATAAGGATGGCTGTAACCAACTTCATGATTGTCGATAGATTTTCCGTATAAGAATGTTAATTCAAACGAAATATAGTTTTAATGATGATGAATATATGTCAGATGTTTGTCGAAGCCTCGTCACATACTCATATTCCTAAAACTTATAAGTAACGACGAACAAAAGGGTTATGATCACAGGGCTATGATGTTCCACTACGATAAGAAATAGAAAGTCGAGTGTATCAATGACGATTATTATCACAATATTTCATTCAGTTACCATTGATGAAAGTGCCGTTGACACAGTTCCGAATTGATAATAAAAGTTCCTTTTACCTGCGGAGTGCTAGTATTTCAATGAATAACTTCGTCATTATAGCGTCTCTCTTATATATTTTTGGATTCTACCACAATACTAATATTCTTTGAATATATTTACTTAATGTATTATTTATAGAACTCAATTTTGCAACTTTACGATGTGTGCATAGGGCAGTCCTTCATTAAGATCGTTCAGGGAAGGCAAGAATGATAGTTTGAGGGATAGGGGACTGTGAGGACAAAGTGTGACGAAATGATCGCCTAGCAACAGGACACATGGTATCGACAATCGAACAAAGATGTTGACAATGGTTCATCATGTGTAACTACATCACGTTAGGAGAATTAACTTTGGTAGATAATCTTCAATGAAATAATTAGTGAAACCGACCAGATCTTTGTCCTGTCTGACTGTCTTGAAGCACTATGTAAAAAGACTACATGTATAGTGTGGTTACAATGATGGGGGTGTGAAAATGTCCTCAGGCTTCATCTTTATATTATATTGTCCCTGCAAGTTTATGAAATCTCTCTTTCTGTCTTCGTTTAATACTTGTTTCAGCAAATCAGCTAAAACAAGGGAGAAAATCAGATTTCCAAAATTTCCGAAAATGATCGTGCATGTACTGACCTCGGATTTTAAAGAATTTGCCTACAGACCTAAAAAAAATAATTTAAAAAAAAAGCCAAAAACAAAACAAAAAAAAACTGTCGAAAATACTAATAGCAATGAATTATTTCCTGGCAGAAATCTTTAATAAGAATGAGATTATTACCAAGACTGCCTTAGTGACAATCCTTTCTCCCTCATTTCCTCTCATTCTGGACGCATACCTTAAAGACACTTAAACCACTGCAGCGTTTAGAGAACCGGGTTTTGATTTCGTATTCTAATGGCATGGTACAGAAAAGACTATGATGTGCATTATCATCTTGCCAAATAACAGTAATGGTCTTTCATAAAGCTATGTATGGTAAAGATTTGACTAGAATACCAGATGACAAGAGTGGATTTTGAGTTGGTGATATCAATGTTTTAATGATAAATTGATATTTACTACAATACAGCATCACAGATTCTGAACATTTAGAAAATGAAAATTTGATATTCGGGGAGAGGCGTCCGCAACATTGTGTCAGCGCTCCTGTGACTCGTATAATGAAATAACTGACGAATTATAGGCCTAATTAGAACTTATAATTTTGGTTATATGGGGTTAAAATTTATTCCTGCGAATTGAAACACCGTCATGAAGAATGGAAGATAAAAATTTAATGTTGTGGTGGAGGTAGCATAATAATAGGGCCGATGATCTCACCAAAGAATTCTATCAATGAAGAAATAAAGTTTGGTTGTGGAGTGCAAGGTACACTTTATTTATGATATTAAGCTATAAAAGATGATGCCGGCGCGATAAAGAACTATTCATTAGTCATTTATCAGTGTCCTACCGTCGTAAAAATTATACAACAGTGGGCAAATACATTGAACTCTGTTCGCAGTACCCTGTGGAGAAATGGAATTTTTTTTCTAAATAACAGGTTTGAAAAAGAAAAACATATCGATCATTTCTGATGGCAGTCACTGTGGAGATGTCAGATTTTCATGCTGTAGAGCGATCAGGGGAGCGTTTCATCAAGAGTTTTGTCGGTGAAAATCACCGACAAATGTTATAAGCTACTGCAAATACTCGTATCTGATTGGCTGAAAGCAAATTAGTCGGTGAAAACCACCGACTAATTGTTTCATGAAACGCCCCCCCCCCCCCAGATCAATAGGAAGGGGGTGAAAATATCCCTCATGGACATGATGGAATTCAATGAGCAGGTAGATATAGTAGAGAAGAACCTACAACAAGGTATGAAAACAACAAAGACTTATAAAGTATAGAACGTGGGAAGATTTAAAAACGCAAAACAGGCGCATCTTTATATGTTATAGATATTGGTTTTTAGAAAATGGATGAAACTGAACTGGGTTACCAGTGGTCAGAACAAGAATTAACAAAGCCATGAGCTCAAACCTGAACTAACAGAAAGTTATTTCATAAGGTTATGAAACATTTCTCGAATAGGCCACTCTGTAAGTCATCGTAATGATTATTGCATGACTGAATATAGTCTAATTCGATCGAAATGCCATAAAGAACGTCAGCTTTATGATGATGGGGCGCCACTATACAATCATGAGCAATTTGTTAAATGAATGTTCTTTGTAAATAATATAGTTCTAATCGGTATTAAATAGTCCTTGATAGCTTTCATAATGAGCGTGAGGTGAAAAATCAATGCCATGGGCGGACCTATACAGGAGCGGGCCGAAAGGACCATGGACTTTTGAGAGGAAAACAAATCATGTAAAATACTGCCGCTGTTCCCCCTTCCCCCCCCCCCCCCCCCCCAAGGCATGGAGAGTTAAGTGATCTTACATTATTATTCCGCAAAAAAGTACTGCCATGAGGAAACAACAATAATTTAATCCCACTTTGTGTCAGTCTATATTTGGACACTAATTGCAAATTTGATATGCCTGAATGTAGTGTTGATGAAATTGATGTTTAACTTGTCACATAATACTGGTGATAATCATACAGAGTAACTTATTCAAGGTGCAATAACTTTCCTGAGAAAAACCGAAACGAGCGTGAATGTTCAACTTAGATCAATCATAAACTGCCTTAAAACCATTTACTTGGAAAGTTTTAGGGAAAGAAAGTCTTGTCTTCTTACATCTTTCACACTTCCCCGTTTCAAAAACAATGAACAAATTACAAAGAAATGTATATTCTTGAAATAACAGTCTGTTTAAGCTGGCCGATCGTTTTTGTTGGCCATTGTACACCCCTCCCAAAAAGTAAAATAATACCTTTATCATAAACGGCGTTTCAAAGATCTATTACGCTTTAAACACGATACTTTCTTGTCAGAAGATTATGTGATGTAAATGCAAATAGATTAGATTTTTACGGTGATTGAAACATATAGCAGTATGGTTCTCGCTTTCACAGCGTTCTATTCCTATTGCCAACGTAAGTGGCAGCATGCATGGTAATCAAAAACTAGACTTCACCCGTTCGCCGAATGAAAACCATGTGAACTGAAGTATATATATATATATCATCGACAACCCACCCTCATCATAAATAGATAAGAAGATGATATTAGCAAATAACTAAATTTATATAAAATAATGTAAATGGAAGAGAAAACGGTATACATTCAACTGTTCAAAGTTCCTGCAAACTGTCGAACTCATTCAATCCACATCAATTTTTATATGAAAATCATTCAAAAGATATGAATTACAGTGGAATCATATGCATGCTGATAAACATCAATAATGATTACTCTATGTTGGTAATAAAAAGTCTAATTGGCTGGCTGAAAATCATCAGCCTAATGAACACAGACGATATGAGAGTAATGGATATTGAAAGTGAGAGTCCCTCTATGAAGGTTAAAAGTCGTTGTATTGTTAATTCGGTATGTGTTATTCATTGGATTTTCATTAGCCACTGGATGATTGACATTGCGGTAGACAAGTTCAAAGAAAGCATTAAGTTATCGACCATTGAAAAGATGTTTCACAAGACTACTTATGGTATGCCTACTATAATGAGTGATAGAGCAGTTACATGTCGTCTTCGCGAAGGGTCATAATTCCGCAAAATTTATTATCCCAAAGGTTCATAATTCCAAGGGTTCATTACTTCTGAAAATGAAATAGGGTTCGTAATTGTAAAGTAGGGGTTTTAATTCCGAAATGGAAGAGGGTTCGTTATTCTGAAGGTTCTTAATTTCGAAAAAAGCATGCATGCAGGGTTGTATTCGATTTTGACATATTATCCTTCGGAAAACGAGCTCCCCCCCCCCCCCCCCCACGAACAATGCCTGCCTGAGATTTCTCAGAGAAGATGGCCTCAGCGACCGCCTGCTTAGGAAGACCGGCATTTTGTTATTGTCTGTGTTTTTCGTTTTAAAAGTCGGAGTAAACAGTAAAATGATCCAGGCTTTACTTCCAAACAGATTAGGTTTGTAAGGGTTACAAATGGGGTTTAAATTTGGTTTAGGTGATGGGTTCAGTGATGGGATAGGGTTCGGTATAGGTCCACGGTTGGAGTTATGAAACGGTATTGTAGGACATGTAAGATAATGGCATTTTTGCATAAGAGTGTTTTATACTACTGTATTTTTAAGGTGAACAAGACAGTGACAATGTACATTATGACAATCGACACGACTGTATTTGTTCAGTAACCTATATAAAACCAATAACATTTCAGTCTAGGAAATCAAATTTACCCACGCCGAGATGTGGCTTTTAACGAGTTCCATGCGGTGCATACCCCAGTACTAAATGTTTATCAACTATTTTTTAATGCTCTGCTTATGTTTGGATACGTCTACAGGACTTATCAATAAAATAATATGGCTAACAAAGTACCCGAGTATAATCGTCATTTGACTTGAATCAAAATGTAATTCGCAAGCAATCACAGATAAAAAAGTTTAATATTTCTTGTCGAGTTTGGACCATACTTGGCATTAACGCGAAAATGTATGTGCGTGACGTATGAGCTTTTTCTCATAAAATGTGCACCGATCCATGATAATACACAAATTAAACTTGTTCCCCATTCTACGAATGTTCTATAAGCTGTTGAACTCAGTACAAAACATCCACTGCTCCCTGCTTTTTATCAAACTTCAGTGTCGGTCGATGAGACATAGAGTTTTGATAATTTTTGGAACCATTTGCTTGGTATACTCTCGTACCTTTCCAATTTTCACTTGATATAAGGTGAGTCATTTCATTTCATGTCATTTTATTTCAATTTACATATTTTAGAGGTGAGTAAGCACGCTTGCATGCCAAGTGTGAAATGTTTTTGATGATCTTTGGAAGCGATCTTTCTGTCTTTATTTTGGTTGTTAATTGCAACATTTTTTCCATATGTCTCTGTCCTCTGCATGGTCTTCTGGAAACCACAAGACCTCTCTATCCTCTACCAATGGCAGACTGCCATAGTCCTTTGGAAGCCATAGATATAAATTTAGATGCTTAATTTGTTATCGCAGCTATACCAATACATATTCCGATTTGATACAACTTGAGAGAACATGATTTAATTTGCTGTATCTGTGATAGTAACACCCCCCCCCCCCCGAAGTTGACAACATGCTTTTTTGCTTTAGCCTTAATTTTTCCCGAAAATTTAATAGATTCTTATTTGTGTGTAAGTGAAATGCAGCGTCGAAATAATTTCTGTGTGAAGTCGCAGAGGCGCTGACTTACTCTGTATCCCTCTGTCAGGTTACCCACGTCGATGATATCGCCCAAGTTATGCAGTTGTCTTTATTTTCTATATAGAGTATATAATGACATCAAACATGCAAAATGAAATTTAGTCTAGTCGAGGGATTTTATACGAATACCAACCTTGCCTGTCCAGGGCGGGGATGAAGAGGGAAGGGTGAGATATCGATGAAGGCTCTTGACTGTCTTGGGGCGGGGATGAAGGGGGAAGGGTGAGATATCGATGAAGACACTTGACTGTCTTGGGGTGGGGATGAAGAGGGAAGGGTGAGATATTGATGAAGGCTCTTGACTTTCTTGGGACGGGGATGAAGAGGGAAGGGTGAGATATTGATGAAGGCTCTTGACTTTCTTGGGACGGGGATGAAGAGGGAAGGGTGAGATATTGATGAAGGCTCTTGACTGTCTTGTGGCGGGGATGAAGAGGGAAGAGTGAGATATCGATGAAGAGACATGACTGTCTTGGGACGGGGATGAAGAGGGAAGGGTGAGATATCGATGAAGACACTTGACTGTCTTGGGGTGGGGATGAAGAGGGAAGGGTGAGATATTGATGAAGGCTCTTGACTTTCTTGGGACGGGGATGAAGAGGGAAGGGTGAGATATTGATGAAGGCTCTTGACTTTCTTGGGACGGGGATGAAGAGGGAAGGGTGAGATATCGATGAAGGCTCTTGACTGTCTTGGGACGGGGATGAAGAGGGAAGGGTGAGATCCCTGCCGCGACACTAATGTCCTTTGGCAAGACATGAATCTACATTTGCCACGTCTTTCGGATGGTGACGTTAAAGGTCGGTCCCAGACGTAAATAATCAGAATTGATTGATACACGTCTGTAAAAACCCAATTCACCACCACCGATTTAGGGAATTTGACTGTCTTGGGGTGGGGATGAAGAGGGAAGGGTGAGATATCGATGAAGGCTCTTGACTGTCTTGGGGTGGGGATGAAGAGGGAAGGGTGAGATATCGATGAAGGCTCTTGACTGTCTTGGGGTGGGGATGAAGAGGGAAGGGTGAGATATCGATGAAGGCACTTGACTGTCTTGGGGTGGGGATGAAGAGGGAAGGGTGAGATATCGATGAAGGCTCTTGACTGTCTTGGGGCAGGGAAGAAGAGGGAAAGGCAAAAATTGGTATAACTTGGCTGGGCTTTACATGTAAAGGATATTGTCTGAAGTATAATAACCTTTATGAATAGGGGGACAAAAATATAAGTTAGAGGGTTCAAGACCAATATTGATGAAGCAAAAATAATAAAATGCTTTGAAATAATGTGAAAGTTTATCATTCTATGGGCACAAATTTACTTAGATGTTCATTTGAGACAGATAGTGATTGATTATCAGGTTTCGTTTTCAAAATCTGTTGATGTATAGGATATTCTTTTGATCCGGACTTGCTGAGTTTATAATCGGTAATTTATGTCTTGCTTATACTGGAATTTGTTTGTGATTAATCTAACTTTTTGTTAATTTCTTGTTTGCCATGTTTGTAGCTTGTTTTAGAATGTATTATTTGTTAATTCCAGGGCCTTAACATAAAACTATTTTCGAACCACTGATGGGTCACCTTGGTTTAAAAAAAAAAGACTTAATAAACAAATAAACAAAAAACCCAAACAAACGAATAAGTGAATAAATAGATAAATAACAAATGAATGAATAAATAGATAAATAAATGAATAAATGAATGAATAAATACATAAACAAATGAATAAATGAATAAATAAATACATAAACAAATGAATGAATAAATGAATAAATAAATATTTGTCTGTAATTAGTAAGAAACAATTTTTTGTGCAGTTAGGTCCACTCAAACAAAACGATCAAATATGGCAAAGCTTTATAGAAGCAATACCGTATTCATTACCTTCATTGGATCTTATCTATGTCAGGGAATATAGCCGAACACTCCTGGTTATTCTGGTTATGTACGAAGTAAAGTTCTATATCATTGTATATACCATTTTCAAAACAACATGGTACGTGATCTATAATTGTGAGATATGAATATGATTGATATAGTCATGAATAAAGACTGAATTTTGACAAAAGGGACATTTCAGGACCCTGGATATAGGCCAACAGACAATTCACCGTCTAACAATTATGTCAGTCATGCATCAGCTTCAAAAGCCGTCAGTCAAGAGTGTAAATATTCGTGTCATTTACACTTGTCAAATATGCTTAGGCTTCTTCAAAAATGAAAGCATGAATGAGTAGTGCAAACGTGATAGTGCAAAAATTTTCTATAAAATCTATCCCGAAATGCAATGATTATCATCGAAGTGTAAGGACGAAGTCCAACGTTTTATTTTTGTATCAAACATCACTGAAGGAAAGAAGTTTCATCCAGTAATTTGATGCAGGTTTAAATCCTTTTGTAAGTTTGATATTTCCTTTCCTTTTTTTTAGTGGACGTTAATCGTGGATGAGGTTCATCTAGCGACAGAACATGGCAGAGTTAACGGCATTCTTTTATTAGTAACAGAAGATTTTGTAAAATTGATGTAAACATTTCTGTTCTGTAAATCGATTAGTCTTTCAGAGATAAGAAGAAACGATCCTCTTTTCTTAACTTGATGTGTGCATATTGTGTGCGATTAATTTTCATTCTGTAGTCATTCCCATAAAACCTGATCTTTTTCTCCACATTTATATTATTATATATATAAAAAAATCATGACCAATTTAAACAAGAGCTTTCGTATACGACAGAAAATAAGCTCACATAAACAAATATACTGTGTTGACGACAAAATATTTCGTAGCATGTTTACGAAGAGATCTTGACTATGAAAATAGCATAACACTTAATGCCATAACATTGATAGATTATGTTTCTTCAATGACAAAACGTTACAGACTTCATGCAAAACCCCCTTTATTACTTTGTCGTTTCATAAATGGATGTCGCACTAGTATTCTATTGGATGTGGAATTGAGATGGACAGGAAAGGACATGGATACGTCATAAAATTTTTCATGTACAATTGCAATTAACTATCATTCTGTATAGCTTTGTTCACTTCAGCTCCCAAATATTTTCTCCCTGGTAGCTCAAAATCACTACCTTACTTCGAACCACCGGGTGATCACGATCACGTCGCGTTACACGACCTTTTGGGAATGGTACGCCCTAAATCTACGAAGTTTTAAGTCCAGTCTACCCGATACCTTATGAAAAAGCTATACAGCAAATCTATAATACTCGCGTCTCGAACCTGTCACTTCGAAGATTAGGGGAGTGTATTTCACGAAAGTATAGACATAAATCCTGGGGAGGGGATGGGAAGTATATTCTCCACACATTTTAGAGAGAGAGAGAGAGAGAGAAGGGGGAGGGGTGAGTACAAATATATCCCCTTTTTCAAAGAAGAAAATATACTTTTAATCATCAATAATAAAGAACTTTGGGATAAATCTGACATAAACGACGTTTATCTGTTTATAGTAGTAAAATTTCTATTTGAAATGCTATTAAACAGTGTTAAAAAACCAGACATAGTTTCTGTACACAAGTTTCAAAATACCAGATGCAATGGTTTCCGTAGTTTGTATGACCTGCTAATGATTAAAAAAAAAGTTTAGAAAAAACCCAGGATGCACTTTCCAGAGGTTTCACAGTGTCAATCTTTTTACCATCTGTACAAGTATAAGTGACTGCATAGAGGAAATACTTCTCAAAAACTCTACATAGTTTTTTAATTCAAAAGCCAGGCACGTATATTAGGTGCGGGAGGTTCAGTGTTTGTATATTGCTAAAACATCTGTTATCTCTCTTTTAATGTAACCATGTATTCATTTGCTATGGTTTTAACTCAATGCATATACTGTAAGTGGGTCTTCTATCTCTTCCTGCCTTTTCTTTCTTCTACTCTCTGTTCCTATCTGTTTTTTTCTTCTTTTCCCTTCTTTCTCCATCCCCTGCTTTTCTCTGTCTGTATTGTTCTCTCTTCTTTTCTCTTCATTCTTTTCCCCCTTTTCACCTTTCGTATCCACTCCCTTCTCGCCCCTCTATATTTTTCTTTCCTCTTTCTTTCTTGGATTTTTTAAAAAAAATTTGATTCTCTTGAACTGGTATTTGCTAAGTTTATTTTTGATTTGTATGTGATTTGTATGTATGTGCATGTATTCTTTGGATTTACTCTGTAAATTGTTTAGCCCTCGGGTTGCATTTTTCATCATGATAAACAGATTCAGTCAAAAGTGAAACTGCAAAACACGGACAAGGAACAGGAAACTCTCATGCGAACATGAAAAACTGAACTATAATACTCCAGTGACTTTAATTGTCCTCCTTAAAATATAACGTACTCAAAGCTAATGAAGTTTCAATCATGGTTCAGTGTCAAGGCAATGGAGAAATTCCTCCAGGGGTCCCGTCTTATAAAGAGTTGCGATTGATTCAAATCGATCGCAACTTTGAGACTGATCTCAACTCCTATCTCTTAAGCCCGCCGCACACTATACGATCCGTCTGCGATCCGATTTTGGAAAAATTTGTTATAGCATTTGAAATGAACATTCAAACATGTAGGTTCTTAATTATCAAAGTTCCAAATAGTCGTCTAAATACTAAAATCGAAATTCCTGGCTATCGCGAGCCTCCCTGTAGGAATAAAAGCGAATTCAATTCCGAATCGTAGTGACGTCATAGCAATCTTGCGATCGGCTACGATTTAAAGCCGATTTGGCCTTTACTCTTACCACAAGGCTTGTAGTTAACCAAAATTTCGATTTTAGTATTTCGAAGTTAAGATAAGACAATTTTACTTGTTAAAGCGTTCATATTTAATGCAAAATGCCATTTGTTCGAAAATCGGGTCGCAGTCGTATCGTATAGTGTGCGGCGGGCTTTACGTATACACAGTTGAGATAAGTTGAGATAAGACGGGGCCCAGGAAAATACACAATTGTGTTTTTAACCCATTCGTGACAGAGGTCCACATTTTGTGGTTTGGCCTAATATCTTTTGATGCAGAGCCCTAAAAATCATACCAAAATACATGAGCAGAAAGAGCAAAAAATTCTACACAAACTGTGCCCATTTTGGTTGCGTCAATATTCGTTGTTTGATGCTGAAAATTTTTAAAGGAAAATAAGCATTAAAATCCTTAAATTGGCAATGTGATAAAAAGTTTAAAATCACTGTTTTCCCTGCAAATCGGCAACTTTTTGACTCCTGATCATAATTTCTGTCAATTTATATTCATTTCAGATACATGACGTTTCATAAGAAAAATGTAGCAATAAAATAAAAATGCTGGTGTTGCCAATTTGAAGAATAAAAGCTGATCAAATTAGGCTTTAAATAATTCCTGTCACAAATGGGTTAAAGGAAATTTCCATTCTTCACCGTCGAAATATTATAAAGGATATGAACCGAAAATGTTTTTTGATACAGTATGTATATCAGCACAAAGAGTAGCACGTACAACGTTCTGCAGCATTTTAATCGAGCGATCATGGTAGTAATATAAGGACTGCATACACAAAATATAATCCTGATACCCTGCAGGGGGTGTTTCATAAAGCTGTTCGTAAAGTTACGCATGACTTTAGGAACAACTTGAGTATGGCAAGCCAAATGGGATTCCCCAAAATTTTTCCCAACGCTTCAACAAAGTGTGAACAAATTTCCCATAATCTCGATTAAATTGTGGTAAAAACATACTTTATAATAAAAATGTTTGTTAACAATAGCAATGTTAAGCAATGTCTGCATAATTATTTTAATGTTAGCTGATGCGATTTAGAATGACTGAGAATCCCATTTGGCTTGCCATATTCAAGTTGTTCGTAAAGTCATTTGGAACATTACGAACAGCTTCACGAAACACCCCGTGGTTATAATGTACTTTGATCTGACGCGAGATCTTGGACTTATTATATTGCTCGATGTATTGTTGTTGAAATCTTCAAGTAAAAATACAGAGGAAATCTTTTCCTCACCCCCCCCCCCCCATCTCTTACCTACTCATTCACTCCATCTTCTCTTAGAAAATGTAAATGTGTTTTTATGTCTGCTCGCGTTTTATTGGAACCTCATATTTCTGACTGAGTAAATACACTTCATGCGAAATGAATGCTTGACAAAGTCTGTATAACTCCATAAATCAACGAATAAAACCCAAACAGGCCAATGTACTGTGATCATGGTAATGGCCCTTGGGGATTAAGGGAGACATATGGGGGCGCCCTCGGCTACAACCACATCTAAACATTTCACATAAAACAGAGTAACAACGAGAACCAAATATAGTCGTATAACTTGTTATCACATGTCTAATTGTTTAGTTAAAGAAAAAAGCTTTAATAACCTTTGATAACCATTAAATTGTCTGTTCGATTGCTTACTCCTCAACACCAACTGATACCTGCATTCACACCCCTCTCGCTCCCCCCTTCCCCCCCCCCCCCCCCCCTCTCTCCAGGGTCGGAGGGACCACATGCGTGTTCCCAAAATCTCCGGTAAGGGGTACTTTTCGGCCGACAAAGTCCGGCCCGAGAATTGTAAAAAAAGGGGGGGGGGGTGTATTTGACTTTCACCCGGACATGCCGGAGATTTCCTTTTTTTGTTTAAAAAGGGGTCTTTTTCAGCTTCGATCAAATGATAAATTTGGTCCTCGACGTTAGGGTATGAAATGCAGATTATAATTATCAATAAATTCGTATGTTTCTACGATGCACTGTAAAAAGTGGGTGGCAACTTGCTGCACGACTTTCCACCGTAATTTTTACGTTAATTTTTTGCAGTGTGGTTATTCCTCATGTTATTTCCAATCATTTGCAACGGCGGCAAGTCGTCTTAACCGGGGTCTTAACTTTCTTGAGATAGGGGGTCTCACCTGAGAGGGGATAAATTGAGCAGTGTTCCGGATTTAGGGGGTCTCCAAGGCAGGAAAAGCCAGCAAAAAAAGCCCGCGAAAGGGGGGGTTTCAGAAATTTTGGCTGTCCGGAGATGGGGGGGGGGGGGGACTTGCAATTGGGAACAAGCATATGCGTACCACATGCACACCCATCAGAGAATTGTGAATCACCTAATATAATGTATTTTGTTTGATGTTGTACCCAAAGTCTGCCAAACTAATTTCCTTTAACTTTCTGATTAACACAGTCGTGTGGAAATACACAGTGAGGCTGTATATTTCCTCGTGCAAGTATTAAATCTATAAAACAGCGTCAAGTAAATCTTACACCTCTATGTCTAAGAATACACTGTAAAAAATTACGATAATTGGGTGGCAACTTGCTGCACGACTTTCCACCGTTATTTTTACGGTTGGACTGTATTATAAATTACGGCTAACCACTGTATATTACGTAATAATTACCGTTATTTTAACGGTTGGCCCATTTTATTTTATTTCATTTTACCGTTAAAATAACGGTAATTATTACGTAATATACAATGTTTAGTCGTAATTTACAATACAGTCCAACCGTAAAAATTACGGTAATTGGGTGGCAACTTGCTGCACGACTTTCCACCGTAATTTTTACGGTAATTTTTTACAGAGTAATTTACTTTGTTTCATAGATTTCTCTAAAGAAACGAAGCAAACATTTGCTCAAAATCTATCTGCACCGGTTTCCAATCAGTGTTTGACTCCTTTTCTTAAGAGCAGACAAGGCCTATCATGATGAACCTCGGCTTGACATCGATGTTAGCATGCTATCTCCTGATCACGCTCCTCATCATCAATGTCGAAGCACAATGCGGAGTAGACGTCTTCGTCAACGTGACCATACCCGACGAGACCGTCTACCTCTTTGAAGGTTCCGAAATTAATACTACCATCACCGTCAACGAAATCGTGGTCGATGGCGAACTGAAATTTAGTTCATCCAATCCGGCTAAATTCGTGGTCAGGGAGGCTGATACGACCATAGATCTTAGCTCGAATGCTTCCGATCTTCCTCGTAATATCACCGTGGTCATTGAGGGTCGTGCGATCTCGTTGGAGACGCTCGAAGTCCTCTTCAGATCATCGGGGTCAAAGGAATGGTTGGAGCTTGGACAACAAACTATTGGCGTTAGACGGATACCTCAACTTATACAGGTATGTTCCTGGTTTTCATTGCAGAAATGTACTACTACATGCAAATAATGAGATAATGATCTTTGTCTCTTTATACATTCGTATAATGAAATAATTCAATTAACAGAGAATTGTCATCTTGGTCGATATCGTTGAACATTACGTCGAATTCCCGGCGAAAGGGAATGATTCCGTGTAAAAACAAGTTTTTGAGAAAACTGTATTTTAAGTTTTTGACTCACCACTACGTTGACATTTTATCACAGGAATACTTTTGAAAATTGAGAAGTTAACTGATCAAACTGCAGAAAATTTCAATTATTCTGGTATAAATTTCTTGAAGTAATTATTCATAGATTTCTTAAGATATCTCAATATTTGACCGCATGTCTCTTCGTTCCCTTATGCCCGGCAGCCGACATATGTTCACCATAATAGGAATTTTTTAACTCCCCAAACAACTCAACAACTAATTCATGCTTTTGTAACGTCTTACCTTGATAACTCCAACTCTCTACTTTACAGCCTTCCAAAATACCAAATCCAAAGACTGCAAAAAGTTCAAAACGCAGCTGCCCGTCTTGTGACAAAATCCACACGTTCAGCACATACCTCTCCATTAATTAAGAAACTCCATTGGCTCCCTGTAGAACAACGTGTCAAATATAAAGTTTTGTCACTTACTTACCGCTCGCTTCATAACCTTGGCCCTTCCTATGTTTCCTCCCTCCTTCATCCCTCTTCAACTACTCGTGCAGGTCTCCGCTCCTCCAACTCCTTAAAACTCAAAGGATTAAGAACAAAGAGAAGTTGGGGTGACAGATCATTTGCTGCTGCCTCACCCTGCTTATCAAATAAATTGCCTCATTCAGTCAAGATGTCACCTTCCTACAAACTGTTCCAAAAAAAAAACTTGAAAACATATCTCATGTCAGAATATTTTAGTCAATTTCCATAATTTCACAACAATATTTATAAGTTAATCCACTATGTCTATTTTCTTATATTTCATAATATATTATGTATGTTTGTTAGGCGCCTTGAGCATCCCTTGGGATGGATATGTACGCGTTAGAAGTAATGTTATTATTAATTATTATCATTATTATTATTATTATTATTATTATTATTATTATTATTATTATTATTATTATTATTATTATTATTATTATTGTTGTTATTATTATTATTATTATTACTACGGATGGGCTTGGATAGTTAACTCGATGAACACAGCATTTCAGTTATCATGTTCATCATTCAGTTAACATGTTCTCCAAAGATTTATATCTCTTTCTATGTTATGAATTAACTCGTTCAGGTCATGAATTGACTCCTTAAAGTTGATGCAATGTGGACTGTACTTACAACAGTTCTTGGAGTTACTGTTTTGATATGCAATTTTAAAGTATTTTTTCTGATATTACATACATGTGATGTCATGTGCACCACCTATTTCTGACACATAACGTAATATGAATATTAAATTTTGTGGGTAGTGATAAAACTGGTCAAAGCATCAGTTATATGGAATAGTCTTCCAAATGAAACTAAATCAGTCATTTTATAATAGCTTTAGGAGGAAATTAAAGCAATTCCTCTCAACTTCTGAATTTCACCCTAAAAGCTGTAATGTTTTCCAAACTTTGTTCAGGGTTGTGAGGTTTTCTTTTCTTTTTTTTTCTTTTTTTTCTTTTTTTTTTGTATGTGTATTTTGAAATCTGTTTTAAAAAAATCTTTCCATGTCTTTTCACATCTTCTGAATGTACATGTATATCGTTTTGTTTTTGTTGTTGTTGTTGTTTGGTTATTTTCTCTAGCATTCGAGCTCTTTCTTTTTTACTTAAAGGGTACTGACCTGATAAGACCGTCTTGGCCATTTATGGTCCCCTTGATTCCATGTAGAATTATCTGCATTTTCATTGTATTTCTGTTTATCAGATTGTAATGGAATGATTTGTATATGGATGTACTTTTATTTCAATTGAATGAATTAAACTTGATAAAATGGTTCCATGTGTTAAAGAGGCACTGCTAATCTAATGTGAACATGATTTCTATCTGCAACTTTTCTACATCTTTATGTTACTCCGTAGTCCTTGTATATCTACATGGTCATTGTGTGGATTCTGCTGAGTTATTTGTCAATGGGAGGAGGCATGGATCCTAAGGAGATCTGGCAGAAAATTCGTCGGCCTTATGGAATCTTGATAGGTGTGTTCTGTCAGTTTTTCGTCATGCCTGCAATGACTTACCTCATCGCTCGTATCCTAGCAGGTATGTTATGATTATTGGCTATCAGAAAGACGCGACTCAAGTTTTGCACAGGGATTATTAATATTCGGCTTCTATGTAAAGGTGATTGGTGAAGGCTCTTGTATGCCTCTCATACCAAAGGTCCTGGGTTCGATCCTCACCCTGTGCTTACATCCTTGGACAAGGTGTTTTGCTTTACCCAGGTACATAAATGGGTACCGGGTATTGGTGGGGTAATAACGCAGGGCCCGCAGAAAGAGTAGGAGTAATTATACTGTTGTGGCTACCCTGGATAAATAAAAACCCAATTAGGCTATTAAACCTATTATTACAGTCATTAAAAAAGAAAGAAAGGTGACCCTACTGTAAAACCGTTATAAAACCGTTAATTTGTGTTTCAAATGGTATTCAGTGAGTCAATTGGTCCAATTGAAACCAATTGAAGTCTTTTTTTTTTTTGTTTTTGTTTTTTTTTTGTTTCAGATGTATATCCGTAGGTTGCAGTTCAGTAAGAGAAATGGCCAACTTCAATGTTTTGCTTTATCTCTTTGAATTGGGATTTGTTCAATGAAATGACATGGTCATATGCTGACAAGCGGGGAAGAATCCAGCGTTAATTGTCAGAAAGAGAGCACATTCTGATAAAGGTACGAAGCGCTGTATATGGTAAAATACATGGTAAAAATCACAGTTGGATGTACAGTATAGAGTGTCATCTTCATTGTGTTTTAGTCTCATACGCTTGACCTATGTCATGGAGTTAGTTTGCTGAACATGGCCATTCAAGTCCTGCAGCTCATTTACTCGCTCTAATATGTCTAACAAGATTGGCTTGTTCATTTAACAGAAGGAGACGATGCTACTTCTGTAGGGATAGTGTTAGTAGGCACAGCACCAGGAGGTTGGCTTAGTAACATCTTCTGTGCTCTTCTCGATGTCGACTTGGTTCTCAGCATCACCATGACGTTCTTCTCATCAGTATTCGCACTCGGGATGATGCCACTCAATCTCTACATCTACGCGACACCGTTCACCAAAGAGAACCAACGACTACAGACTCCCTTCGCAGACCTTGCTCAACAACTGGCTATCCTCGTCATACCACTCTTCATTGGCATAGCTATCTCGAGGAAATTTCCCAAGTAAGTTTCTATCTTAGAAGACAGCATAAAATGTAGCGGTCAACTGGTTTTGACTACTTGACTGAGTATGCATAATGTCGTAGGTTGTAACCACGACCACATCAAGGTATTTAGCTTCACTTTGCTTCTCTCTATATGCCTACCTCATTCATGTTAGTGTGGTATGGGAGTCTGATAAGATACCAACTCATCGAGATTATAATTACGACATGTCATGCCATATCGACATATAATTTTTTTATTCCAAAATGCAAGAATGAAACTGACACCTGGGCCCTGTTACATAAAACTTATATCGATGGTAACTTTGCCATCAATGGTAACTTCCATGGAAACCTTGAATTTGATTGTCTGTTGAGCAATGTTACCATGGTATTTACCATTGATGGCAGAGTTACCATTAATGGTAAGTTTTATGCAACGGGGCCAAGGTGTCTTCTAATTCCAGTCCTTAAATATTCAGATTTTTGTACATGATCATGATGATCTAACGCATGACGTCCTATGCTTCATGATTGTCCACTTGCATATTTGCGCAGAGCTACTGTTTGCTTCTCAAAGATGTAAGAGTATGGAACAGAAATGAATCGGAATGATAAATCGGAATGATAAATCGATAACGATATTACATATATACTGATTTGCCAAATAATTGTACATATATATTGATTTGCTAAATAAAATAATGCTAAATAATAATAAAAATCCATCGAAAATGAAAACCTTCCGTTTCTCTGACTTCAGGTTCAAGAAATTTTGCAGACATGTGGTGAAACCGATCGCTGCTCTTTTGATTATCGTCGCCATAGCCATCGGCGTCCCAGCTGATTTCTACGCATTCTCACAATCTCCTGTCAAAGTAAGATTAATAATAATAATAAAATGGCAAGCAAAAAAATATACCGCCAAATCCACTATTTGGATAATACAGTGTCAAAAAGTGTGCACCCCAACACAAATGCCATAATGGAAATCTACTTCACTGTTTTACGATTCATATTAGGGATCAATCGAGCAGGGAAATCCCTGTCTTTCCAAATTATCTGGCAAGCAAAAAAATAAAAAATAAAAATAAAAAAATAAGTAAAAGGCTTCCAAATTCGCTGACAAGCGAAAATGGGGGGGGGGGGGGGGGGTGTCTAAAAGAGCAAACCCCAAACCATGGAGGGTGACACAATGTACACGTTGCTTTCAAAAGGGGACACGGGGCGGAAGTACCCCACCCCTAATCCGTCACTGTTTTACGTTTATATCATTTGTCAACGACGTCATTTTGTTCATCACTTTTTTTTTTCTTTAGAACTGGGTTGTGAGTATTATCATTCCGTTCTGTGGGGGGTTCTTTGGCCTGTCATTCGCCCGGATCTTCGCCCGTGATATCCGTACCTCTGTCTCCATTGCTATCGAGACAGGGGTTCAGAATGCCTTCCTAGCAAGGACCTTGGTATTTCTGTTCTACCCACAACCTGAGGCTGATTTACTCGCTCGTATTCCATTAACTACTACTTTGGTTACTATACTGGAAGGCGTGTTCGCTACATTCGTCTATTATGTTTTCAGGTAATATCAATTGCTTTGAAGGAAAGTCCTGGGCAAAACAAACAACAGCAACCTCTGTAAAGCAAACAACAACAGCATCAACAACATGCAAACAAGTAAACTAAGAACCAGAATAAACAAGGGGTAATAGATGAGGTTGACTTGCATCTTTTTATCCCAAAAGCACGGGAATCATCAGAACACACACCAGCATTTGACATGTTAGAGATCTGGAGGTAAAGGCTATCAATAAGAGTGACGATTTTCATTATCGAACGAAATTTCAGAACCCTTGAATAAAGAATATAGATTTTTTAAATCTAATTTTCCATTTTGTGGTAATATCATTTCTAGATCATTCGTTGGCATTTGTTATGATGCGTATACATGTATGCGATTCAGCGACTGGTATTTATACGTCTGCTTTTTCAGTCTTCTACATCACCGCTTTGTTCATTTTTTCACCTTTGTTCAGGTACCTATTGTGCAGACAAAGATGCAATAAGATGCAAAACGACGACGATGAGAAGGATGAGAATGCTATAGCCGTGGATGACATCGAAGCGATGGCGATCGACGAGCGTACTGACAACGGGGATTTGAAGAAGCCTGATGAGAACGGAGTCGAGAATACTTCTTTCCAGTCGCCGGACGAATGAGGTGCTCTGGACCTGCTCAGTGATGTCTGGACATGAAAGACACTACTCTCATGACTCTACACAATATAAATTGAGATCTCTTTTTGAGAGTCGTATTAGGAATCAAAATGTGTGGAGTGGAGATCTCCGCACAAAATGATAATTATTATTATGATGCATTTTTGCAACGTTACTATTATGATAATTACCCCAGATCACTTTATTTTTAACCCGCAAACAAGAGCTGCACCATCTCCACTCCTTAGTGAGCATCTATTTTGCACCGTTCACAGTCATGCATGCATGCTGTGCATCGGCAAGGCAGTCACAATGGCTTTCAGCAATCCTCACAGGGGGGTGTTTCATAAAGCCGTTCGTAAAATTACGCGTGACTTTACGAATGACTTGAATATGGCAAGCCAAATGGGATTCTTAGTCATATTAAATCACATTAGCTAAATGTGACGTAGTTTAACATTACTGTTGTTTATAAAAAAAAAATTATCGCGAAGCATATTTTTTGCCACAATTCAATTGAGATTATTGAAAATGCAGTCACACTTTGTTGAAACGTCAGGAAATTTTTGGAGCTTCCCTTTGGCTTCATATTCAAGTCGTTCGTAATGTCACACGTAACTTTTACGAACGACTTTGCGAACGACTGGTGATACCTTCTTGTGCTACATGTAAATGAATGAGAATCTGATTAGCACCCAAGAACATGTTCCAGTCGTTCGTAAAGTCGTTCGTAACTTACGAACAGCTTTATGAAACACCCCCAGGTAACCTAATTCTCCTGGGTGGAGAATGGCATTGTAGATTAATGCCTTGCTAAATGACGTTAGTGCCGCAGCGGGACTCGAACCTCAAACCATGTGATCCACAGTGTGCTGAATCCACCCTCAGAAGGATAATTCAATAACTAATACAATGCAATATGAAGTGATTTTTTTCTTTGATTCGAGGCGGATTCAACCCCAAAAGATATTAGTCTAGTATATCTCACAGAATAGTTTTCTACCCTCTGCGTTAAGAGAGTAGGTATACGTTTAACTATCACCACTATGTACTTTGTTTGATGCCTGTACCTAATACTGACTTAACGCTATTTCATCCTAAGGGGTTTCGAAGTAATATTTTGAAATTGAGTCGCGGACAAATCGAGAAAATAAACATTAAACATATAAAGTCCACTAACTCCGATCTTAAGTAAAAAAATCTGCGGCATCATGCAAGGGCCGTCATAAGAATAGAACCATGCAAATTTTGTAGCATACCTGGAAAAAAAAGGTTGTCTTAATACCGACCGCTTGATTTATCGATGAAAAATGCAGAAAGTGGGATAAAATAGGAAATATTGGTTTAATTGTTTTAAACACCTTTTCAAAATGCCCCATATTCATGTCTCCAAAGTTTTATGATGATCAACATTTTTTAATATAAATGTCAGCGACCTTCCAAGACATTTCACTGAAAAAAAAGTTCAGTGGTTGGTAATGGCTATAGGCATTTCACTTTAATTCATATGAGTTTCTCCATGTGGTTCTTTGAGTAAATTTAACCCTTATAGAGACAACAAGTTCTTCAGAAAGGGATTCCATTCTATGGGCAAAGCTTCATCATCTTTGATACACAACGGCATGTTCTTAATCCATGACCGATTTCAGCATGTTCAGTAAAGAAAGCTTTTTGTCCGGACAAAGATGAACGGTGAAAAGGCAGCATAAATGAAATGCTTTGAAGCTATTCCCATAGAATGGAATCCCTTTCTGAAGAACTTGATGTCTCTATAAGGGTTACATTGTCCCAAAGAACCACATGAAGAAATTCATATGAATTAATCAAAGTGAGATGCCTATTACCATTACAGACCACTGAACACTTGTGAGGTCTTGAGGTTGATTGATTCATGAGTCTTTACCAAGGCGGTCTTGTCTTTGTTGGGAATATTGGCCTATGGACATTATTTTTACTTAGTACAGGGCACCATTTCATGAAAGTTGTCAGCACTGACAAGTTTTCATTCTCTGACAATTACTATAGTAATAGTCAGTAACCAGTGCTTCTCAGCCAATCAAAACCAAGGATTTTACTGAAATCGTCAGAGCATGACAACTTGTCAAATAAAATGATAATAATAATAATAATAATAATAATAATAATAATAATAATAATAATAATAATTATAATAATAATAATAATAATAATAATAATAATAATAATAATAATAATAATAATAACAAACTTTCATGAAACGGTGCCCTGGTTGCTCCATTCTTGTGTGATTTAAATTAAAGTGACATAGTGAAAGGCGGGTAATCAGGTCATTGCGTCAAGGATTGTCAAGAAGGCCAGCAAGCAAGAACACAAAGCAAAGTCTGTCAAGTTCTTTGGCATCCCCACGTGTCTGCTACGTCACCCTCGTATGTATATATTTAAAGATTATGCGGGAGCATTTCAAAGGCTTTTAAAAGAATACCAGTATTATAAATAATTTCTCTTCACCAGAACCAACTTATTTCACCTGTTATATGTAACCACTCTGGCATTGTACATGTACATTCCATTTATCTTCTGAAAGTGCATTAAATTCATGTACGTTGTTTGTAAAATTGTACTGTTGAAAGCGGACAGATGTGAGAGCATAAAAATTTGCGAACTTACTTAAATATTGCAATTATAAAGATTAATAACTTTAAAAAAATGTTCAGCAACAACAAAAAAATAATGTACTTGCTTTTTATGCGGGTAATTTAGTAATGACATTTTTATGTGAATCATATTTGAATTCATGTACATGCACATTATTTTTGTAGAGGTTTATATTGTAAAATTCGTTGTTAACGCACGATGAGCTATATTTATCACGTTTCAAGTTATATTTTCTTTCACAATCATTGATTATCAGTACAATTTTCTTATTATGTAATGTACTCATATACTTCACCCGTCTTTCATCAATATTTTTATTAAAATGGAGAAAAGGATATAAAATTACTTTAAGCTCAATGTCTTTTTGCACTTCAAAGTATTATGTTTTTCCTAGAATGTGTCTGTAATTTCAAATAATTTATATTTAATATAAAACCTTAAAGGCATTAATTTTGTCTTTAGACTATGAACTTCCCGATTTGTATCGTTTGCCATGGGTTTACTATACCTCACATTTAGACATGTTAGAAGAAGGAAGAGTTAATGAACACCCGTTTGTTTGGGCGATACCGGAAGGAATTTTGGGGAAATAGAAATGGAAATGATGAACAGAAATAAATCAAAGAAGAAAAGGGGAGAAGACAAAAAAAGAAACGAGAGAGGGAGAGGAGGGAGAGGGGGGGAGAGAGAGGGAGAGAGAGGGGGGGGGGGGAGGCGGGGTGGTCACGGAAATACACATCCTGAAGAAAAGGATAGAATTTTAAATTTCTCCATCCATGAACTGCAAAGGAAGGGTGAAAAGTATCAGTTTCTTTTCTGTTTCAACTTTATGTAATGATCATATAAAAATTGTTTAAAAAAAAACAGTTCCCACAATAACTGAGTTACACGAGCATGCCTTTACATGGAATACGATTTATGTATAATAACTCGACGTCATTCAAAGTTATCGTTAGATGAAAGAAAGGTGAGCATAACTAAATGTTCTTGAAGTGAACCTCTTAGATTGCATGAATATTCAAATATTTACATCTTGTACACAGTCTTTTAATGCATAACTAAAAGTTTACATAAAGTAATATAACAGACTATATAATGGATAAACTGGATGCACATGTCTTATATAAAAGTATTGCTAAATAAAATTATACAATATTTTTCACCTAACTTTTTCTCCATATACACAAAAACTTACTGAAAACCTTGAACTCTCATTCTTCCTTATTCAAACTACGGGATATTTTTGGGGGGTAACTCAGAAATAACTCAATCAAACAGAATATTACTGCTGCAAAAACAAGTTCTCAGAATAGTTTTAAATGTTTACTTCGGCTCTCATACAAAATGTATATTTCTTAAAAACAAAATACTAAAAATAATGACCTATACCTCCTAAAAACTCGAATCTTTCATGTTCCAACTACCAACAACGAACTTCCATCTGCCATCACCTCACTCTTCACCAAAAATGTTGAAATGCTTACTTATCCTACAAGACAAGCCTTCAAAAATCAATATCATCTTCCCTCGACCACAAAGGCATTAGAGAAATAAAAAGAAAAAAGAAAAGCCATTACCTTTACAGTGCCAAATTAATGGAATAGTATTAATCAAACCCTCAAACTTTATAACAACGTTTATACTCACAAAACACCTAAAACTATCTTTGCTAAATGAGTAAAAAAAACCAACAACATAACATACCCAAATCGGCTTTTTGATTGCATAATCATGTTAAACCATACTGAAATTTCACTATTATCCTACTCCATGGTACTGTGATTCTTGAGTCTACATGTACTTCTCTTTTCTTCTTCTATAACTTACCCCTTCTTTACCCTTTAACTGTGAGACACAAATGTAAACCCCAGACAGTACCTTACTTTGTTGATGACTATATATAATTACTTTACCAACTTATGTTTCAACATTGTTCAAAGAGGGGCCTACAACTACAAGCCTCGCTTTTCACTAAGGCCCTCATTTTCACATGTCATATAGTTTAGCTTTCACTAATGTTCAAACAGTTATATTTGTTCAATTGTAAATAATGTAAGAAACTACTGATTATTTTTACAATATTGTTTCCGGCTGTAGTATCCTCTACTTTGCTATATTGTTTGTCTTTTTGTATGCGGAAATAAATCAGTAAACTAAAAAAAAACAAAAAACAAACAACGAAGAACAAGTTCAGGGATAAAATTTGAATATCCAGGAAACAAAAGAAGTACAAAATTGCACATTAACTCGCTTTATTCATCATACATGCAAACAAATAATAATAATAATGATAATAATAATAATAATAATAATAATAATAATAATGATAATAATAATAATAATAATAATAATAATAATAATAATAATAATAATAATAATAATAGTTTGAACTTAATATAGCGCTTAATATTAAAAACAAAATCTATAAGCACTTTTCAAACAAGGTAGAATAAGACCAAAATAAAATATCTGTATTCTTTTTCTTTCTGTTAGTAGTATTACGTGTAATGTGCAAATCATTTGCAATGTGCTCAACATATCAGACACACCAATTTACTGCACCAGATAGCTGCGGTTCGTTCTTTCAGCCATAAATGTTTAGTTCAAGATTGCTTATGTATGAGACGAGAAAATCTTCTTTATTCCATGTTGTGGCCCTCCTCACTCCGATCTTCCTTGTTTTGATTCATTTGGAGCTTCCTTTTTCCAGTTTTCACCCCCCCCCTAATCTTCCTCAACTTGAGCTTCCTGATTCTGATTTTCACTCCTCTGATCTTCCTCAATTTGAGCTTCCTTTCTCCGATCTTTCTTTGCTCTGGAGAAAGGTGTGAAGAGAGAGAGAGAGAGAGAAGTATATTAGTATCTTCAGTCCGTTGACAATCGCTTTCTTACAATAGAGTTTAGTTGGCATGCTAGATGGGGTGGGGTGGGAGGAATGATATACTTTTTGGGGTGGGGGGAGGGAATGATATACTTTTTGAGGAACCATAAAAAAGAACGAGAGAAAGACCGAGAGGGGTGACGGAATAAAAAAAAATGGCACCCTCATTAAGAACATCTCACATTTAACATTCTGGAGGCCGTTTCATGAAACCGTCATTAGTCTAACTTCTTGGACATCCCATTGAAACGTGAGTTAACATACGTTTCAATGGGATGTCCATGAACTTAGACTTATGACGGTTTCATGAAACGCAGCCCTGTATCCTAACTCATTACATTATATTTACTTTACATTACATTATTTATTTACTTCTAACTCTAGAATTTCATAATAAAACAACACAACGAAGAACACATGCATAGCACCTAAAAGAATATTTTTGAATTACATACTCCATCCTCGGCATAAATTTACAACTTTATTAATACTATCTTGTTACAAAATACCTCTGAATTTAATCAGAATAAAAGCTAAAAATTATGTTTAACCAGATCAAAAACCTACTTGAGGAGAAACAGCATCATCATGGCGGTGAGGACGATAATACAAATGACAACGACGATGGTTATCGCTACTTCTACAGGGAAACCTGCAGAAACGAAAGGAAGGGATATCAAAATATTTCAGACAGGAGCAAATATGCTACAACTTAAGACTTATACTGGTTAAGAAAACATGTTTTCCGAAAGAGAGGTATGAACACACACAGACACACCTCTTACGCGCCAGTAAATCTATGCATATTAGTATGGATGAAATTTATATAGATGTATGTTACTAGTAACAGTGTTTTTCCAAAATTCATTTCATCTTTGTACATGTATAAAATTTTTGTCCTTATTAAAAACCTGCTTCTTCCCCTTCCCTTTACACACTCAAACATGCAAGTCTGCCCAATTTTGACGAAAAGGAACCACGTATAACCCCCCCCCCCCCCCCCCCACATTCCTACATCATAGAGGTTTCATGTAGGCATCATCCACCTACAATCTGGAATTCGCTTCCTACTGAAAATAACCTCTATTTCGTTTTATAACAGATTTAAGTGCCATCTAAAACATTTTTGATAGCACGTAACTCTCATTGAAATGTTATGTATTATATTCTTCTTTCTCCTGTTCTCCTCTCTTCTCTTCCTTTCTCTTTTTTCTCTGCTATCCATCCTCTCCCATCCCTTTATATCATGTTTGTTCTGGGGGGGGGGGGGTGTCTGGGTACAAGGTGCAATTCATTGTTTAATTCAATCATTACTAAACTTTGTTCTCCACTATTCTATTTTACCATATCTCATATTGTATGAGAAGCTGTCTTGACAAGACCTTTGGGGGGGGGGGGTTCACAGCTGTACCTAATTTAATTCCATTGCCATTTCATACTTATGTGTATGTTATTTCAATATGTTTCTGTTTTATCTTGAATTGCATGTTTTTACTCAATGTTTTATAAAATGCTTTTAAATTTGGAATTGAATAAAGTGAACTGAAAAAAATCAGATCATCTGATTACTAGTTGTCACATTTTTTTCTGTGTCCATTTGCTTCCTTGCACACAGTTATCATCTTTACGAATGAATATTATTACACAAAGTACTCAGTAGGCCTAAACGATATTGGACAACAGTAACAATATTGGCTATTGGAATCGGCAAAATAACGCACCACCTGTCCGGGAAGAATTCGTAGTTTGGGCAGAACATGTGAAGTTATCCCTCGTCCATTCACCCGTTGAATCGCATCGCCAGTATGTCGTCGCGGAGTTGTCCTTACACGCTATGTGCACCATCTCCCCGACGAAGTACGAAGCCTTTGGGTTCATCAATTCGGCAGATGAGGGTGGGCTGGGACGCTCGCATGTCTCATTTGAAAATGCATCTGGAAATATAGTCGAGAAAATGCAAATGAATGTTTTTACTGCGTAAAAGCATGAGACCTTCCTTATTATTTTAATGGATCATGGAGCAGATCAAATGTTTCTCTTTCTCGATCCCTTACCGAAAGTTCAAGTTCGATTATTAACGTCAAAACTCAGATACACTGTCTACCTCAGCGCGTATTTTTTTTCTTCAAATAAATAAGATTTTAAAACGCTGACGTAAACCAAGCCAATGCAGATGGGTATCTAAAACACTCGCACTCTTTCTGGCGATTCCCTGTGACAGTTAAAACTCTTTTCATTACTATTTGCTTTTGTCATACAGTGACCTACCAGAGATAATGACGAGAAACGAACAAAAGTTGATGTTTCCATATTTGTCGGATGCGACGTAAACAACAGGAGTTGTTGACCCGGATGGGAAACTTGCACCCTGTCGGTAGTTTTGGATGATCGATACAGGACCTGATGGATCGTTGGCAGTGATCTCTGACCACGTGACAGCTTGAGAAATTGAGCCATCCAATGGTAGCATTATGTCTGATGGGCATGACACAGTGGGTCCTGTCACGTCAGCTATACATGAAAATGGGATTTAAATAGCAGAATCCGGAAATTATATGGCACATGAAATAATACTTAGTATATCCTATAGATTTTAGCAAAGTGGTAAAAATTGCCATGGTTAAACTTCTTGATAAGTTTAGTTGCTCTATCAAAAGGTTGCCTGTACTGTTATGCATTAACACTCCTTTCTGGAGCTGGCTACATGGTTTACAACCATAACGATAAGTGGGGTTGACAGTGGTAATTAGTTCAATGCCATTTTCTTAGAAATTATAACAGAATGATGCAATTTGTCTTTAATACCTATAACAGTAATACTGAAAGAACAACTGGCCGAGTTATTATTCATGTCTGTTGCTTCATATATTATAAGGGCAGGTAAACCGTCAGCTCGGAAAAGAGACCCAGAACTCGCTGAAGATTGTAGAACAACGCGTTGGGAATCATCGGCAGCCGTTGGCACTGTCCAGTTAACTGATATGAAAGGCTCCGAAGGCGCTGCGAACACGGTGATGTCCTCGGGACAATCAAAGATTTCCGGTTCAGTGTCATCATCTGCAAAAGGTGAATCGGGCAGATGCGTTGGAGAAATTTTGTGAATTCTTGTATTTTTCCGTTTTTCACCTGATAATGACTTAATAAGACACCCGCCACCCATGACCACGTAACGACAATAATGATATGAAGAAATGTAAAGTACAATGCCACACGAGCTATAAAGAATTTGTGATCATTTTGAAGGTTCCTTCGATTTTTCAAGAATTTTCAATACTTCACATAATGGCGGCAGATTGTGCTAGACTGGCTGATCATTTGAAAAAAATAATTAAGGAAAAATATAATCCTTTTTTTTAATTTCACAGAAGTGGATCAGTAACACATTAAAACAAAAGACGTGCTGGACAGTTAAGTTCAATATACTTACCTTCAATTACAAAGCAAAAGAAGTCTGTGGGATTGTGATGACAAATTTCTCTTACCGGATCACAAGGACCTGATGCACAAAAGTCAACCTCTGTACAAGAGAGAGAGAGAGAGAGAGAGAGATTTAAAATTTGTTGTCCCATGTTCTGCTAAATTTTGAACCAGTCCTTGGGTATAAAGCCAAGTTTTTACTTCTTTTACGAAGATAGAGTTTAATAGCCAGAGATCTATTTTTTTTTGTAAAATGGAATTTTAGACTGAGCGCCTGATACAACTGAATTAGTTGAATACCAGTTAAAGGGCCAACGACGGGCGCAATGTCATCAAGCCGCCGAAGGCACACCAAACCTTTTCTGACAAACATCGCAGATTTAAACCTAGTTTCTTGCATTCTCAGACTGCTACCATTCTATCAAAGTCATATACTGTATCTTGAAATCTCTCAGATGGGATATTCGACCCCCTCCATACTAAGAATCACGTGTCGTTGGGAGTTTTTTTTTATTTATATTTTGTTATTCTATAGTTTTTGTTTTTGTTTTCATCTGGGCCTTCCAGCCTGGGGAGGCAGGGTACGTCACTCAACAACGTGGTTAAGAATGAGACTGGTCATCACTCGATATATTTTAGGCTACACAGCTAGAAAATCCCTGATTTATGTTATGCTGGTAAGAAAGTTATAAATTGAGGGGGGGGGGGGTCGTTCTTTACCTCGAACCTGGATTGGAATAACGCAATCTGCTTCGAATCCGAGTCCACTGACGAACGAGTAAACAACCAAGTGCGAGCCGTGCTCGAACACCTCTCCGGGAGTGTGTGTCGATAATGTCGCAATGACGTCAGTTGCATTGGCCGGGTTCGTAGCGTTGGGTGGATCGAAGAAAACAAGCAAGGAGGATGCCAAGGAACTGGTGTTAAATATCACTGGCGTTCTACTCGTCGGACAGCCTGATATAACTGGTGCCATGTTGGGGTTGAGATCACCCAGTGGTTCTGTTTGGTATAAAAAAAAGTATATAGACCAAAAATTTCGAATAAGCATAATTAAATGGTGGACGAAGAGGAGATAATTATAAGAGTGAAATTTTTAATACAAATGTGAATGCAGAGCAGGTGTAATTTCTTAAGTTCTCTTATCATTTTTAGGGGGGAGGGTCTACTTAAAACACGATCGCAAAGGCTTTATGGAACGTCAACCCACGTCAATTTCAAAAGCCTTGTCCATACATTTTTTGAAATGTGCGCTGCCTCGTAACAATGACTTATCATCATGAAACCAACTTTGATTTCAAAAGGATATGCATTTTAGGGTATTCACCTCGAATTGATTTCTCGATTTTTAAATTTTTTATTTACTATTTTTGGATCGTGTTTTAAAAAAATTAATAAAATTCGTGTTTAATAAAATTCAGTTTCGAACTATGTCTCGCTTGCACGAAGTTTACGTCGTGCTATAGAGAATACCCTATTACGCCAACATCATTCACTTTAATCACAATAATCATGGCAGTGAATGCTATTGTTTGGAGGTAATATGTTTGGCCATCACTACATCAGAAAGTATGTTCAAGGAATTTCTAGAAATAGTTTTCCAGAAATGTCTTCCGGTCTTTAGTTACGGAGACGCTTTATGTAATAGATGAATGACACTGAAGAGTGGATCATCATATCGATGGGTAATTAGGAAACTACTAACCTTCTACGGTGACATAGAAGAAGCACTGTCCTTCGTTGTCGGCTTCATCAGTAGCCGTGTAGATCACGGCATGACGTCCGACGTCGAATAGGTGTCCGGATTCGTAGTCACTTTGTACGAACACCGGCCCGGACGTCGTTGGTTCGACCCATGTTACAGAAGCGTTTTGGAAACCTTCTGATGCTCTCACTGCGATATCTTCTGGGCAGATGATTACCGGTGGCGACATATCTGAATTTTCGTAGAGCGAAGATCGGTTCATTACCATTCAGGGATATTAAGTTGTGCATAATACAAAAAAAAAAGTTACCCGACTATGATCAAATGTAGGCCTACCGACATTGAGAAAATTATGTCCAACTGAAAGAGGGTGGGAATGAGATGAAAATTAAGGTTCTGGGACTTTTCCCCGGGGGACAAATCCCCGAGGACGTCTCCCCGTCCTCTGGGGGAGTTGTCAGGTGGGAGTCGAACCCGTAGGAGTTGTCCTCCGGGGAAGTTGTCCAGATACGGAAAATTAAATAGCTAAGAGAAGTAAAATGTTTTGAAAAGAATGTAGAAAAGGGGATAATGAGTGACAGCACACGTGGTAAACGTAAGGGCCTGAAAATTGGATTCATTTTAAGATTTTCGATTTCACGACTAGTCTTCTTTATGCCAGAGAGGTATCATTTCAAAACTTTTCCATGATTATCTGATTACCTGTCAAACACAAAATAATGTGCCAGTAGGAAAATGCTCACCTGCACTGGTCCAATTAACTTGAAATCCAGCATTCTCTACATTCTTATCTGTAGAGAAAAACAACCAAGCCGAGTCGGTATCTTCAAGGCTAAAACTCTTCGGCACCTTGTGACCTGAGAAAAAGTGGACCTGTCGCTCTTGGACATCCTCTCCCCGTAGATCCAGACTGACGTCCAATTCCAGTCCTGGACCTATGGTCAGCTCGTCCTTGAATTGCTCAACATCGAATGGATCACTGAATGTGAAAGTGATTCTGGTGGCACCAGGGATGAAGATAAGGTACAAGACACTGTCTCGAGCAAGATACGGGTTGGGATAGGATGGTGACTCGAACATACCGCTGCGGCAATTTGGGCCGTAGCAAGTGATTGTACCCATGCTACTTGTGGCAGCTGGGAATAAAGAAAGGATGGACATTGCCATATATAAATTAGTTACGTAGCTAAGTCGAAATAAGCAGTTTGCTTTCTATATTAGCACACGATGGACTATAGTATATCGCCATCGAGATAGTTGAATAATATATTGCTTATAAAAAACACTGATGTCTGCGAATAGTGGAATCAACTGCTTTATTACAGAACATCCTGCTCGTCAGTTGGGGTTTATCCTGTTTATTTATAGAACGAATCCTACCAACCAAACTGACTCCCACTAACTCCCACTGGGCTTACTGTGACGTTGACAATTATGATTAACGCTATAGTTTTTCAATGCATGCATTGTCAGGAAAATATTCTGTGAGCAGTATAAGTTCATGTGCATACGAGTAGTATGGTTTATAAATCATGCAAAAATAATAATAAAAGTGGATGATTCATTGATAGAAGACAAAGCAAAATAATCATTAAAAAAAACACTACATGTCAAGTACGTCTCCGAAGCATGAGTTTTGTTTTAATCTACTGGGTACACTTTGCCAGAGGTAAACGAAGACAAAGTTTTGTTTTCTCTTTTTATCAGAAAGTTAACAAGGTTGAAAACCTGATAATTGATTCTGTCTCCTTCCTGACTCTTTTAAGACCTCTTTAATTATTTTTAGATGATTGGATATGAAATTGTACGAGAAAATGGGAGTGCAGCAAGATGAAGCAAAAGCTTACGGGAGACTTGGTCGCAGTTGTACCCTTGGCCACTCTGGCACTCACAAGCATGGGTTGATTCTGTCGAACCGGATCGGTCATAACACGTTTGTCCCATCGAACATAGATTGGTTAAACATTCTGTAAGGAAAGGGAAAATGTTGAGGTAACTAGAAGAAAAATGCTTTCGAAGCTGGATAAAGCAAATATTTTCTTACTTCATGTCTTTCCTTATTCTTATTCTTACCTAGGAAATCTGAAATTTCAAGTCCAGCTTTTCATTAGATTCATTATCTTTTTGTCTAATGTTAACTAAAATGGAATATAGATTATATCAGTTGTATTATGTTGAGTATTGCGTATCATTCCAAGTATGCACTTTTGATAGTGATTAATTTATCAAATGTGAAATATGCAACAACAACAACAACAAATGCAGAAAGACATCTTTTAAGTTGAAGTCACAAGAGTTTTCTTTCTCCACGTGACTCTTTGTTCTCTACAGGGCGTCCCTAAAATAAAAAGAAACCAAAGCTTATGGGCGAATTATTTTCAAAAATATGCATTCTTCGATATGGATATTATTGCAGCTTACTGATTTCTCCTCCTTCATGCAGCATTAAAAGCATTATCACTATATGTCATGGATGAATGATTTTAGACAGTGTAAACTACATGGTGTTTGTTCAGGTTGTAGCAGCGCTGGAAATCCAGTTGTCCAAAATATTAAAGTGGATGGCTGCTACATTTCATTTTGGATTTGAAAAGACGTGAAATTATTTATAGGTGTTAATACCATCGCAAAGCTCCTTTTCTAATCATGGGTATAGGTTTTCCCGACCGAATTCGTCAAAACAGCATTCAATTTCATGATCAAGCATTCACATTCAAGCAATTTATTTCCAGTGCTTCAATTTAACACGGTTTGCATTTACTTCCTTTTTTAAAACAATGCAATTAGTAAAAAAAAAAAAATTACCATTCAAATTAAATGTAATTTGATTCAATTTGGTAATGAATAACCTTCATTCAATTTCGCTAAGTTTGAGAGGAAGAAGAAATTCCTTGCTGAATTGCGGTTTCATTTTCATCTTTAAGCAATCACTTTCGCACTTACGGCATTGAATTAGAACAACGTAAGTGATCTCTTTCTTTTTTTTTTTTTCATTTTCATTTTTATTCTCTTTAATTCTTTATTTCTTTTCTGTCGTTATATATTTGACGTTCACATTTCTTCCTTTTTTTTGCAGTTTATATGTCATTAATCTTTTATTCTTCTGTGGTCATATCTCTATATCTCTGCATACAATTCAGTATAAAATGCCTGTCAATCATGGTCATGGATTATATATTTTGCTGTGATCTTTATTTGCATATTTGCGAGGGGGTTTCTTTTCATATTTATTTTTTTTTCTATTTGCTAAATGCTAATGAATCTCATTCTTGTTTCTACAATCATAATTTTCATATAAGCAGAAACACCCATTGACACATTACCATAAAATGAAAAACACTGCACAAATGTCAAAACTGTATGCCTTTTCATGAAATTGTATGCCAAGATTCTTCCCACGTCATGTCCTGCGCGAATTGGAATGCTGTTTACACGAATTTGAATGTTGTTTACACAGATAATGAAATTGAATTGTATTTTTGCATATAACATTAGTAAATCGCATGCTAAAAAAATCAAATTGAACGATAATATTTGTTTTTTAAAAGTTGATCCACATTGTCAATCAATTTTGCATGAAATTGAACGAAAATATCGTTGATTTCGATGATAAGTTTACGAAGATGGGCGGGAAAACCTATATGAGACCATTATCATGATAATAAGGCATATTAATGGCATTTGTTCAGCTGCCTCGGTCAACTTCTCTTACTAATAGCAAAGTTTGCTTTCTCTTCGGCCGTGGCTTGTGAGGTCCAACATTATGATATCAATTCAAAGACAGGAATACGAGCTTATCAGTGATGTGGTGAACTTTTGATAATCAAATAATCCTGAATCAATAGTTTCTTGTCTTTTTCAAAATAGGCACCGGAAGCAATTTTGGGATGGGGGGGGGGGACATCCCAGGGGCTCACCTTTTTAGGAACCCTTTTGTATAATTTTATAAATTAGATATATATTCATTAATGAGCAAAGAAAAAATAAGGAAAGGAATGAAACCGTTATACAAGGCTCATATCTTCTCATCCCTAATATAAAACACATACGCTCACCCACATACTCATAAAAATATACACAGACGCACCTTTACACGCCACACAATACTCATACATACACTTCAGAATATTTATCATGTCTGACCCAAAACACCTGCAAGGTTAAGCAACGCTGCGGCTTTGCCAGGATTTAATTTTAGGAGGCGGTAGTGGGCGCGCGAAGCGCGGAAGTTTTGACGCTTTTTTTTTTTTTTTTTTTTCTAACCATCGTTCCTTCTCTGCTCCTGCTCTTCGGACGTTCTCTCACCTTTTTCTCTTCTTTTCTTTTCTTCACTTTTTTTTTTTTGCCTCTCCATTTTTGTTTGGGGGCGATCGCCCCTCCTGCCCCCACCTCCCGCTTCCAGCGCCTTTGTTTAAAAACCATAATGAACCAAATATAGCAGCTTCACGTCTTGTGTTGTACAAATGAGCTTCAGACAATGCCACTTTAGACTTTCTCAGTCAAAAATGATTTATTCATCATGTTTTTGGCGTCATATAAAAAAGATGGGCTTTCCGGTGACGTTCATGAAGAAATGATATTAAATTACTGATTAATCTGCCCGTAAACTTAGTTTTCCCCTTTTCAAGAAAACCGAATATATGCCTCTTATTTTGTAGGCTCATCCTGCGTTAAGGCGTGATGTATATTTCTGAGGATCTAGCATCAGAAAATTTGTTCATAATTGATGCCAACTTGACAGTTTGCCGGTGGTATTCTGTTTGTATTGCAATGGTTGATAGTACTATACTGCTGTCTCGGTTGATGAATACTCCCACTTACCATATTGCTGTTGTCCCTGGATAACGATGATGGTTCCAAAGAATATGATGATAAACAAAAGAAGCCGCATCTTTTTGTCTTCCATCGTCAATCACTTTTAAACATTTTTTTTTACAATGCACTCAGCTAGCCCTTTTCCGTCTTCCTCCCCGCAAACACTCGACTTGAATGATGCGATGAAAAATATCCAAAAATGAACATGACCAGATTTGAGGCAGACAATGTATCCTTCTTTTTTATCCATCAATAGGGCAGGTTATTGTATTTTTATGCCTTTGTTATTCCAGCCATCCTATTGCGTAAACGTTGAGCGTGAAGGGAAAATAATGGGACTCGGGAAATTCTCCTCATCGGGGCGAAAGCCATATTTCTGTTTTCATTTCCTTGAGAAAGGCTGGATGACTATTGTTCGCTTTTCCAAAGGTGTTTGAATATGGCATGTCTATAAAGCATGTGATTGAAGTGAGGCGAGAGCCAGGGCTATAGTGGCAGGCATAGGCTGTACTCACAACAATCATGTATAAAAACTGCACATTAATAACTCACTATGTGTAGCATGAATTTAATATTATTTAGTATTTGATCGTATAAAGCTGATGCCAATAGATATCAAACACTAGATTCCTCTTTAAATAGAGTATTATGGGACACTTAATATGGGTGAAATACATCGAAAAAAATAACAGTTGCTTTTACAAAATAGACTTCCGCTTCCATCTTTTTAAAAACTTAAGCGATGGGAGCAGAAGTCTGGAAAAGCCCATGCGAAGCCTTTGCAAGTAATTATGCATAATGTCGTAATATGAATTTAGAGAAGGAGGGATATTCGTAGAGGATGGTGTATCATGACCTGTAAACCGTCTTTAGTTATAGTGCAAAACATTCCAATATTTCAGTTGTTTGATACCTCAGTCACACCTATTCCCATATGCCACATCGGTTCTGAAAGGGGCTGGTCACACCTTATCGATAACAATCAATAGACAATATAGACGTATAATTCCTCATTTTTATACATTTAACATTATACTTTTTGAGTATGCATTTTAGATTCTGAATGACTATCTTCCAGTCATTTCATTTATTTCTAAATATAGTTCAGTTCAAATCTAATAAACAAAATTCAGGCGAGGAAATAGAAAATATGAGAGTTATTCAAATCTGCCTATGATAATGATTATCATTTCTGTGATCTGATAATTTAGATAATTCTAGTATATAATAATTATGGTAATGTAAGTGAAGCGTCATTCCCCACCCCTTCCCCTATTTACACCAGTATCCATCAATCATTGCCTGAGCTATGCCTTGCCTTTTCTCTTGAGGCATTCATTCATTAAAGCTTTGATTTTGAGAAGAAGTTCATAATGGCCTGTGCACACTCGTCTGATGTCCACCTATCAACAAGGAGATCACACTCAGCTCGATTCACCTTGTAAAGTAGCTCTTTCTCTGTCTGCCGAATCAGATTCTTGGCAAGTCGCATGGCCTATGCATGGACACAAAAAAAAAAGAAGAAAAAAAATAGAACGGAGAGAGAGGGGGCGTTTGTCTTTTATAAGTGGTCTTCAGTTTCTTGATGAAATGATAGGAACAGTCCTTCAGAGAGAGAGAGAGAGAGAGAGAGAGAGAGAGAGAGAGAGAGAGAGAGAGAGAGAGAGAGAGAGAGAGAGAGAGAGAGAGATTTTGAATATTTTTGTAAAAATGTTTCATACTTTTATGTATACCTGAATTATGATGTGTCAAATTCAGGCAAAACCTGTCCTTTGCTCATATGCAAGCAATGGACCTAGTACGATTGCAACTTCCGCATAATACTGTTTTATGTCACTACTCTGTCCAATGATTTTTGGTTTCTTTTAGTCCTTTCAAACCATAGTACATTTCATGTAATATGTTTACGTTGTACTTTCTCCTCTTCTTTTCTTGTGTAATGAAATGATAGCAACAACATTATCATTGCAGGGTTTGTATGTTTTCAACTTAAATTTATGTGTGCTTTTCCATTTCCAGGAAATCATTAAAATATCATTTAAAAATATTTCTGTATAAAATTCTTGTATCCATCATCGATATTGCAGTGTATCCTTTTAGTAACTTTTGATCTAGAATATTAGAAATAACACATACATACATGAGCAGAAATTGAGATAAAATCACAAAAAAATTCTTGTCAATTTCAACGGCAGTGCGTTGTACCATTTACGAATGAGAGCAATTTGACTGCAGCTAATTGTTAAACTCTCTAAATTGGCAATGCTGTATAAAACATATAACTTTGGCCTTAAGAAAACTTTGTATTGCTATAATACTTACATTTCTAGGGAGCTGAGCGTACTCCTGGACCCTCTTTTCCACTGTCTCTCTAAACCGAGCATCAGGGATCACCTCTGTGACAAGACTACGATCAAAAGCTTCCTGAGCGTTCAGCTTCTTGCCAAACAACAGGAATTCATTTGCCTGAAAAGTATAGTCATCATACTAAAAGTCTCGAATGGCAACAAATAGACGACTATTGGAGGATTAATTGTAATACTGGAACACAAAATATGGAGAGGAAATCAAGAATCAAGGAGTTTGGTATACACACTTAAATTTTTAAAAAAGAAGCTTGTAAATGTACTGTCGTAAACTGGGAAGGGTAATTATCAAAAGTCCAAGGACTGTTTTAGCAAGCTCTTTAGTCCTGAGTACAACAAAAAAGCGATAACATTCCTAAAAGTCCTTTCCGAATTTGAATGAACACCGTATGCGTCAGCATTTAGTAGGACTCGGAGAATGTCACCCCATTGACTGTGACAGGGCATTTTATTCTAACTCTAATCATGATATGTTCATTCTTGTTTGCATATTTTGTTTTATACTCCAGCACCTTGGCAATGCACTTGTCTCCTCTTTTCGAATGGTCAAAGAGGGCCAAAAAATAATAATGAGTCGTAAGAGTCAGAAGGAAAGAAAGGGGTGGGGGCAGAGGAAGACGAAAGAAGCTGTTACCGTTTTTATTGCACTGCCACTCCCTTCCTTTGACATTCTTTGCTCCTTAATTGGTCCTTTATCCAACCGATGAGACCCATGCATCCCAACGAACTCAAACGTCTTTATAGTTCTGTGATGCATCCCCCTAATCATCCCCCTAATGATGGGCCAAGAGCCCCCTCATTGATCCCTTCACTGTCTGGAACCCATGGAAAGTACCATTGCTTATCCGAGAATAGCCTACAGGCCAGTTCAAAGCGCTATAATAAACGCTCTGTGTAAATTAGTTGCATATCATGTATGCTATTCACCTTCTCCCGTTCGGAAATGTTAGCATGTTCGTCTTTGACGATCGAGGAAGGATGCATATTCACATAAAGTTGTGTATGAATCGTTCAGAAAAACCTCTAAAACAGTTCCCGTCACTTGGATTTCTGAGGACATCTTTTATGATGTAGAGGAGACTTTTGTTCATAATAGACATGTATCATTTTTTTTTTCTTTCAATTTGCATGAAGTTCGTGCCCTATTTTTTCATAATATGACTCCATTATATCAAACGTGACCAGCACCACTATCAGTTTCCTCACCTTTGCTGCTCCCATCATCTTCGGGAAAGTGTACGAGGAACATCCTTCTGGACTCTGACCAAGAGCTGCGAAAGGGGTGTGAAACTTTGCCTGCAGAAAAGATTTGAAGTGAATTATGACTTAATCCTTGCACGGTTGATTTGTAAGAATAAATCTTGCCAGGTAAATGTAATATGGCGGCAATGACCACTGTACCTCTTTATGATTTACTTTCAATCGTTACCATTGCGAAAGCTGTGAAGGATGAAAAAACGGGAGCTTACATCTAATCCAGTGTCTAACAATGTCTCAGATTTTTACAACAAAACAACATTCATCAGTTCATTAAACAAAATTCAATCCACTAACAATAGGTGCAACTTTACATAAATCTCTTTTCATAAAAATATCATCTTTGGCACAATTGACAGTGGGCCAAACAGAGGCTACTCGGGCTACAAATTTCGTTACAGATAATGTACTTACTCTGTCTGAGGCAAAGACAACGTCCATCAGACCCAGAGTGGTTACAGCAATACCGATCGCTGGTCCGTTCACTGCGGCAATCAGTGGCTTCGGGAAGTCGATGAAAGTATTCACAAATTGTCTGTCAGTTTAGAAAACATTCATTTTAAACACAGAATATTATAGAAAGTATTCACAAATTGTATGCCAGGTTTGAAAACGTTTACTTTAAACATATTAAACACAGAATATATACTTTTTTGTAATATAGCCGTTTTTAACTGACAAGATATGCCAGAACAAGTGTATTGATCGATTTTGATTGCAGAGGCTGTCACAAACTAGTTCAAGTATTTATTTAATTCAGTTCAACTTAATTCATTCATTTATTTCCATCAATAGCTTTGAAATACATACAAATACAAATCAATACAAAATATAACATAAAAGATAGAGGAAACAGCAAAAAAGCAAGAAGCTTTATAAAAAGCTACCATCTTTATTTCATACAAATATATATAAAGGTGTGTTTTTGTTAAACATGTTAAATGGACGTTAAAAATAACTTAAGGTTAAGGTTAAGCTTAAGGTTTGTTGAAGAACTCTAGGGCCCAAAGTCTATATTTAAACCTGTCGTTAGGGTCTAAAGTCGAGTTTTGATAAAGTAGTTAGACTTAGGTCTTAGATCAATATACACACTAAGAAAAAAGGTTCAATTATTTTGCACTCTTTGAATGATTATCACAAAGCGCTAAAGGTGATGTAGCGCATACAAGCAAAACACCAAACTGACGACGACTGTCAGGTTCAAGCATTGCCATCGTTAAAGATGACCGAACGTTGGGTTTAGCTGCATTAATCATGTTAATAGAATAGCAACCTTGGTGTTTAAACCATCATAATCAGGGACGTCGGCAAATTCGCGATCGCTGTCGGCAAAAGAGAGGGAGAGAGAGAGAGAGAGAAAGGAGAGGGAAGAGGAAGGAGGGAAAAAGAAAAGAAAAGTAAGGTGCCCAAATAAGTCATATTCGGCTTATTTGCTTGTGTAATTTGACGACGAAATACTTGTACCACGAACATGACGAAAGAGAGTGTATATTTTTCACATTCGGCAAGTGAGGTGAAGTTAGATATCTTATAGGCCCATCGTGTAGTTTGATAAGAATTATCACTTCTACCATAAAAAAGAGTACATAGATTTTTTCCTCGCTCGCTGCGCTCGCTCGTATTAAATTTACATAAAAGATGGTTTGGGAAAGCAAACGAATTCGGCAAGCGAGGTGGCCAAATGTACATATATAAATTAGGTATCTCATAGTTAATGTCATCGTGTATTCGGATGAAGAATTATCTCTTCTACCATGAAAAAGAGTATATATATTTTTTTCCTCGCTCGCCGCGCTCGCTCGTATATCAAGATTTAGGATGGTCTTTGAAAGCGAAGAAATTAGGCGAGAGAGGTGACCAAAGATATAATTTAGATATCTTTAAGCCCATCATGTAGTTTGATGAAGAACTACCACTTCCATGAAGGAGAGTATAAATTTTTTCCTCGCTCGCTGCGCTCTCTCGTATCATATTTAGATACAGGATGTTTTCGGAAAGCAAGCACATTCGGCAAGTGAGGTAAATAAATAGATTATTAGATATCTTTAGGTCCATCATGTATTTTGATGAAGAATTACATGTATCACTGCTACTATGAAAAAGAGTATATATATTTTTCCTCGCTCGCTGCTTTCGCTCGTATAATATTTAGATACAGGATGGTCTTTGAAAGCAAATAAATTAGGCAAGAGAGGTGACCAAGGCCAAATATATCATAATAGCTATCTTAAAGGCCCATCGTGTATTTTGATGAGGAATTATCACTTCTACCATGGAAAAGAGTAAATATATAAAAGTCACCAAATCGGTTGAAATCGACTGAAATGTGTAGGAAAGACGAAGGAAAATATGATATAGGCACACAATTGAACATGCCTAGTGTGCTTTATACGGTTGAATTTATAGACGTTGTTCGTCGGTAATCGGTGACATTGTTTGTCGGCAATCTGGCCTCTACATCCCCCCCCCCCCCCCCCCCCATTGAAAAAGGTCTAGCGACGCCCCTGATCATAATTTCTATCTTGTGATTTACTATTGACTGATGCTCATTGATCTAACCTCGGAAAAGGTTTCAGGAATGTTAGAATTTTACCTTCACGATTTCGCTAATCCTGTATACTTACTCTAACTGGAGACTCTGTTGTTTTGCAGTCTCTTGCAGATTAGTCGTATCCAAGCTCATAAAATTGCCCAGATCATTTCCACTACAGTAGTAATCTCCAGCGCCTTAAAAACAAGAAAAATATTTCATAGATTTTTTTTTTAAATTGAGACTTAGATTCACATACTGCATATCATTAGCCAATAATTCGTTAAAAGAGAAACATAAATGGGTTCAATATACACACTATAAGAAAAAAAGGTTCAATTTTGCACTCTTCAAATGGTACACTAGTAGGAGCTCGGTTGTCTGGTTTTACGCAGACTTTCATTCATCTATCTCAACCACACGGAATCCGGACCTGGCAACTCTTAATTTATTGTGCGAGTGATAATATAACGGTATATACGCAAGCTTGATAGAATATAACACAGTAACTGCATCAGCCTCATAATCTTCTTTGAATTTCAAGGTCGTGTATCACATGATTTATCCATTCTCAATATCCAAATCTAACCTGTTATTACGGCAAGTATTACATTGTCATCCTTTCCTGCCGCTTTCAGTACATCCTGTAATTCTACATACATCTGTGAAAAAGAAAAAAAAGACGGGATGAAAAACGGTGGGGAAATGTTCTGAGTTACTAAATAATGTGTGTTCATGAATGTATTATTATAACAGAAGCAGATATTTCAATGTTTCAGATAGTTTTAACAGTACATACACACCATTTATGCAAAGATTTATCCTGAAACTGGAATTGATTTTTAAAAAAAGGCTCATTTTATTGTTCCAAATACTTGTAATTGAATTTAGTCCGATTCAAGTTCAACTGATGTGACATTTATTTGTCTTTATTTCCTTTCTGTCTAAAGAAGATAACTTCTTAGAGATATCACGTCGATTTATTAAATATCTCTCAAAATGACATTTAGTATAATTACGTCTAGGAATAATTTTCATGGAAAACATAAATTTGTGCTAAATCGATATTTCCTCTATTCACAAACAAAATTTTCAGTCCATAAAGCAATATGTCAATATTGTAATGTTACAGTTAATCAGTTTTAGATCTAAAAAAATAAAAATAAAAAAATAAGAAACTTGTTCAGCCTCTTATAAACAGTGAAAGAGGTTAAAGAAGAAGTTTCGTATCTTAAAACTTTTTTCCCACCTAAATAGGTATATTTCAGATATTGAGATTTTCCTGTCTAGCTTTTAAAATCTTCCATCTATATAGCCATCCTTCTCTGTATTCTATCTATCTATCTCTCTCTCCCACCCATCCCTTTTCCATTTATTTCTCCCTCGCTTTCTCCTCTCTCTCCCCTCCCCTCTCTCCCTCCCTCCCTCTCTCTCTCTCTCTCTCTCTCTCTCTCTCTCTCTCTTACATACCCCCTCATTTATACAAGCGCACATACATTCATCCCATGTGAATTCCCCGTCTCTCTCTCTCTCTCTCTCTCTCTCTCTCTCTCTTTCTCTATCTTTCTCCCCTTTTACTTTTTTATGGTACCTTGACGTATTTTATCGTAGACGGTCACTTACCTCTAGAGTGAGAGCATTTTTCTTCTTAGGTCTGTTGAGTGTGATGGTTGCTATTCCATCGTCCACACTATACTTAACCCTTTCTCCGACCTGATTAAAAACAAACAAACAAACAAACAAATAAACAAACAAGTAAACAGTAATCTTAAGAAATTTTGAAGAATATAATATATATCAAAAATTCCCTAGAATTCTTTTCTCGTTTGATTTTATAGGATTGATCTAAAAAGAGGGAACTTACTGATTCATCATTGATTAACTGCTAATTATAAGAACATTGGCAGTATACTCTGGTGGAGGATAAAACAATACTCGAGGAACTGGTTTTCTCTCAGAGGTCAGAATGTCATCTTGAAAAAGACAGAATAGATTTCTTCATGAATATATCAAAGGTTGTTTCTTTTTAAACCTATGGAGGAGATAATCTCTCTCGTTCCCTCCAGAAGTCTGTTTTGAGCTTACATCGTACTCCGGCATCGTATATATATGACAACTTACCTGTGCCATGGTTTCCAGAAATCCCTATGGCGCTCTTACCGTCATCAACATTCAGGCTGATGAGAAACACCGGAAGAGAAAATGTCTCGACGGCAATTGCCTGGAAGCGCGTGAAAATTTTATGGTAGAGCTATCTGGTTTTTTGGTCCGCATTCTGCTCAAAGTCGAACCCTGCATGGGCTGGGTGTAAAGTCGAGTTTACAGACGAAGGCAAACTGATATCTGAGTTTTTAATTAGCCTATAAACATATCATCAGGATTATCTGAATACAGGACTCTGAGTATCTCTTTTGGAAAGCTCGTGAATTCTTTCTAAAAAGAAAATAATGATAAATTAGAAAGAGTAAGGTTCCTTTACGTAATTAAACCGTTTAATCAATCAAATAAGGAGTTGATCAAAATATCAGAGGATTCTTTTAATCAGTGGCGTCCATAAATAGGATAGCAGGTGGATGAAGATGTCAGTTGAATCATTTTCACGAAATAATAGATAGGCCTTAAAGAATACCAAAACAATGTCAATGTCATCACTGGCGTACTGGTAGGGGTATGGGGCTGCTGCCCCTTAGTTCAAAACAACCATTTTTATTATTATTTTTTTTTTGTTATTGTTTGTATCGCTTCAACATTGTCATTGCACAGAATTTTCTTGATTATCTAGCCAATTGGATAATTTTATATTCTGTTATTCTTCTTTTTTTTTTTCTTGCCGGACCTGTTTTTGTACTTTGATTGTTTGTTTGTTTCTTTCTTTCTTTCTTTCTTTCTTTCTTTCTTTCTTTCTTTCTTTCTTTCTTTTTTTTTTTTTGTTTGTTTGTTTGTTTTGGGGGCTTGTCAGCAACTGGACCCGTCCATTTTTTTTTTTTTTTTTGGATAGCGTAGTCGATCCCCTACCCCAAGCATTACGCCTCTGACCGCAAGCACCAACTTGATGAATGCAGGTTCTTGCAAATTTTGTCATATAATTACTACCTGCAGGTACGCATTAGCAATCAATCGCTAACCAGTAGTCAAACACTGTTTGGTTAATTTAGTCCAAAGGGTAATAGATAAGATTATCTGCAGTCACGAGTGTGAAGTATCGTAGCACAGCAACGTATTAATCTCTGCATAAATGTCAAGAGCTATGATGATAACACCGAGTCTGGTTTGATAATTCCATCTTTTGCATGAACAATTTTTTTTTAATGTCTGCTTGAAATATCAGACTTATTAAAAAAAAAAAAAGCGGCATTGAAAAAATAAAAGAAAAAGAATTCCATTGAATCATGAGCATGGATCAAAATATTTTCTAAAAATGCTTGTTGCTTATACTCTACTGGAGGGATACAAATTTCACAGTCAATTCACTAATCAATTCAATGCTTGAACTAAATTAAACTAATTAATTGTTCATTGGCACTTTCCAACCACAACGTTCTTTTGTTAATCATCTTGGCGAGACGAAATTAGTAACCATTAATATTAGAAACCACTTGTCCTCTCATAGATACTCGGAATATTATTCACATCATATTGCTCAAACTTTCTCATTTTTTTTTGTTTATCTTTTCATTTCTCTCCACAATCGCGCGTGCACGAAGAAAACATCACAACCTCTTTGTACTCATACACAGCATACAGAAAAGATATTTTCACACAAGTCAAGACATTGTGTTGTTATTAACAATTTAATTCATGTAAAGTACAGGCGATAAAGCTTTTCAATTAAAAATTAATAAAATTAAAGCCTTCGTATGTATAAACGAAGAATACACACAACATATCACATAAATGAATAAATCATATCATCCACTATTGCCATTTGCAAGTATTTTTTAATATATTGGATGACAAAGAGATCATGACAGAAACTATAACTTTCTTATGCTGCATATTGGAACTATGAAAAGAATCACATGAAAGGAAATTAAGAAAGAATATTCTGCTGCATAATTCGTCATAAATTACTATATCATGTATACGCATGTGTCAAATTTGTCCTAACTCTGACAGATATGCCAGATATAATTAAATTCTAACTGGTAAACAGATAGAATGAAGTAGTGCATTAAAACAGCATGTACACATTATGAAATAAATGACACATGACTTCCACGTTTAGCATGGAAATTACACTTTGAAAATATTCTTTTAGTTTGCTCCTTTTCCCTTTTCCCCTTCTTTACTATCACTCTTTTCATATTGATTCACATCAGGGCCATACGCAGAAATTTTTCCGGGGGGAGGGCAAGAATATGTAAAATTTTCGAAGAAACACGAAGGCGAGGGAGCGAAGCGACCGAACCTCTCACAAGGGCGCTTTTGCATTTTTAAAATTGAAATTGATGGATCTGGTGCACACTTTGGGTGGAATTTTGGAAAATTTTCAGTAAAACAAATGCAAGTCTTGAAGATTTCTGGGGGGAACTGCCCCCCCCCCCCCCGTCCCCCGCTGCGTACGGCCATGATACACACTGAACATTGTTATCTTATTTCAGTAAATTCTGTGCAGACGCGTATCAGCTGAGGAGATGATTTTTCTAGTCAATTTTTTATAACATAACAGTCATGGCTTTTTTATATATCAATTCAAATTTGGGAGTGAGATGGTAAAGGAAGTTTCATTTTGTCGTCATCCTTCTTCTTTCCAAGTTCATTCAGGCCTGGGACAGTCAAAGTGAAGTTCCCCCGTAGGTAAGTGAACATCTGACCGAAAGATTGGAAGAGGGGGTCGAGAACCGACCGGACCACACCCCTGGTGAGTACTTCAACGATCCTGCAAGCCTGAAGGATTACCTTAAGAGCTGGGTTGACCAGCCAGATCAGGACAAAGTTCATCATGGCGAAGACCAGACCCCAAGCTATACCCAGGACAGGGCCAAGGAGGGCGGAGAGGAAGATGTAAAAGCCCCTCTGTGTGGAAATTATGGTATACATTGAAACATAATCGTAACCTTTAAATGCGAAATAGATATGACTACGAAGATACGTGCTTTATATAGCAACCATTAAGAATTCATTTCCCACTTTTCAGCAGAATAATATGTACATGTACATAATACTACCTCACTAATATATATTCGGTAAAATAAACAGAATTCACAATGAGTGACGTGGGTAACAATATTTAAAACAAGACTATTTTGTTTTGTCCCTATTATAGTAATGAAATTCTAAAAAATCAAACAGAGACCCGACCAACAACAACAACAACAACAACAAAATCTCACTTGACACGATTATGAACGGCGTACAAAAATCTTTTTGAAATAGTTCTGAAAATGCGCCTATATTCAAATGTAGTTAACATGGATTGATTTGGGAATTTAAAGAAAATATCAACCATAAAGTAAATTAATTTGCTGTGTTGGTGTCAAAAAGGGTTACGTAGTAATTAGAGGAATATTTTGGAAGGACCAACCTCTTCTCTTCCTCTCTCTCTCTCTCTCTCTCTCTCTCTCTCTCTCTTGGCTCACATTTAAGTGTTAACTCACCGATGTCCATGTGAAAATGAGTCTATTGTAATTCCAGACCACACTGACATTTTCTGAACCACGTGGCTCCTGGAAGGTCTCCTCGAAGTCAACCTAGGATAGAACATTAAAGAATCATTTGATGTTCTTCTATTTTTCATGTATAAGTTGAAGGTTTGTTGAACATCTTCAATATTTTCAGTCTTAACAGAATTACAATAGACAGTTTCTTCCTTTTAGGTTTGCTGAACCAAGTTTTATTTTTCTCTAGTAAAAAGCTTGTGGTATTTGCGTTCCGATTAAGCATTACAATACGGATTTGCTAGTTTATAACAAAATGTTTATTTAAAGCCATGAGTGCAACAGCATATACAGGTGTATATATTCATGATTTTAATGATAGTCATGAAAGTCATTGTTTTGATCCACAGTGATACAGGTCAGGGAGCTTTCGAGGGGGTGGGATGTTTCAATCACATTTTCAGCCTAGTCTCACCTTTACATTTGGCTTAAGAGAGTACAAATCCTCTTCGTCGTACTTTGCCGTTTGTTGTGCTTTCTCGAAAGCTCCATGACAACATGGTCTAGGTTCGGGTTGGGTCTGGTAACCCGAGTTGTAGAGCGGGTAGTAGTGGCCACCTTGTGATATCAAGTAAGTCGTAGATGGACTTCTTTCCAGCTGTTCATTCTGACGTTGGTTTTCATCCATGGTAGAGTTGATAGATGTTGCTGACATTGATTGTTCCTGCCAATGAATCCAGGAAAGGATAATGATGCGTCAATTTTACGATTCAAATCTTCAGTTTCACTTCTTTTTGTTGGTGCTTTGAGAATAATATCATGGTCAAATGGCCACGATTATTCTTCTTTTACTATCTTGCTTGTTACATACCGCAATAACTGAAGAATAATTAAAAAGATGCTGAAAATTGTCAACCGGGAAATATTAATGCCCCATTTCGTACAAAATGGCGATTGGATATTGGTGACTCAACATTTGCTCTTGCGATAATGGCTCCTGTCTTAATTTCTCCGAAGACATAGGGTTTAGGGTTAGGGTTGTGATAGTGGTTTTGATTTAGAATGACGTGAGAATAAGGATTAAGCTTAGTGTTAGGTTTGGGGTTAGGTTTTATGTTTTACTTAACATGCACATTTTCCATGGAAGCAACTGTCGCCGGAGCAAATGTCATGGAACCTGGATTTTACCACTCTTCATCAAGGATAAACGGGGGATAAACACATAAAATGCTTGCAAACACCAAATGTTCCATCGACCGTGACATTTTTAATTACTGGAAGTCTCATGTTCCATTCTAAAAGTGAAAAATTGATAGAATAGAATGCAACTTACCAAAATTTTAAGCAAGACAGAAAGCAGCACAAACCTGCACTACAGAAGATGGAGTGTATCTCTCACAGCTCTCTCATAAAAATTCGGAATTTTGATAGCAATCTTATCTCAAGTTTATTTACCATGTTAACGTCATAGGAATCAACTACCTCATAGCGGGTATGTTCTTTCAAACAATAAGCGTAGGCATGATAAAAACTACACTATGTGAGCAGAGTTTCATACTACAGATGAATAAAGACGAACAAATATTTCTTTGCAAATTGAGATGGATAATAAAATTATGATTGATATTTTTCCAAATGTGTAATTTATGAGCACCTTATTCAATAAGTGGATCGGACCCATTATCTCAGTTCTTTTAATAGATTTCATTGGAATTTTGTTCCAACTTTGCCAGGTCTGGAGATAACGATATGCAAATATTCATTGACGTCACGGTAAGGAGCGAAGCTCAACTTGTCAAAGGTTTTCAAAATTTTTGTTTTAAAAAGTGAACAAAGGAGCCTGCTTAATAACTTGTGATACCCCCCCCCCCCGAAAAGTGTTCATTCTAAATAAGCCTTGTTTATTCTGACATCACATTAACTTGCAACACACATGCGTGACACCCCTTTTCTTTCACTCCCCCTTCTCTCTCTCTCTCTCTCTCTCTCTCTCTCTCTCTCTCTCTCTCTCTCATTTCCTCTCTCCCGCTTACCCTTGATCTCTCTCCGCCTTCGTGCACCCTATCTATTTTACATCTGAACATTAAGCCCTTGTTTTGGGACTTGTTTGTTTCTGGTGTGGTTTTTCTTTGGTCCTCATTACCAACTAGGCCTAACAGACACACACGCACACTCACCCACAACTACGCTCTTTTGCTTGTTTTGCTTTGTTTTCTTTTTTTCTGAATCAACAAATGGATGATAAATAGTTTCACAAACCATTTTAAAGTTGCTCAAGGTTTTTATTCTTTTTTTTTTTCTTTCTTTCCCCATTTCTTTATCTTCCTTCTTCTTTAGGATAATTGTTGCCGAATGAAATTCACCAATACTTTTTAAAAGTATAATTAAACGAAAGGAAAACGGAGGAGAGAGAACTCGCCAAACAAACCAAATTGCAGAAATAGCCGTCCATGTCAACTCTCCAAACACTAGAATCTGACCGAGGAGGGGGGGGGGGGGGGGGAGGGGGGTATCTGAATGGATAGATAAACGATGCCCATTGGACCCAATGATAATAATAATAATGGGTACGAGTACTCTTGTCACTGGACGGAAAGATCAACATGATCAAAGCTCAGCTATGACGTAGACATCTTGAAAGTAATAAGACAAACGTAAGACATAAAGCGGTATAATACATGTATATCTGAGAGTAAACAAAAGGAGACATCTTTTTTTGTTGTAGTGGTACAGGGCAAATGAACCCTTAACCCCGTATGAAACGAATAAACAGCTCTATTTAAAGGAAAAAGAGACAAAGTGTCTATAATAAAAAAAAAAATGAAAAAGGAAACGAAGAGGAAGAAGAAATAAAGAAGAAGAAGAAGAAGAAGAAGAAGAAGAAGAAGAAGAAGAAGAAGAAGAAGAAGAAGAAGAAGAAGGAGAAGAAGAAGATGATGATGATGATGATGATGGAAACAGGAGAGGAGAAAAAAAGTAGAGGTACAAAAGGAAGAATAGGAAGAATAATGTATAGGTATATATTGTATAATTACGTTTACTGTATGCTGTGTACACTATTAAAAATTCCGGGTCAGATTGACCCGGAAATAGTCCGTAGGGGCCACACTCCATTCCGGGTCAAAAATGACCCGGAATATGGTCCTGAAGACTGTTTCTGGGTTATATTTGACCTTAATCCGGGTATTTTTAATCTATTCCGGGTCATTTTTGACCCGGAATGGAGTGTGGCCCCAACGGACCATTTTAGGGGTCAAGTCCGACTCGGAATATTTAAGATTGTAGGAAATTTGCATTTTGAAATGACCTCCCTCTTTCTCGAAATATTCTCAAGCACTACAATGGACCGCTCAACAACACAGTGAAAGTTGTTGATTGCTACATTATTTCATGTTTTAACGATCTTTCAGAAGAAATCTACCCCCCTCCTGTTTTTTTTTTTTTTCAGAATACCATTTTGTGTGTTCATATTTTTTCTCCAATTCCTATGCAAACTTTTCTCCCCCCCCCCCCCTCTCTCTCTCTCTCTTCATATTCCTCGACTCTATCCCTTTTTCTATTTACTACTTTTCAGTCTGTCCCTCTCATTTTCACCCTTTCCTCTCTTACTTTGCCTATATACTAAACTTCATAATCAAGTATATGTATCACATACTGACATGTATAATACTTTAAAATCAAATGTGACGATCACGACTGCATTGTGTATGTATGTTTATCAATGGTTTATTAGAATTTGCCGCTACATAAGACAAACATGTCATATTCATTTCCAATAACATATTTACATTACATAGAAAGCAATTAATTATATCATTTATATGAGATACACTCTAAAAAATAACAATACATTTTTCAAAATAAATTAACCTTAACATGAAACAATTTTCAAAATCAATTATAAAGAGCACTATCCAGAAGTAAGTCTTTTTTTATCAACTAAAACTCCTGCCAAATCTTAACCAGGGTTTAATATATCTGACAGGACTATACAGGCCTCAATATGAAGTGATTTGCATACATCCAGATTTCTGTATCATTCAAACCAATGCTACTCTTCTTCGTCTCTATTTTCTTTCATAATGCACAACAGTTGCATTCAGTCCACAGAGTCCATGTCTTCAACTGCAAAATATAATAAATACAAGAAGATTCAGTTCTTTTGCTTTACTTTCTCCATAAATAAGCTACTGTGCAACATCAGTCTCCCTTCTATGCATTCAATGTGCTATCTTTTGTGTGTGACATGTATTCTTTTTCATTTTTATGTGAGTGTTGAACATGCTGTTGCAAAAAAAGTGGCTGCAGTACAGTGTTCAGTGTGTATGATCACATAGATCTTACATTATTCCTATTTTCTATAGACTTGCATAAGTGTTGGTAAAACTTCAGCTTTGGTAGCAGTAATCCCTGATGGAATGATCATTAGCCAAGATAGCAGGGCAGTGTCCAATAAAAATGTTTTCAATACTTCTAGGACAACAGCAAACAGATGTAAAAACAAATAGACAAGAGGAAGAATTGTACCTTTGACACATTTCAGAAACAATTTCTCTCCATATCCTTTACCCTGTAATACGTTCTCATATGTCAGTGATACAAACTTGCAGTTAACTTTAACATTTTCCAATACTTCACAATATTTATCAATTGTCCAAGTTCAAGTATATAGGATACATGCATTTGTTGATGCATAAAACTTAAGTTATGCAAGAACAACCACATATCACCTCCCATAAAATGAACCACTTTTCTGAAGATGCAAACTGATAGGTCCTGCACCATGCAATAAAGCATTTAGCATATGTAGCTTTACAGAAATTGAAACCAACACTAGATGGACATTATGCAGCACCTTAGAGCTTGGATTTTGAGAAGAAGTTCATAATGGCCTGTGCACACTCGTCTGATGTCCACCTATCAACAAGGAGATCACACTCAGCTCGATTAACCTTGTAGAGCAGCTCTTTCTCTGTGTCCCGAATCAAATTCTTGGCAAGTCGCATGGCCTACATGGACAGGAAGCATAAGGAAAAATGTCAATACTATGTAAAGATCAGCAAATTTCAAGCAAGCAAATGGAATAAGCGGCAGCATATCACTTTTTTTTTTTCATTTTCCTTTAAACCAACACTGACTAAAATTGATACACAACAGGAATTCATAATTCAAAAATAGTCAAAAGGAGAAAGTTTTAAGAAAATCTGATTAGTGATATTGATAACAAAAAAAATCAAAGAAGTAATCAAATTAACACAAAGGCTGAAAATTTGTTGACAGACATTTGTATTTGGTATAATTTCCACACATTCTGCCTATACTGAAGTCAACAAGTTCCAGCATAGATATTTCATTGAGTGATTTAAAAATTGGTGATTATTCAGTTCACTTTTTACTACCAATGACCTGCATGCAGAAATACTGAGAAGAGAATAAGAATGACTACATCATGAATTGTTTCGACCAAGATTCAGATGAATAGGTATACTTACATTCCTAGGGAGCTGAGCGTATTCCTGGACCCTCTTTTCCACAGTCTCTCTGAACTGAGCATCAGGGATCACCTCTGTGACGAGACTACGATCAAAGGCTTCCTGAGCGTTCAGCTTCTTACCAAACAACAGGAACTCATTTGCCTGTTGGTAGGAATTAATTACACAAGTAGATATGAGAATTAGTGGTGAGCTTCCCAGTCCTCCCCATAAACCATTCCTCCTCCCTCCTTGATGAAATCTATACTTTGGATGACAGTGTCTGTTCCCATGTGTGCATTGTTATATCTGATTTGTCTTTAGTAATCCAGCTAACACCTTGAATTATCATGCAATGTTTATTCTGTGAGCTATAATACATCAACACATCAAAAAATAATAGTCAGTACCTGAACTATGTATTTATACAACTACTGCAAACTTTCCTGTTGAGGCATCACAAATTCATACACAGTCTGTGCATCCCTTATCTGATAAAATTTGAGTATCATGTATAAAGCAGCATACTTGCTCAGACTAATGTAAACATGATACAACAGTTGTGTGCTAAGAATAAGCCATCTTGATATCACTGTTAAATAGAGTACTGAAGCGATGACGTCACAAAAAACTTTTATGGAATTCCAGAATTTCGGATACCATGTCTCGAAGGAGCAGGATGAAAAACATCCACAGCCCAAATTTTATGGGAATCGGCTCATGGGGACCCGATATGAGGCCACATGAATACCTACCTAGCCCCACTGAAATCATTGTAAGTTGACCTGGTTCTAAAAAGTTACACTGATTTCAGTGGGGATATTTAGGTTCATGTGGCCATACCTTGGGACACTGTGAACTGATTCACGTCAAATTTGGTGCGTGGAGGTTTTTCATCATGCTCTGCCGGAATATAGTCATGAAAATGCTCCAATGCAAAAAACAAAATTTGATGACATCACACTTCGGTACTCTACACCCATTACCTACTGACTTGTCCAATTCCATAGGCCATCCAGGGCCCTGTTTCATAAAACTTGTTATCAGTAACTGCCAGATTTCTATGACAAATTTGCTCTCAGCCCATCAGATGCAAGGATTTCGGTAGCTTATAACAGTTATTGCAACTTGTTATTGAATAGTTTTATGAAATGGGCCCCAATGGGTAAAAGCCCTTACCTTGGCTGGTCCCATAATCTTAGGGAATGTGTATGAAGAACAGCCTTCAGGACTTTGACCAAGAGCAGCAAACGGTGTTTGGAAGGTTGCCTGTGAGGAACATACATCCAGTGAAATTGTAAAAAGGGATTTATGCATCAACTGCATTGTATGAAACATGTCCCAGCAACTATACCTTCTCATTCTATTTGTTGTCAATTTTCTGGACTTTCAATCAGGAAGTTAAACTGCCATTATTTCAAATGGCTTACAGATTGAAAACACAATAGCTATATTCAATTTGCAATGTACATCTCAGGGCCATGTACTATGTCATTCAATTCAGTTTCACTTTCTGTTTCTCCAATCAACATGCAATATTCCACTTGTCATTTATGATGAAGTAAAGAACAAATAAAATAATGTTGTGGGCCTTCAGTACATACACATCCTACATAATGTGTATGTATGTATCACCCAAGTATTTTACTATAATTTGAGCCATTTCAGCCTTTCAGCTGCAATGCTGCATGTAAGATGAGTTTCATGAAAAATAAACCATTCACTGCATGAACCAACATTACCTTCAACTTTCACCCTAACCTAAATCTCCACTGCCCCAGTGACCCCTGACCATAAACCCATACTTCCGACGCAGCAAACCCAGAAGCTAACGCAGTTCACTGAAAATTCAAGCAATCAAGAGCCCTACTATGTGTGTCCACAGAAAAATCAGCATTCATTGTTATCAGCCTACAATTTCAGATTTATATGACTATTTATTTGTAAAATGTAAACAAAATCATAATCCATGATTTGTTTGTTTTACACATTTCATTATGTCTCTAATTTGACAAATTATCACCATATTTAATACAGGAAGATCAACCACAACTTTCAGGGTTAAAAAAAAAAATGTCATCTCATGACATAGTAAATTACACTTTATTTAAATACATGTACTTTATCCAATGGCATACAAGTTGGAGACATCAATCATATAAAAGGTTTCCTACTTTATGATTTGGAGTTCTAATGATGTGAAAGCGGGACTCACTTTATCTGAGGCATAGACAACATCCATTAGACCCAGTGTGGTTACTGCAATACCAACTGCTGGTCCATTCACTGCACATACCAGAGGCTTGGGAAAATCTATAAAAGCTTTGATGAAAACTCTGCAATAAGTAAACAAAGAAAACAAATACTACTTCATTCTTCATCTAGGTTAAGTAACAGGTACTTGAACAGTCTTATGCAGGGACATGAGTGAAAGTAGCAGGGACTCTAACCCAAACTGACCCTTAAAGGGGGTACCAAATGCTGAAACAATGTTAGCTATTTAAAAGAGCATGATTTTATTAGCAGAAAATCATCTGCCTAAAGTTTTTTAAAAAGTCCTGTTGCCAAGGAAACCCCCAAATGTGGTAAGATTTCAGGATATTTTTGACCCCTCAGCTGTCACCCAGTTTCAATTGGGTACCCACTTTGACGTCATTTTGACACTTCTAGCAAAATGCGTGCAAAGTATTATACATATTGTACTGTCTAGCGCGCAGCACAACTGCAATGCGCGAAGCTGGGTGCCCACTTTTACGTCATACCTCATACTCAAATTTTTTGGTCAGCTCTTCACTTTTATGAAAAAATTAGCCATAATGCATTGATTTTGATTGAAAATCATCATATTTTTAATGTATTTTTTCTCAGAATTCTATTCTCGATCATATATCAAAAAAAAATTTACCATTGTGTAATCACTTTAAGTCTGAACCACATCTCTACATACTGTCCAACGAATGCTCATGCATCAACATTCAATTCCTCAACTTAACTTATTTCCTCATTTGATTCTTTTCACTTTTTCTCAATCATTTTTTTTTTTTTTTTAATCTGGAAGGTCAACAGAATCAGGTTCTTTAAAAAGCGAGGAGTTCAAAATTGGTTGAGATTTGACATAAGAAAACACAAAGTAACTGGGGCAGCAAACCATCTTTATGATATATATACAGGGGATACCTTTTTTTTTCTATGGGGTACCACTCATTTTGGAAAAATTCAGGTAGTAACCCACTCTTTTACAACCTTTGTTCTTACATATCATGTACTATTCATTTGTATATTATTAGAGGAACACAAGTATTTGATAGCTTTATAAGCATTGATATATTACAGAAAATCTAATCAAATAATTTCAATTAAATAATTTTATCACCCACAATCATACAAATAAGTACTTGTAATAAATTTCAATACCAAATCTTTACAATTTTAGATTGTGGTCTGTTTTTCACTTACTCTAGTAGGTCAGCTCCTTTCTCAGACTCTTCACGTAATACACTTGGGTCAATGCTCATGAAATTATTCAAGTCATTTCCACTGCAGTAAAAGTCACCAGCACCTATGAAACATAAACATTACATGAATAACAACAATAACACTTTTTAACCCATAGAGGTACAGTGTCACCTTCAGGAGACGCTTTTGCAGTATCTGTTGGTCCAGAATGTTGGGCAGTACATATTATACATGAGCAGAAAGACAAAAATGCACTGACAAATTTGAGCCCATTCCCATCGCTGTATGGTGAGGCGTTCTCGAATTAGAGCAGTTTAAGGGTAACTAATCATTAAAGTCTTTAAATAGGCAACGCAGTGAATAATATATAATCACTATTTCTGTGTTCGAATTGGCAATTTCTGATTCAATTTTACGATTATATTTCATTTTGGTTTATATTATATCCATATTTATTTTTTTCAAGCTATGTAAACGTGGGAAAAAATAATTTGTATTGCCAATTTGAGGACTGAAGATGATTAATTTAAACCTCAAGAAAGCTCTGCACTGCTATGGGTTAACAGTGATGTAAATCTAAAAGTAATTTACTTGATTACTTTATCATTAGAAGGCCATTAGAAATGGGTAGGAATCTTCAATAAAAACTGCACTGCACAGCATTCCAGGTTGCACACTTTTTAGAAGCATGAGAATTGTTCCAAATCCCTTGTTTGGATGAATATGGCTAACCTGTGATTACAGCAAGGACCACATTGTCATCTTCCCCTGCAGTTTTCAGAGCAGTTGCCCATTCTGTGTACATCTGCAAACAACATGATCATTAAAATAATGAAAGAGAGGAAATTAAGAAAATGGTTGCATTCACTACTACATGCATACATTCTTAATCAAGAGCTCTGACTATACTTAATTCTGTTGGATATGCTATATGCAAATCCTATACATCCTATCATTAATCGAAAATCATATCCTAAAACAGATAAAATACACTGAAAATAACAATGCAATACCTTTACAAGTTCAAAGATTTTCAAAGCAGTGAGAATCAAGTTCCTCAAAACCTCTCAAGTATATCACATTAAAGGATGTGTCATTCGTTATCTATATTTTTGGAGCAACAAGCATATTTACACATCACAAAAAGATATTAAAGATATTGGCTAACTTTGAGAGCAGCTGATTTAAAAAATTTTCAAACTAAGATGAAACATGTGTATGAGTACTTGTATTTGTACTAAAAAACCCTGAAACCAACGATAATTTGGAATGAAAAGTTGTAGGTTAGACGCAAACTGCGATTTTATTAGCTTTCGTCTCGAGAGACAATGAACTAAGACGACGAATTAAAAAATACCGTTACCTGCCTTCCTCCGTGTGATACGTCAATACACTCAGTGCGGTCCGTTCAGTCACGTGCGCATGCGCACTCCTTACGTTTGGTCTGTGCAACCGACCCTCGTATATTTTTCAAACATTGGTTCACATTTCTAACATTCAAAAATACTTCCCGTGGATATTATACTCTGAAACTTTCAAACTGGTATTTTTACTCTATAACCCTAATGTTTATCCCATTTTCAAGTAACAAAATGAGATTTTTAAGAATTCATAACAATGTTAACCAATGTCTTTAATTGGGGCACTGGCGCCAGTGAGTTATAAAATCTGAATCAATGTATTTGCTTACCGCTGTAGTTATAGCATTCTTCTTGTTAGGTCTATTGAGTAAGATGGTGGCTACTCCATTATCCACTGTATACTGTAGCCCTGTGAAAGACATAGTGCCTTCTGATGAGGCTGACTGGACTTCACCACTTTCTTGTGCAGCTAGATCACTCACAATGCCTACATACTTTTCTTTTGCTTGGTCCTGAAAATGAGGAAGACACATATCAGTTTAATAGCATAAATGATGGATTACCAGCTAAACTTTGATTCAAAGTCGTTACACTCGTAGTATTAAACGTAGCTTAGATGTGCTGGAAGAAAAACAAAATTTTTCCCCACCACTTCTGCCCAATTTCATTGCATTGCCAGATGTTATAATTCAGGTCACAAATTTTAAACTAGATGAATCCTCGACCACGCGCAGTCGAAATTTATGCCTCCGCAATTGCCAGATCGCAAATATAAGGCATATTCATGTTGATTTTTTTATTTTCATTATACAATGGTATCTTTGACCTTGACCTTTGACCTTGTGACCCCCAAATCTAATCAGACCATTATGAGACCTTCCATATACATACATGAGCCAAGTTTGAAGTTGGACCGTCACAGAGTTGTTAAGTTTTCGCAATAACGAGAAATTTTAATGTATGTAATGACCTCTATGACCTTTGACCTTTAACCTTGAGACCCAAAAATCTAATCAGATTACTGTCCCTCACAAATGCATACATGTGCTAAGTTTGAAGTTGATCAGTCAAATGGTTGTTCAGTTATCGTGAGAACGAACCATTTCTATGTACATAATGACTTCTATGACTTTTGACCTTTGACCTTGAGACCCCAAAATCTAATCAGATCATTATCCCTCCCATATGCATACATGAACCAAGTTTGAAGTTGATCCATGAAATGGTTGTTGAGTTATCGCGAGAACAGACCATTTCTTTGTACATAATGACCTCTATGACCTTTGACCTTGAGACCCTAAAATCTAATCAGATCATTGTCCCTCTCATAAGCATACATGAACCAAGTTTGAAGTTGATCCGTCAAACGGTTCTTAAGTTATCGCAACATCGAAAATGGGACAAACGGACGGATGGACGGAAGGACGACCCGAAAACATAATGCCTCCGGCAACCACCTACGGTGGGGGGGAGGCATAAAAACATGGGCAAACATTGTAAAATCTTCACAATGACAACACAAGAGCATATCTTGGGTGTTATTCACTTGACTTTCAATCCAGAAAGTGATAGAATAAATCCAAATTTTGTTCCTTTGGCAAGGCATACCACTTTTCATCTTAGTGTGAATGGGTACCTGCCCTGAACTGCTTAAGCATTACCTATCATTAGCAATTTAATCAAGCCAGGAGCACCTGGGCCAGTATTCAATTCCATATTTAAGCCATAATTTCAAGTATTTTACTCAGTTTTTCAGCTGAAGTAAAGCCTACTTCAGCCTGCTTCAGTATTCACTTGAATCTTTGGGCTTAGTATTTTACCCTAAAGTTTAAGAGTATTAAGACAGCCATTTAGCAGACTTGAGCAAATTACTTGAAGTGGAATTGGCTGGAATGGAGTTTTTCATGCATATGCAGTCATGATTATGCTGCGCGCAGGGAAATTTTATAGCTGGGCATACAATGAGACACCTTTATTGTGCATTATCTGGGATGGTCTTTATGACTTCACAATGGTTATCACTAAGTATTTGCCTTAAAGTCGACTTGCTACAGTAAAATACTTAAAAGTGATCTGAATACATGTTAAGGCATTTTACTATTAAAAAGCCAAGTAAAGTCCTACTTAATTCATTCACTAAATCCATGTATAGAATTGATAACCGCCTAGGAGAAATCAAAGTAGTGCTTTACAACTTTACAAGAAGGACCCATCTTCGCCACCACTATCCACACTGTAAATTTGAATTTATCTTACCACCTGCTGAAGGATTAATACACGAGTCACCGGGGGGGGGGGGGGGGGGGGGGTCACAAAGTTGTGCACAAAGTTACACATGACTTTAAGAATGACTTGAATATGAAAAGCCAAATGGGATTCTCAATCATACTTAATTGCATAAGCTAAAGTTGAAATATCTATGTAGATTAACCCAAAGAGGTACAGTGTCACCTTTAGGAGACACTTTTGCAGTATCTGTTGGTCCAGAATGTTGGGCAGTATATATCATACATGAGCAGAAAAATAAAAATTCACTGAAAGACTTGAGCCCATTCCCAACACTGTATGGTGTGGCGTTCTCAAATTAGAGCAGTTTAATTGTAACTAATCATTAAACTCTTTAAATTGGCAATGCAGTGAATAATATATAATCACTATTTCTGTGTTCGAAATTGGCAATTTCTGATTAAATTTTACTATTTTAATTCATTTTAGTTCATGTTATATCCATATTTATTTTTTTCAAACTATGTCAGCATGGAAAAAAAATAATTGTTGTTGCCAATTTGAGGATTGAAGATGGTTAATTCAGACCTCTAGAAAGCTCTCTACTGCTATGGGTTAACTTAATCATCATTAACAAAACATTTTTAATGTGAAGTGTTTTTCAAACAGTTATGGGAAATACAATTATGGGAAATACAATTATGGGAAATACAATCACTCATTTTTTTTTTAAAAAGAGGAAAATTTGTTTAGACATTCCATTTGGCTGTGTCATGCTTAACTATACACCCCACTTTGTGAAACACCCATTTGGTTTTAATTGGGAATGGGTTAATTTTGAGAGCATTTCTACCTGTGTCATATCGCCTAGAGAATTCCAGGCCGTCCACTTCGCCTTGCCAACAAAATCTAAAGCTCCTGGTTTCTTTGTGTTGCACTGACCAACTGTTGCCTGCAAAATGTACAAACATGGATAAAAGTTCATTTACAGGGCTTCAATTTTCTAAACTAGCGAAACGTGGAGATATGGTACAAGTAGGTGTTACATGCACATGATCACTGGTAGTCTCATATGCATAAGTATTGTTGGATAATTGTTGACTTTGATAAGACAGACAGTGGTCAATAAAACTTTACAACAGTAGCCTGAAAGTTTGGTATCTAAAATAATGTTTCTTTCATATTAGTGTGAAAGAGAAAGAGAGCGAGAGAGAGATAATAATTATAATAAGAGATTATAGGAAGAAATTGTAACCATTCATGAACAGGCAGATAACTCCTTAACCCATTCATGACAGGAATTATTTAAAGCCTAATTTGATCAGCTTTTATTCTTCAAATTGGCAACACCAACACTTTTATTTTATTGCTACATTTTTTTTATAAAACATGTATCTGAAATAAATATAAATTGACAGAATGTATGATGAGAAGTCATAAAGTTGCCAATTTGCAGGGAAAAACAGTAATTTTAACATTTTCATCGCATTGCCAATTCAAGGATTTTAATGCTTATTTTCCTTTTAAAAAAATTCAGCATCAAACAACAAATATTGATGCAACAAAAATAGGCACAGTAAGTGTAGAATTTTTTGCTCTTTTTGCTCATGTATTTGGTATGATTTTTAGAGCTCTGCATCAAAAGTTATTAGATCAAACCACAAAATGTGGACCCTCTGTCACAAATGGGTTAAACATTCGTACATGTAAACATTCATAATGACATCAACTTATTACTACAACTCCACAATTCATACAGTACATAGAATAAAATCAAAGTTGATAATCACCTGTTTAAAGAGGGCATATATCTGTAGCTTCACCTCATTACCTGGGTCTTCTTTTAGTGAGTTAAGCCTATCTTTAGCTGCAGTAAATTCAGCATCAGAAATTGCTAGAATAGTTGGAGTTCTATGGATTTGTCTCCTTAGAGCTGATGCATACAATCTGAAAAGAACAAAGAAAAGAATAAAATAACGATGTGCAAAATACTTAAACAAGGAAAAAAAAACAACAATATTGCATGCAAAATTCTTGAAAGTGCTTTGGATATCATTCAAGTTAGATCTGTATCCAACTTATCTGGACAAAGACTCTACATTATGTGCGAGTGTGTGGAGTCATAGATCTACCAGTGGACAAGCAGATCAGTGAATTATTTTGTTTCTTTCTCCATGATTAAGAACAACTTTCCAACTTTTAAGGGCCCTATTTGTCTACATGCCAATATTGGCTTACCCTTCCTCACCTGTGTAGGTAGACAGGATTTCATTTCAGGGGGTGGTAGTGGGCAAGCAAAGTGTGCAAATTACCCCTCTAGGGTGCAGGGTACTGGGAGGCGAGATCCCCCCCCCCCCCTCGTGTGCGAAGCGCAGAAGCTTCGTTTATTTGCCATTGTCCCTTGTCTGCTCCTTATCTTCCTACGTTCTCACCTTTTTCTCTGCTCACTAAAGGTTTTTTGTTGGGGAAGAGTGGGGGGGGGGGAGTTGGGAGGGGGCAACTACTCCCATGGTCCCCCTGCTGGCTACACAGGTGCTCCAATACATAAGCTCATAGAAACACTAACCTTGCAAGCTGCAAGGTTAGATGTAATCTTAAGGCAATATGGTTATGGTGAAAATACACAGATAGACCCGATGCCTGCACCTGTTTACTATTCATAGCCACTCCTGACACTATCTGCTATGCACAGCATTATTGCTGGTCTACAAAGTGAATTGATCTACAGTAGGATACCGAGAGTTGTCCACAAAATAATCTCGTCAATAGCTATGCCTGCTATGCCTATAATGGCTAGTATAATACACACAGGGAAGCATTGGTATGGTGAGCTGTGAAAATTTATGTGGCTGCCGACCTCTATAGTTGAAGAAAGAAAACACTACAATAATCGACAAATTCTTGGAAAATATTTGCTTTTTACATCCCAGTTCTAGCTGGTTCTAAATTATCCTGATCATGTGAAATTCTTACTCTTGAATTTTTTTTTTTTTTTTGGGGGGGGGAGGGGGGGGGAGGGGGGGGGCAATCACTATTCTTGCTCCTCTTTTCCCTCTGAAGGGAACACTCGTATTGTCAGCAATGTCCCCTGCACAGGCCTTCATGGGAGCAAGGTTATCTAATTAACCTTGCATTCATGTAAGTGGGACTATGCCCTAGGCTATAGTAGTCTGGTAGTGCAATAATTACACTAAGGAAGTTTGCACCCCAATCTTTTCTTCAAGTTAGGGGTAGGATTACTGTTAGGATTAGGATTAAGTTTAGGATTAGGATTAAGATCAGGATTAGGGTTAGGATTAGGATCAGGATAAGGGTTAGGATTAGGTTTAGGATTAGGATTAGGGTTGGCATGGTTGGAGGGCTGATGGAGCTGGAGGGGGTGTGAACTTCTTCAGTATAAACTGTTATTTGGACCATAGACAGTGACACTACACACTTAGGCCTAACATTATTATTATCAAAAAATTTCATAGGTCTAGCCCACACAGGGCTACATTGGTATGCTGAGCTGTGCAAATTTATGTGACACTGCCCTCTATAGTCAAAGACTGAAATCACTAAAATAATCAAAAATCCATATAAAATATTTGATTTTTACACCTAGGTTAATAGAATATCCTATTTCCATTCCATTCCTCCAACTGGGTATAAATTACTTTGATCAAATAAATTTTGAAAAATATTTTTCTGATCACTGGTGACACAGCTCTTGCTCCTCTGTCCCCCAAAATTCATTGGTGGAATACTACTTTCCTATTGTATTGTCAGCAATTTGCATGCTACAGCACGTCTGTTGGGTGCTAATGCACTTTTGTATCCATGTCCGATGACTGGCGGAATAAGGCACTGCTGGTGCATGTACAGCCACGGAGGTGTGTGCGACTGTGTGCCTATTTCGTCAGGCTTGGATATGAAAGTGCATTAGCACCCGTTGTGCGAGGTTAGTATAATAAAACGAGCACTAGTGTGAGTGGGTCTAGCCTAGCTTTAGGAAGCAATTCGTGGTTTTATTCTGATATTACACAAATAGCTTTAGTTGGCTGCCATTTGCCCCTGTGTCAACCGATGTCAACATGAAATATTATGCCTCCAAATCACACTTTCTCATGCCCGGTTAACCCTGCAAAACTACCTTTGAAGTTTGCCAGTGGACCAGCAGATCTAACTCAGTACGATATCAGAACCTAAACTTTATTTTCCAAACTCAAAATATCGACTTTTGATTGAAATGAGACACTACCTTCTTGGTGATTTCGCTGCATGATTAATTTCTATGTCAATAGCATGACCTCTGAGATTGTGAGTTCACCTACACTCGCTGGTCTCGGCCACAGGCGCTAGGCGAGCGAAGAGTGGTATGCAGCGTTGAATGTGCGAGTGTGCAACGCTGCATACCGCTCTTCGCCTAGTGCCTGTGGCCGAGACCAGCGGGTGCAGGTGAACCATAGACTTATAATAAATTTACTAGATGAAAAGCAGCATGCGCGGATATCATTACACAAATGGCATTAGGCCCCGCCTCTTTCGGATCATTTGAAGGGGCCCCTAAGCACCTGGGCTGCGTTTCATGAAACCGTCACAAGTCTAAGTTCATGGACATCCCATTGAAACGCATGTTAATTCTACAACACATGTTTCAATGGGATGTCCAAGAAGTTAGACTTATGACAGTTTCGTGAAACGCAGCCCTGTTATCGCCATGATATCGATGATACCAATAACACTGTTGCATTATTCATATCTATTGCGTGTATCATTTTTATTTCAACACTCTGATTTGTTGCGCATTTATTGTGCATTAACTGCGCATGTGGTAAGCTGATGCGTGTTACGTTTCATAACACATACAAACAAATGCTACTGCTCAGGTGCTTAGGTCGGCCTTCTAATGGATCTGGACAAAATGGCGAAGGGCCCGAGGTGAACTCCCGATGTCGGAGGTCGCTATTGACATGGAAATTAATCATGCGGCGAAATCGCCAAGAAGGGTAGGGTCTCATTTCAATCAAAAGTCAATATTTTTAGTTTGGAAAATAAAGTTTACAGTTAGATCTACTACTGGTCCATGGCAAACTTCGAAGGTAGTTTGCAGGGCTAACCAGGCATAAGAAAGTGTGATTTGGAGGCATAATATTTCATGGTGACATCGGTCTACACACATGACACAGGGGCAAATGGCAGCCAACTAAAGCTATAGTAGATTTTATTTGTGTAATATCAGAATAAAACCACAAATAGCTTCCTAAAACTGAAAGCTAGGTCTAACGTTAGCCATAACTTCAAATTAGTTTAACTTTTGGTTGATCTTTTGGAAAGAGTTCCATATGTACCCCCCGCTAAAAAAAAAAAAAAATGAAGTTCAGAGACACCGTATTTCCACTGTTTTCTTCTCAACTCTCTGTTTTTTCCTGACTTACTATGCCTGCTGACGTGACTCGAACCCGGGACATTTACCTATCAAGACCGACGCCTTACCTATCGAGCTAGCAAGAGATCGCTGAAAGTGATGGGTCTCATATGATTATAAGCCGGAAGCCGTGATTAGTCTCACTCCCAGGATGCATTGCTCTTATTTTTCAGACTAAATAAATCGATGTCTATGTGAAATGCACAGTTTACGGGTAAGCTCCTAATTCTGACAGAATAAACCCATAGATCTAGAACCTATTTCTTAATTTATAGCATTTTTCCATGCCCAGTATTTGATATTATGATTAGACCTAGGCCTATCATTCCAAGTCATACAGTGTCATATTCTTATATTTTTTTTCAATTTTAGCGGGGGGTACATATGGAACTCTTGCCGATCTTTTTTATTCCGTCTTAATAGCTTTGATTTAGAAACTACCTGACTTGAGCCTTGACGGTTTTGGTTTTCTTCAAGTTGTGCACCTGACACGTTGGGCATAGCCATCAAATTTACAACGGCTCTCTGCTGCTCTCCGCCCCGACAGTGCGGGGAAGGACAGCGAACACAATTCGCTGTTGGAAAAAACGTTCCCGTGCATCACAACAACACAAGCCACGTCGATCGCGCTTCGAGGCCCGACTTAAATTTTCCTTGGTGGGCATGGCAAATTCTAGCGTTAAACCTTCTCTCGTACTTGAAATCCTGTCTTAGGTTTATTTCGTCCAATTATTCCTATACCGTACTGTTACACTTACCTTGAATTAGAAATGCTGAACAATCTTCCTGTCCCACATTTCAAGAGACTTGCCATGTTGTTTCCCGTGGTTCATCCATAGACATACGGACATTTCCCTGTTCCATCCCCCCCGCCCCCCCCCCCTCCCCCCCCCCCCCCCGCCCAGTTTTCAGATGAGGTAAGCATGTATTATTCTCATTTCGAAGATGGTAAGGAGTAGTTTTTATGTGAAACATATTTTTCATATATTCAGGTGTCATGTTTTAATTTTTTTTTACATTAAATGATATCAAATGTGTATATTGTCGCTTTTGAATTGCGTCCCAACCCAGAAATGGGGTGTATTTGGGAGAAGTGTGTGAAAAGGGGTCAATTTTCAAGATTATTCTACCAGCTCTATTCTGAATTTTATTGAAGATGATCAAGAAGATCGATTTGTTTACAGATTGTCATACAATATCACCGTAATCAAAATGCGGGTAAAATTATAGACTTAAATATCAGTTTCAATTCTGACATAATTATTTACAAAATGCTCTAACCGTGCAATATAACTAGCCATTTCCCCCAATTTATGACAAAAGTATAATGACCTTAACCTAATCCCAATCCAAACCCTATTCTAACTGACTATGCCTGAGTGTGTCCAGAAGCCATCAGGTTTCTCCTCATTTCACTATAGTCGGTGGTTCACAATATGTGAATACATAATATACAGAACAGTATCATATTTTCAATTCAACTTACAAGAGTGATGAAAAATAATAGAAAATAGGAAACATGCAAGCTAGCGAGCTAGGGAGAGCATCAATACTCAGATGAAGAAAAGAAGACAAGTTGTTCATCCAGGGATCCCTCCAGCTTCAGTGCTCTTTTAATATGAGGGCTCTGATCCTACTATATCCCAGATATTGCTCGGGTCTCCATTTACACCTGAGTCGAGTGCATGGGACAATAATGTAGGTAAAACATCTTGCCCAAGGATGTAAGCACACAGAGAGGATCGAATCCAGGACCTCGCCTCTCGTATAAGAGTCAAGAGCCTTCACCAATACTGTGGACAGGACGTAAGTGAAATTATTGATGGCGTTTATAGCAGAAATACTAGGTGGATGGAAAAAAGGAAGGGGGGAGTCGAACATGAATATTGAAAGTCAATAAGTCATGGGCACTTAAGCGCCAAATCATTTTATGTTCTTACCGTTAAACAAATGGGAAGTAATACGTATCGTATCGCAATGGTACCTCTTCTTTCATTAAAACAATTAAGGACAGGTAGTTGGCCTATAAACCCCGGCTATAAACGTATCAAAACCTAGCGTAAACGATAACATACTGTAGTTGTCATATAAGTTATACAACGTTAGTAGTATAGGGACACGTTGCTAGTCAAAAAAAAGTTCAAAATACTGGAATGATCTAGGCCTACTTAGAATTTTCATCAGTTACTACATTCAGAAAGGCCTTGAAAACCCTTTTTTTTCAGTTTGTGTTTTCACAACTATTATTTTGTCTTTAATCACATTTTCATTTATTGTAAGCGCTTTGGGCTTTGTGGGAAAAGCCGCCATGTATTTGAAAAAATGATAGAATATACCATAAATCTTGCATCACAGTTTCATAGAAAACTATATGGAACTATGGTGCAAGAATAATTATATGCTAGCCTTTCCCTTCTATTTGATATCACCTTTGTGGGTTATGAATATGCTGTATAGGAGTCAATTAATGTGCCTGCATGGGTGAAAATCCATTTGCGCCAACATCAACTATATGCATTGCCTGATTTGGATTCCCTTGCACAATGAGCATAATATAAGCAAGAAAGCCTTTACAATAAATGAGTTGTTCAAAATGAGGCAAGGCCACTGGCGTAATTCCAATCGAGGACGGGGGGGGGGGGGGGATAAAATATTTTGCCGAAATTTCTTGCTCAAACTCGAGTATACACACCCCCTCGCCTGCCCGCACGCACCTACACAGCCATACAATTTTTATTTTATTTTGCGAGCGAGCGAAGCGAGCGAGTCAAAAATAACCACCTCTTGCTATAAAAGTGTTATTCTGTCAAAATACACTCTCGCCCTCTCGCCCCCCCCCCCCCCACACACACCCCGGGATTTACGCCATTGGTCCATAATTATTATACATATCCGAGACCATGCATGTGAATTACCGAATTTGAAATAACAAAGTCGTGCTTCAACCGTAATGCCTCTAATTATATTACAGAATTAACGAATTTATATTATACAGTGTATAGGCCTAATAACCTTACTCATGGTTCCCCAATAAAATTGTAGGCCTACGTTCTCTTCGTAGGCGCAAAGTGAACACGCAAAATTCATTCACACCCGTACTTGGTAAGGCTTCAGGAATTGCATATTTTTTAACCACGCAGCCCAAATATGGGAACGATTTATACACTGCATGCTATTCATAATTCTGTTTGTCAACCAGACTCTACATATTGTCCGGCTCCAGTAACCATGGTATCAGCATGATTGCCTTTGTCATTCCAGCCAGGTCGCATACGTATATAGGTTGACGAATTGAATAATGTCGGCGGCCAGAGTCTTGAAAATGACGACGTGCGTGTCCATCGCATTGTCTTTGTTCATCTATATTGTTTTACGGACCAAGTTGAGTTCGTCTGTTTTGTATGATTTTCCTCATATTGGTAAGCTGTTATCCCAGACAACTTTTCAAGAAACAAGTCCGCCGAAATCCTCGTGAAACGCGTGAATGAAAGTTAGAACATAAGTTTCATCAAAAGGATGTTGGCGAACTTGTACGTATGACCCTGATGACGATGTCGTAAAAATGTATATGCCCTGTTTCTGTTTGCGATTCTCTCTGCGATTGTTGCTTTTTCTCTCCTATAATGATTTTTTTTTTCAACCTTGACGGCAGAATTTTTAAAACTGAATCATATGGGTGTATGGATGTATGTATGGGTGTATGGATGTATGTAGGCTAGTTATTGCTCAGTTACCAGATATTATTTATACTTGTGAAAGGGTTATTGGAAAGAAACAATGATTTCTCCTTTTTTTATTCTTGTCTTCCTGTCATTTTTTCTTTGAAGTGTTTATAGTGATACATGTAATATTGATTACAAATATTGAAAAAAAAAAAAAACACCATTGTGGTGTAATTTTCTTTGTCCAGTGTATGTATCATGAATCGTAACCATGAATATTGTATTCGGATTGTCAATGTTTGCCGCTTAGGTGACTTATCGTTGAAGACGATTTGAATAAAGTTTCGAAGACATGTATATATTATGTGCGTGTTATATATATATAAATGTATATAGATAACGAAGAAAGAGTATGGTATACTCAGGAGTCAAATTAAAACACCGCAGGAGCCAAAATATAGTCAATATTTTCGCTCCCGACCTGCGGTGTTTTAATTTGACTCCTGAGTACTTACTCTTTCTTCGTTATCTATTACACACCGACGCAGAACATTCACATTTGGTATATAGTCCAGTATCATCCTCACTGAAAAATTCGCTTCATTTTACATTTTAATCTTATATGACATTATATAGTTTAGACTGAATTTCTTTACAGCATTTACTTTGATTATTTTGTATTTGTGTTCAGAACCGTCTGTGACTATGAAACATATCAAATCAAGCTTTTGCGTGTTAGCATCATTTCCATTAATGCATTTAAATTTCCCACAGGAATTTCACGCTCACTTTTCTTGATAAATACCATTTTTTAGATACTTTTAGCCTTTTCTAGGAATTTCGGATACATGTGGGACATTTGATAAGAATTAGATGCTTAAAAAAGCAAATGATAGACGATTCAATTTATTGTTCCTGTCGGTAATTATTTGGGCAAAACATTATTTCTTTCTAATTCGGAATAAAACAGGAATTCATTGTTCGCTGTAATCAAATTAAGCCGAATCTACAGGTCTAGTTAGAAAAATGCTTTATATCAAAACTGTGGAAATATGAAAAATGTGAAAATATGGATACAGAATCAATCATTAAATCTCCATTCCCACTGTAGGAAATCAGCAAGACTCAGTCAGGATTTTTTATATTTTTTATATTTTTTTTGGGGGGGGGGGGATACGAATATCTCTCCACCAAGCTAAAATGCAAGATAAGTTCAATTCAAATCAGGACAGATTTCAAAGATTCTCAAACACACAAATTCCCACTGCGCTCAATCTAAAAACAAATGATATTTAAATTGTTTGACTTATACCACAGCCATCCAAATCGGTGAAATATTTTTAAAAAGTATTGGAATATAAAGGCTATAGAAATTATTATATATGCATAAATATGGGGTGAGTGGTTATTAGGTATCAGGTTAATGCACTTGTTGATAGTACATGATCATGATCAGGGATGATGATTATTGAACAAAATGGCAAACAATCATGGCTGGTATACTGTTTGCAGCTGCAGCTGCAGCTGCTCTTCTCACAAGGCAGCTGCTCTTCTCACAAGGTCTGATCCAATAAGCAATATGAACACATAATTACCCTCATGGCACATTTTTACCCAATATTTTTTACAGTGCAGTTCACGCATACAATACACAAATCAGAAGTACATATTTTTTTATCCTCCCTTTCTGCGAGCTGAACTGGCTAAGTTATACCGGTATTTTTTTTTCACTGTGAAATAATCTCTCAGTAAACCTTCAAAAAATGAAGTCATCTAAACAATTTATTTTAATTATAAACGCTATCTAGTAAAAGCGCAACATGCTCTTATTTATTTTTTTATTTTATTTTTTTCATCTATTTCTAATCTTTTGTCAGGGTAGCCCATTCACCAATAATTAGTGGTCTTCCATGGGGCCCTGAATGAACATATTTACACCAAAATGCATAACGTATATACAGAATAGTTAAGAATAAAATTCCATAAGATAGATATACAAAGAAATAATAGATGGGGCACAAACGATTACTTCGTTTGTAGAATAAACATAATCATTAACTTAGTTCAGTTGCAGAACCAAAGAGGGAAATATTGATTAGCCCCATTGTGCAGAAATCATGTTAATATTTCAGAGTAAGCACGTACCTCGTAGTGTATGATCGCCTGAGCTATTCACAAGTTACAACTTTGTTTAAACAATTTCTTAAATGAATTAATGGAGGGAGCTTTTCTTATCGAATGGTCCAGCTTATTCCATTCAAATATAGAAGGTACAATTGGGCTACACTTATAACAATTAGTGTGAAATCTTGGTCGCGTAAGCATCCACTATCCATTTGCCTTGTATGATGCTCATGTACAACATTGGGTTTGATTAAGCCTACCTGAAGGTAAGAAGGTGCTAAGTTATGAAAGCATTTATATATCATCATAACGCGACTTAACTCAAACCGTTTGTCTATACTCATCCTTTTGAGACTTTTGAACAAATCAGCCGACGGCGTGTCATACGTTTTGTTCAATATTATTCTTGCGGCCCTCTTTTGAATTTTTTGCAGCTTAGTTGTATGGGATTGAAATCTATTCGACCATACAACAGAGCAGTAATCAAATCTTGGTAGCACTAGACTATTATAAAGTAGATTCAAGGAATCTTATGATATGTAAATAATGCCACTCGGCTATATACCCTTTTCTTTCTTCCTATTCTGTATTCATTTAATATTTCATCGTAATATTCATTGTTTCATTTCATTTCAAATATCAATATGACGATTATGTTCGATTGAGGTCTTTCTCGGCAAGCCTTTTGTCTTTTTTATTGGTCCCTCGCTATTTTGACTATTCTGACATGTACTTTACTGGCATATTGTATTTATGTGGAAATGGATAAATGAAATGAAAGCTAGCAGGACTTGAATCACATTTTAAATGAGGAGCGAGTTATAACTCCTTATAAGGGGTTTGGAAATGGTAGATCAATTTCTTTATTCATTTATTTCTCCTTTCTGCATTTCTCGTTTTAGTATTTTAGAAGCTTAATTTATAGTTTGATTTAGAAAAAAAAAAGATGACAGAGAAACAGCATCATTAAAAAGCTGTCACTCATTGTCCTTTTGAAAAACCTGAATTTAAAGAATATTTGCGATGTAAACTGCACGGTATGTACTAAATCAACAAGAAGAATGGATCGAGATAGGCGTGATTTTTGCACGTGTGGTGGATGCCTACCTTTTTATATTATACGATGCAAACTAAAAAACAAAGCTAGTCAAATTTGACAGACTAGTACAACTCTAGTCAAAGGTGACACATTTCTCTAGTCAAAATGACACGATTCTGGTAAAATAATTTGATTAGTCTACCGGATCACACAGGCAACAATACAAACTTGACTTGATTCTAGTGAAATTGACAAGAAGTTTGGTTAATTTTTACCAGAATTCTGGCCATTTTTACTATAGAATCTATTCACAATTGACTAGAAAAGAGTAAGTGCCCGCGTGATCCGGTAATCTAGTCAAATCTGACTAGTTTGTTTATATTTAAATAATTATGCGCTGAGACTCTCAGACTCCCACTGCAGCTCTGGTGGGTCAATCTGTATGCATCACTGGTATCTAAATAACCAGTTAACTATACATGTAATACGAAACAACAACAACAACAACAACAAAAAGAACAAAATAATGTCACATTAAGGTCAGGGAGTTATCCGTCTACTCTACATTATTGGCTGAAGTCCATTAACTTAAAAGTTCCCTACAACATGGTCAGGGAAGGAGTTCCACAAGCGGACAGCAGTTGGAATTAATCTTAAGTCAGTGTGCACGTTTTGATAGCGCAGGCCCTTGTAAAAATATATATAGTACCTATAGGCCTAGTAATTTGATGGTAATTTGACCAAATTACCATCCCATTATAGTATAATTTGACTAAATTACCAGCACATTATGGTAATTCGATGGTACTTTGCATTATTTAATGTAATTTGGACAAAATTGCCATTGGTACCATGTTATTTCCTACGAGGAGGGGGGGGGGGATGGGGCGCAAGGAGATGGCATACGGAGGCGTGGATAAACTGTCCAGACACTATGAACATGGCGGACAAAGAAAGCGGACAAAATAAACAACCTCTCATTCTACCCTTCACAATGGTTCTGGTAGTCAAAAGAACATCCCTTCACAGCTATTATGTTTAATCATGTAGTTCCAGGTGAATATGCATGTGACACCTGTTCCACATATTTTAGACAATAGCAGTGAAGGGATGTTCTTTTGACTACCAGAACCATTGTGAAGGGTAGAATGAGGGGTTGTTTATTTTGTCCGCTTTCTTTGTCTATCATGTTCATGGTGAGAGCGAGTGACTCTGCGCCTTATGGTAGAGGCAGCAAGATCGTAAATCTACCTAATTCATATCGACAAAGTCACAGCATCATTAATTCCGAAAGACATAATACCGTTCAAACGATCAATACAAGCATGCAGTTGTCTCCTTATCATAATCTGATCGACAGGAAATTTCCTTTGGCAGATATAAAAAAAAATAAATAAATAGGTATATCTTTGAACATTGAGCCACTAGCTGACTAAATGTTTTGATATTATTTGTCAAGTTTAATTGCACCTAAAATTAGATTTTGAACATGATAGACATGGTCCCTGTATATGGAATTCGGGAATTGAAGTACATTGAAGTACAACAACGTGTAAAAAACAGATGAGTGCAATAAAGTTTTGTGACAAAAGCAATGCATCAAATTTCAATGCATTACTTAAATAGCCTATACAAGAGTCAGATTAACCCCTGATGTTTCAAATTCATGCATGCTTTTGTCCAGAACCCTTGGTTACCAACTATTCAGTTCACCTGTTATGCATAATGCATCTGAATAGAAGAAATCCATTTTGCACACATTAGTTGTTGATAAGTCAGGCAAGCTTCTTAGATGTCAAGGGAAACTTTTGTTCAACAACAATGCATAACATTTGTAAACAGGTCCATTGTCAATATAGTCGTTGATGCATCAAGAGCATTCGATTTATAGGTGGAAGCATTCCTTTCAAAGAGCGAAACACAAAAACTATTTATGGTAGCATCTCCAAAATTTTCGAGAGTGGGTATTCAAAGATGAGCAAAGACAGAATTGATTAGAATGTGAAATTCAAAGTCACTTGGAAAAAGTGTGTGATATAGTCATGATAGTGTGTCCTAGAAAAAAAAAACACCGAAACCCCCAAAACAAAGGTTTATCGTGAAGAAATTATAATCTTTATAAATATGATCCTAAAGCAAAATATTATGACAATGACCATATATGCTGTACAGCAATACATTGTCTCGAAAATGCGATGTAAGAATCCACTTGCACTACTTTTAATAATACATCGTTAAGAAGTCAGTATCACATTCGAACTTGAAGTTAGGGCAGTGTAAGTTTGAAAAAAAAAATGTAATAGACAGGATTTCTTGTCTGAATTGACAATCATTTTGATCTAAATTTAAATAAAGCATCGGCCATTGCCAATGTAAGCAAATCCCAGATTTTCCAAAATCGATCAATGTCTCTCGAATTATGAAAAAGTATCCTTATGGTGATAGAATGAATGGGTACCCCTTCTCGGGTAGATAATCTGTCAGGAAGTTGCAGTTCTGAAAAATGCAAAAATTCGCTTTTATTACGACTAGGTAATGCATGTATTCCACCCAAAAAAATGCCTTTTGTTAACAAAAAAATCAACCATCCTTTGTTTTTATGATGAGTATTTCCTCATTAGAAGTTTGATGTCATAATGGTGCTCTTTTGTGAGATTTTACACGTCATTTTCAAAATGATGCTGCTTAGTAAAGCACAATGTACGGATAAAGGGCATCAAAATATATCCATTATGTTGGATATAGTTAGAGTCATTTAGCACAGTTTACATGGTCTAGTTTCCATAACCGAGAGTTTCACAAATTTTTTATAGGATTTCTTTTTTCTGGGACACACTGTACATTTACTGTAATCGTGATAAGAATACCCAGTAAAAAAAAAATAATCAAAAAATTAAAAAATGAATCCAAAAAATCTTTAAAAATAGAGATTTGGGTATGCATAGCTCCCCTAATACAGCAATGAATTAAAAAGGGAATGTCATTCAGTTCTAGCGAGGTGACAGTGCACTCTATGTATTTGTCAAATTCCTTTCGTAGCAGATAAATAAAGGCTCTGAGTCACAAGATATTCTTGACAGACAGGGGCAGCGCCAGGGTAGTTTGATATAGGGGCAAGATGACACATAGATGAATTTACTGACATTTTAAATGAACAAATAGGGGTATAGTTGAAAGCCCAAGGCCTCTCTTTTCCCACCCTCTTCTTCTTCCTCCTCTTTTTTTTTCTCCTCTTTTTTTTTTTTTTATCACTTGAAAATCATGGGGGGGGGGGGGCATTCGCTCCCCTGCCCCCTGTAGCGCCGCCCCTGTTGACAGAGCAATATAGTTGCATTTTAAAGGGATAGTCTTTCTTTCCTCAAGTTGAATGAATGTCTTATATTCTATGCCTGTACATGTTTCCTAGTATCCATAAAAAAGAAAAGTTATAGGCCCATATCGGGCATCACATTAAAATCAGTAGAAGAGGGTGTAACAATACGTACCAGTGGCAAAGCGCAAGCAAGATTGGCAGGCAGTTTACGCAACTATAATTGGACACTTACATCTATATACAAGTCGTGCAATAAAATAATTTGACGTGATTTCGAGGAATTTTCTTTGAATTTTCTTTGAATTTGGCTTGAAGTTGAAAATATATAATACAGACAAGAAAAAAATGAAATGAGATTGAATGGTATATGAATCAAGTTATAATAACTAAAGCTTTCGATTATTTTTTTTTTTTAATGTTTTGACAGTAACTGACACTCATGTTCCTTTGATGACGACCTGTACAAAAAAAAAATCTTCATGATATACTGGATACATTTTACCATTCATAAACTCGACAGATGAACGACGGTATATTAAATTGCAACTTGAAACCAAATGCAATTTCTGCCAACCATTTCGTCTTGCAATCTATACTTTAGGTCACTTTTCGTACTTGGTGCAGGTAAAAGCGCTTTCCAAAGAAAAAAAAAGGAAGAAAATTTTGATCCAGGTGAAAATCATACGAATAAAATCCACAACTTATATACAAATAAATACAAATACATCCATAATTTATAATTGAAATAACATATAGATAAACATTTATTAAAGCAAATGATACACACATGCATGAATGGATAAGTGAATTCTTTTTTCATAAAGATATAGTTTTTACAATTTATTTAGGTTTATGAGAAAAAGCAAACAGACACAGTAGACATGGTACATGTAGAATAGCATTCCTCTTTAGACATTATGATACATAATGATAAATGAACTGTCCTCAAAATAACATATACACGTAAATTCTAGATCTACACTCGATTTCAGCAGAGGGAAGGAAAAGATACTTATATAATATGACATATTTTTACATTTCTCATAACGATTCTTTTTAATGATGATGAATTTCCTTAGTGATGACGATACTTTCTTATTTCTCATAACGATTCTTTTTCGTGATGATCAATTTCCTTAGTGATGACGATACTTTCTTATTTCTCACAACGATTGTTTTTAGTGATGATGAAATTTCTTAGTGATGATGATTATTCCTTCTTATTTGTCATAACGACTCTTTTTGGCGATGATGATCTTTCTCAGGGATGATTGTACTTCATAATTTATCATACCGATTCTTTGCAGTGATGATGAACTTCTTTAGTGATGACGATACTTTCCTATTTATCATAACGATTCTTTTTAGTGATGATGAGCTTTCCTTTGATGATGATTATTTCTATTTTCTCATACCGATTATTTTAAGTGATGGATTTTCTTTTAATGATGTTGATACTTCGTTATTACTCATAATGATAGGTTTTTTAAATAAGAGAACAGAAATGTAGGCAAGCACGGACAATGAATGAAGAAGAGAGAGGTGGTAAAACGGGGTAGGGGTATATAGCAAGAGGGGAATTGCAGAAAGGGGAGAAACAAGTATAGTCCTTTACAATGTTCCCACAGTGATGCACACAGAAACATGTAACCTGGACTTATTTGGTTTCCCTTTGTTTTGATATAAATAAAGGTGATATTGAAAAAAAAAATCCATTGTATCGTGATGCATCTTTGTTGGTGTTCGAAAACGAAACCATGAATAAACAATATGCGGAACCACTATAGACTCGGGTATGTTTACAGATACTTGGAACTAAATGCAAATATTTGATTTTTGCAGGGAAACTAATTCATTTTGAGATCCAGCTGGAGCAAACAGGCAATCAGACTGCAGGTATGATGAAATCAAACTTTCATTTCTTTCAAATTATCCGTCATTATATCATGTGCTAATTCTGACTTCATCCCACTCGACCGTAGGTCAGCCAGGACAAAACTCCACGAGGCGAAAAGTCTATACGAGGCAGAAGGCCATTAAGACCAACAAGACCACATGTCTCCTCCTTATACCATTTAACAAAAAAAAGCTCGGGCAGGTACCCATTCAAAAGTTTTACCATGCAGGAGGCCCGTGCGACCGAAAGTGTCTTCGGTCTTGTGGACCTACGGCGTATACTTTCCAGAGTCTTCACGAACCTAGTCACTTTTGCGAGGCATCATGAGGCCGACAGCCAGCGGAAATGTAGGTCTCATGGACTCCCTTGAACCAGGGAGGTGAAAAGATTCCCACCTCCCTGCTTGAACCATGTAAAAAGGGTCCCCCCCCCTCCTTCGGTGTAATGTGTTTGCTCTTCTTTCACCTAAGCTTTCATTCTTCCATAAAAGTTCCCCAGATTTTTTTCCTTCCTACTGTTTTTTTTTCCTGTTTGCTCGGTCGACTATGCACCTTTCTGGGTTACTTCTTCCTAAACTTGATAACAGTGTACCATAACACACACACACACACACATCCACACACACAAAATGATAATGACAGTAATAAAATTGTACTATAATATACAATAATGGCAAAACCGATTTGGGCAAACTTTAATACACTGAAAATAAATTCGAATCACAAACTTTCCGATTTTGCCGGGAAATCCTACGTTCTTCTTCTTCTTCTTCTTCTTCTTCTTCTTCTTCTTCTTCTTCTTCTTCTTCTTCTTCTCCTCCTCCTTCTCATTATCCTCCTCATCAGCATCACCATCATCAACATCGTCATCATCGTTATTATTTTTATTACCATTATTATTAATACTGTTATTATTATCATCATCATGATCATTATTTCAGCATTCATAACTTTTCAGCTATAGATAATAGTTATTATCATTCGCTACATTATGTAAGTGTAATCATCTGTTTACACAGACTGTAGAATTTTTACGGGCATTGTGAGCTTTATACCACGGAGAGGGAACAAAATTCAGCGGTTTTTATAACACAATCGAGGCCAATTGACTATCGCGTGCAAAACCTCAGACTTTACTCTGTTTAGAATTGACACTTGGTTTGAATACTTAATCAATAAAAGCCTGTCCAAATATTCGATCGAGGATGAAATTTCATTGTGATACTAATTTCACTATGTGTTTGCCTTGTTACGTTTCCCATATCATAGATTAAGTTTATAGGAGATTTTTACGTAGCAAAATAATCTGATTCTATTAGGGGTCAGGACTGTGGGGATAAACATTTTTTTATAACACCCCATAATATTCTATCTTTAATAGTTAGTTTATGAAATAATGAGTAAGAGGAATCTGAATGCATGACAGAGAATTGAGTCCTCATCTCACATCTATATCCAACGCCGTCTGATAACTGTCAGATTTAAGAGCGTTTAGAAGATGTCACTTTGAAATTCTAGCTCGTTATGGGAAAAACAAATAGATAAATAAAAATAACGAAAAACTAAACCCGAAACACACACCCACTCCCCACACATTTATATATGAATGTTACGTCGGCCGGGTTTATAACTTATTAACCAAAATCATAAAAGCTTACTTTAGCAAAGAACCCTCAGTCTGGATTTACTACATTTTTATTTTCTTTGTAAATGTTATAAAAACATGCATGCACAGCGTCTTTACATCTTATTTGCAATTGATATCCGAGGTGCTATGGAACAAGTTCAATCACGCTTTGGTACTATTTACTTATAGTAACTTTGTAAAATGCTGCCTGTCCATTTAGAATCATAACGATATCATAGAATTATACATACATACATACATACACGACACCTTCCCTATCGTTTTAGTTTTTAGTTTCTAAGCAGTTAATCATTTAAAAAGAGGTGCTCGAACAAAAGGACAAAAGGATGGCCCTCATCTGGACTCTCATCTCTCCTCTGTTTTTTGTTTTGTTTTGTTTTTTTCTTGTACGCCTCAGAATAGAATTTTCAACATTGACGGCGCCATACAAATGCTTCGTTGTAATTGTCATTATAGTAGTATTACTATTATTGATACTATCATCATCATCATCATCATCATCATCATTATTATGAATTGTTTATCAAATCTCATGTTCTTGACAAACACAAATTGTAACTGGGGCGAAGCATAGGACACTTTGTGCCATTTCATCCCAATAAAAGGAAAATACCCCCAAATGTTATTTTTTATTATTTATCGTTTAAAAAAAAATCCTTATAATGTATCGGGTCATAGACAGACAGTATCGGAGAGCTTACTGCAGCCAGATAGTATGCTTGTTAACCCTAACTAGGCTGGGCTTTTTGAGCGATGCTATACCGGGGGGGGGGGCAGATTCCACCCCCCTTAGATCTCGGCCGTCGATCGCGCGATCGCGCCGAAAATTGGCACACACGTCACACATGACGTCATCTACCAATTTGCGTAGTTAAATTCTACGAAATAATTCGTTAGATAATTAATTATGCTCATTTATGCATAAATCACACTTTTTTGCTATAAATCACTAGATTAAGCTCCAAATAGTCTTATTTTTGTTGTAAATACTCTTTGTAGTGTTGTAAACAAGTATAGATGAAAAAAAAAATTGGAATCAAATTTAATTTCTTATGTATTTAATTGTTTTTGAAATTTCTTATGTATTTCTTTGTTTTCGAATTTTTGTTTTTTATTGTTTTTTTTTTGATGAAATTCATCGGCAATGCTATTTGGATCATCACTAGACTAAAATTAATTGATTTTGATCATTAATAGTAAAAATAATCATATATTTATTAATTTTTGCAGAAAACACAATTTGTATTGGATTTGTACATGAAATCACGTTTTTGAGCAATTTTTGCCCCGACATGCGAGTACAAAATATTGCGTAACTTCGGAACTGCGTACCCGGACGTCACGAATTTGGTCTCAAAAGATGCGCGAGATGCTAAAGAAAAAAGTCATGCAGTGTCGTGGCGACATCTAAGCGCGTTGCGGACATATCGCGCGAACGTCCAGGGGGGGGGGGGGGTGGATTCCAGCCTTTTTAGGGTTAAACCATTGAAACTGAACGCCGAAATAAAAATGGGTCGAAAGAAGAAATTAAAACTGAAACTACTAATGCAAATATGGCATGGATGTATAGATGTATCTGTGAACAATGGTAGTTAAGAACTTTTTGTAGGATTTAAAGTATTGATAAAAGGTTAATTACTATTATGAGATATGGGGTGTTCCCCTTCTGCCTCACAGTTTATCCCTTTCTCACCAATTGTCAGGGCGAGAGGTTCAGGGTATATTTTATCTGAAAATTTTTGATCTATTTTGTCTGTTTGATATAGAGCCCCCTACTAACATCACCGCAGTGGCTACGATGGAACCGCTCTTCATTCAGACGCCTCTTAACAAGACCTTCGTTTCCGAGTTAAGGTAAGTTTGATTCAGTTTGTCTAATTTCAGTGTAAATTTATATAAAGAAAATAAATTACACAGCCGGCAACAATTAACCACTTACGAATCTTATTAACACAGAACTGAAAACGAAGAAATACACTCTGTAAATGATCTCGTCAGATATGACTACACTGCCGGATCCCACGGGCACTATATAGCACCAGGGCCGTATATACGCAGAATTTTTTTCCTGGGGGGCAGGATGCGTAAAGATTTTCGAAGAAGCTCAAAAGCGAGGGAGCGAAGCGACCGAGCTAGTCACGAGGGAGCTTTTGCATTTTTAAAAGTGAAATTGAAGGATTTGGTGCACACTTTTCGTGGATTTTGTGAAAATTTTCAGTAAAAAAAAATGTAAGTTTTCAAAAAACTTTTTTTTTTGGGGGGGGGGACCACCTAACGCCCCCGCCCCCCCCCCCTCCTCCCACTGCGTACGGCCATGTATAGCATTATTCTAGTCAAAATTGACCCAACTTTACTGGAAATGAGCATTATTTTAGTAAGACAAATTTTACTAGAATCCTGGTTATTTTCACTAGTATCGTGTCAAATTGGTGTCGGGCACAGTGTGTCGCTATGGGGTGATGTTCGTTATTCCGAAGGTTCGTTATTCCGAAGGTTTGTTATTCCGAATCCGAAACACGCAAATTGCATGTACCTAGATGTTTGTTAGTCCGAAAATGAAAAGGGTTCGTTAATCCGAACATTTGTGGCATTATTCCGAAGGTTCGATAGTCCGAAAATGTAATAAGGTTCGTTAGTCCGAAAATAACTAACGAACCTTATTTCATTTTCGGACTAACGAACCTTCGGAATAACGAACCTTATTTCGTTTTCGGATTAACGAACCTTCGGAATAACGAACCTTCGAAATAACGAACCTTCGGAATAACGAACCTTCGGAATAACGAACCTTCGGAATTATGAACGAACCTTCGGAATGAACGAACCTTCGGAATAACGAACTATAACCATCCCTATATGTTCTAGTCAAATGTTGTACTAATTCTGGTTATTTTCACTAGTATTCCGTTAATTCTTACTTGAACAGTACTAGTCTGTCAAATATAATTAGATTTTTTTACAGTGTAGTTAAGATTATGGCAGAATAGAATCATCAAATCATAGTACAGAAAGGAAAGAAATAGAAAAGTGCATAATAAACCATGCAACGCGTTTCAATTACAAAGAATTTGACAGTTCCGATGATGAATTCCTTAATATTAATGCATATACATAGAATCTGTGCTTGAAATTTGAACAGGAAACTACATAATAACATATTTCTTAAATATTTACATTCCTGAACAAGGCTGATTAAATTTTCGGAGACTTAATATTCTTTATCTTTGATATACTCCAAAGTTCCATTTAGGTTTATAGTGCATCTGCAAACACATAAATGTGGTATAATATTCCTCAACTGTGTATGAACTATGATAACTGAATTCACACCAGGGGGGGGGGGCGTTTCATCAACATTTGTCATCTGACAAGCTGTCAGATCAGGGTGCCGTTGCATAAAGACTTACTATTATAGTAACTTTGTCATCAATGGAACCTACCATGGTAACGTTGCTCAACAGCCAATCAAAATCCAGTATTCCATGAAAGTTACCATTGATGGCAAAGTTACTATACATGCTATAATAGCAATTTTTATGCAACTTCACCCTGACATCTTTTCTTGATTTTGATTGGCTGAGAAGCATCGTTACTATGGCAACTGTCGGATAAAACAGACTTTGTCGTATAAAACATACGACAAATCCTTTCATGAAACGCTCCCTTGTTCTACCAAAGTTTCAATTATGTCAGTGGTACAAATTTATCTGGTGACAAATAGATGCACGTAGACTGCGGAAATGCCACATGTAATTAAATTCCATTTGAAATTACTTTGCAAAACACTTCTTTTAAGTAAGTATAACGGATAAGCCCTTGGGTTTTCGTGGTTTGCCGGGCCTATAAGCAATTCAAATATTAAGTTTTTACAATTCATACTTCATCCCTTCTTTCATTTTTTTTAAAATTTTGTTTTTATTTCTTGCCGGAGTTGTGCGGGCTGAAGCCCCCTCCCCCAGCCCCTTTCCCTCCGCTTTCTTGCCCCCTGACAGAATGTTATCATTTTTAATGTGTGTTTGTATAATATCACAAGAAATTATTGCCTCAAGCTTTGGTAATGCCCATTAGTAACATATGCTGATAAGAAAAGGGCATAGCCCAAACCATGAGTTCAAAGATGGAAGCCCTGCTATTGGAACTGAATGAATGAATGTTGACTTGGTTAAAGGTAAAAATTCGTACTCTGCCACTTTAAAACAATAATGTATTTAGAAGAAGAAAAAAAAAAATTGGCGGAAAAATTCTTAAGAAAATTTTGACATTTCAAAACCAACCTTTTCGCAGGAATTATAAGACAGTTTTCATCACTGAAAGAGCAAATTTTTAAATGAATTATGTATAAACCCCTTCCCCGTCCTCTTAAAAATGAATGTATATCTTCATTATTTACAGATACGGTGTGATTTCTTGTTCTCTCACTATAAACTTGCAGAAATAAGGTCGAGAAGATATTACAGCCGTGGCAAGTGATGCAAATCTTTCGTGCAAACGTCGACCCAAAACACATGATTCAAAGAAAAAGGTATAAAGACATCAACAAAACAGATGCATTGAGAGTTACTGATGAGTTTCAGCAACGGTTGAACTCTTGTGCTCTTGTGGGCAATTCAGGCATACTTTTGAATAGCAGCTGTGGTGCCGTTATAGACCAAGCAGACATCGTCATCAGGATGAATCTAGCCAAATATTCTAACAAATATCTATCTGACGTTGGTTCTAGAGTATCATTCATGACCATCAATGGGGAACAAGTTCGACAGTTAGTATCATGTTTCGTGAGAACTGTGAAAAATAAAACTGGAAAGAAGAAGACTGAAATAAAATCAGAATCGTTAGAGAAACTTCCAGCTGTGTGTGGAAATTTGATCTCAAAGCTGAGTTTGCTGAGGAATGACAGTGTTCTTTGGCCATCTAGGGGTCATCTTCGCAAACTAGTAGGTCTCCTTCCTGTTCTCAGAGAACGGTTTCATCTCAACTTCACCATCGGTTACAACCCCGCGAGTCTCATAGGGGCGGCTATTCGGTGAATATTGAATCTTATCAAATGTGTCAGGTCCCGGTCACAGCTCACCGCCACGGGTTTCAATCAGTTTTATGTTTACCTAACAATTATTTGGGGTGGACACAAGTAATTAGAAAATTGCCAGAGTTTCTCTCCATTTAATCCCCCTCCCCCTCTCCTACCCCCCCCAAAAAAAAATAATTAAAAAATTAAAGAAATTTTAAAAAAAATCCTCAGTTTTTGCATGTGTCTCTTTTTTACCCGAAAATTCGCTGACAAGCCAAAAACAAAAGAGAAAAAAGAAGAAAGAAAAAGGTCCTGGGCTTTATCTCTTTTAATACCTGAAAAATTAACTGACAAATTATTGCAAATAAAAGACTTCCAAAATTGGGGGAACATATCCTATTGCCCGCAGTTCAGGCCTCAGCGACTTCAGTCATGACTGGAAATGATGGTCCCTGCTCACAGTAGGTGTCATTTTTTCAGTAGGCCTACTACGTCTTGCGCTTGTAAGGCCCTTGAAAGCAATTCACCCATAAGGCAGATAATAAAAGGAGTGTTATTTTGCATTGTTTCTTTTGCCTTCATTTTTAAAGCAATACCACTCTTTAATGACGCGCAAAAGACAGGGCTACCATGCAGTCACTGACGTGGGTTCTATGATTAGCAAATAAAGGAGCCGGGCCGCGCAGCCGGGCCTTAGGTTTTCCTCCGCTGGTTGCGTTAATTCTCTTTGCGGCTTGAAATAATTATGGTGCACATAACATTGTGTGAGAAGCATGGATTTCCTGGTAAATCCGCCTTGGATCAATGAAGTGCATGGCCAGTTGTGCAGTTGTGACAGGGGCTTGTACACTCTCGGGAAATGCAGGACTGTTCTGTAAACTTTTGAGCATGTTGAGCAGTGGCGGCACCAGGATTGTTAAAGTGGGGGGGGGGGGGGCAAATGGAGGGCAAAAGAAAATGTTGGGGGGGCAGAGGCAGTCAATTTTTTTTTTTTGCATGTATGGGAAAATCGAGCGTGAAGCGCAAGTTTGAGTCGCTTACACACATTTTAATATCAATTTTGTGAGCGAGCGAAGCGAGCGAAAAAAAAATAACCGCTATTTTGGTTTTTAATCGCATTTTCGAATAAATATTCTGAAATATGACGAGCGAGCAAAGCGAGCGAGCCAAAAATGGCTACTTTTCTTGTTTTTAATCGTAGTTTAGAAAAGAAATTTTAAAATATGACGAGCGAGCGAAGCGAGCGAACCAAGATAACCACTTTTTTGGTTTTCAATTGAAGTTTTGAAGAGCGGAAAACGGTATTTTAGAGCACTTCACTGCTTGAATATGATCTTTATGACAACATCTACTTATTTACAAATTACTGTAGAATTTTTCTTTTCAATCCTCAAAATTTCTGGGGGGGCAACTGGGGGGGGCAAAGCTTCTGAGTGGGGGGCAAATGCCCCCCCATGCCCCCCCCCCCCTTGGTGCCGCCACTGATGTTGAGCATTTGACTTGGCATCATCTCGATTGTGTTGTAGCCAGCCTGCATTAATCAATTCACACCAGTGATTTAAAACAATGTTTCATGACTCTGTTTTGTATAACTTCAATCTTCCAGATAGGCCTATTAATGTCTTTCCATTTTCTTCCCCCGGTTCTACGTCAGGCAAAAGCAAAATACGCCGGGTGCATGCCCTTATAAGTGCCATAAAGCCCAGCGCACACTGCACTATCCGACTGCGACCCGATTTTCGAAGAAATGGCATTTTGCCGAAATGAAGGTTTAAACAAGTAAAATGATCTTATTTGAAGTTCGCAATAATGACAGGAATACTAAAATTGAAATGTTATTTTACTGCAAGCCTTTAGGTCGGAGTATAGGCCGAATCGGCTTCAAATCGTAGCCGATCGCAAGGTTGCTGTGACGTCGCTACGATTCGGAATTGAATTCGCCTTTGTTCCTACAGGGAGGCTCGCAGTAGCTCGGAATTCGATTTTATATTCATACGACTATTCGGAACTTTGATCATTAAGATTTTACTTGTTTCAAAGTTTATATCAAATGCTTTAACAATTTTTTTCCAAAATCGGATCGCAGACGGATCGTATAGATCAATTCCACAACGCGAGAGGGCAGCAGACTGGTCGCCCTACTGCGGTGTGCACCCAAGTTTTTTCAGTACACAAGTCAATAGCGCGTAATGTACATTCGTTCGATTTATATTTTGGGATTTTGGACCTATATAATTATGCAGATTTCTTTTAATGTTTAATGAGGAATAATCAGGGAAGTTCAGGTCGCAGCTGTGCGGTGCTCAAATGCCACAACAATTGGAGAAAGCTTAAAAAATTGGAAGCTAACCGAGTGCGAAATTCACTCGTCTTTGTCTGACTCATGAAGCTTGTTTGTGTGAGAAGCCGTACTCCTACACAGGTTTCCGTAAGGAATGTGAAGGAATTCGTCGCCAGTGGGTAAAAAACATCAACAGAAAGGACTTTGAAGTCAAGATACATTATTATTATGTAGTTTGGCGTACAGTTTTAATGAGTGAAAACATGTGAGCAAGGTAACATTAAGGGCTCCCGTTCACTGCGGCAGTGCAGTACCGCGAGTGCGACAGTGCAAGCAGCGGGGCTGCCATGCTGCGATCGAACTTTACTGACAAAACTAAGGGGAAAAACAACGCAAGTACAAAAATACATCATACCTTCATCTGTCAGATATGGCCATTGTCTTACCTCATATACCCATGTATCCATGATTTATTTTATTGATCTAGAATAAAGTTAATGAAAAAATATCGGGGCATATCTTATATCTTTCATTGCTTTGTACACAGAGCCGATCACGGTGCACACCGCAGCTATCGCGTCGCCGATAGAGGGCCAAATACATAAATCGGAGATGGAATTGGTATATAGTGTGCGCCCGGTGTGCGCCGGGCTTTAGGAACGCCCTCCTGGACATCGTTTCATGAAAGTTGTCAACACTGACAAGTTGTCATTCTCTGACCATAGTAACAGTCAGTGTTGAATGCTTCTCAGCCACTCAAAACCAAGGATTTTACTGAAATTGTCAGAGAATGACAACTTGTCAGTGCTGACAACTTTCATGAGGTGTTGACTGAACATCAGGGGAACATGGTGTGTTTGTATTGCCATTATTGGTCCAACGCCAATACGGTCTAACATGAGTACGTTCATCAAAATTTAGTAAACACATAACTACTACGTCCAATAATAATTATTCTGTCACTATAATCACCACTATCATTATTATGATTGTCACCATCATCACCATCATCACCATCGATTTTGTCTCTTTCATTATTTACTAACTGATCAGTTTTACACAAATGTTTATTAAGATCAATTTTTATTAATATTGTTTGTTGATGACAGATTATGGCGTTTTCGCAAACCATCTTCAGGCTTAACGTTATTTTCGGCCTCGATTCTTCTTTGCGAGGAGACATCATTATTTGGATTCTATCCATTCTACACAGATCAATATAACCGGACCATTCCTCACCACTACTACGAACCGGAAATACAAATGAACTACACAACAAACGCCCACGCCATCCCTGATGAATACAAGTTTTTACTCAACTTAGAAAATAAAGGTGCGATCAGAATGATCAATAATTGCACTCCGTCAGCTGAACATGTCTGATTCTGCAGCAGTTTATGATTTTAATTGGCGCAAATCCCGGGGGATGGGGGTATATCACCACTCCACTTTTTAGAGAGGGGGGGGGGATGGCTTGTACAAAATTTATATACCACCTCCTTTCAAAGAAGAAGTATAAGTTTGATAAATCTATCATAAACGACGGTCATAGTATCAAAATTTCTGTTTGAAATTACATTAAAACTAAAGATTGGATGCATGGGAGAGTATGTGTGTGGGTGTATGTGCAGGTGGGTGAAGGTGCGCGTGTGTGGAGGTGTCGTGGTCGGGTGGCAAGGCACGTGACTGGAGACGCGAGAATCGGGGGTTCGATCCGCGGTACGACATTAATGATATGCCCTTAAGTTAGACATTTCATCTACATTGCTCTTTTGTCGAACATTGAATAAAATCGTGCTGTAAACATATCGATACCCACGTGTGCATGTGTGTTTCATTAATTTTTTTAAAAGTGTGTACTCTTGTGTGAGTTCGCGCTAGAAATTTCAGCAAATAGTTCGCGCGAGAAATTTCAGCAAAAGATTTCGATCACCTCCACCCCCCCCCCTCCCTTCGAAACAGATTTACACCGGTGGTGATTTTCATGCATGAAAATTTTTTTTTTTTCTGTCTCTCCGTTGTTGTTGTTTTTTTATGTGCGCAACTGCTGGAAATACACAGTATTCACGGCCAAGCAGAATTTCAATTCTTGCAATATCAAAAGTCCCAATATCAGGACGATTTAATTTCTGTGTTTGAATTTTAAAGTAGGCTAGTAGGTTGCAAGGCAGTGGCGTAACAGCCGGGGGGCAGGGGGGGCACTCTGCCCCCCCCCCCCTGAAGGATTTCAGCGGGAAAATCCACCAAACCACCGGGAAAAAATGAAAAGGAGGGAAAGGAAGAAAAAGGAAGGGAGAAAGGGAAAGGAAGAAAGAAGAAAGGAAAAGAAAGAAGGGGAAAGGGAAAGAAAGAAGGAGAAAGGGAAAGGAAGAAGGAGAACAGGAAAGAAAGGAGGAGAAAGGGGAGAAAGAAGAAGAAAGAGAGGGAAAAGAGGGAAAGGGGAAAAAAGAAGAAAGCAAAGGGAAACAAAAACAAAAAAAATGACGGAAAAATTTAGTACCAAACTCGGAGTTTCCCGGTGCTCCACTCCCTGGACAACCGCAGTGGCTTCCCTGTAGACCCCTATCAGGGGCCCTAAGCCAGAACCCTGGGCCCCACCCGCTAAAGGCTTCGCAACAAACAACTCGCAGTGTGGGCTTATCTCCGCATATTCTATTTCTAGACTTAGTTACCGGGAAATTTTCGGCTCTGCCCCCCCCCCCCCCCCCGATAACAGGCAGAAAATGTATGAGACCGGTAACAGACAACGAACAATTCAAAGAAACGTCAGAGCTTCCGCGCTTCGCGCGGGAGGGGAAAATCACCATCCCTCCACCCTCCCCCTAGCATGCCTAGGGAGTGCGCTTTGCACTAACGTTTTCCTAAAAGAAAATCCTAGCTACACCACTGATTCTAAACTTAATTACCGGGAAATTTTTGGCTATGCGTATGCCCCTTCCCCCCCCCCCCCCCTCGATAACAGGCAGAGAGCGTAAGAAGAGCGAGAACTGACAGCGAAAAAACGTCGGAGCTTCCGCGCTTTGCGCGGGAGAGGGGGAAACTCCCCCCCCCCTCCCTGCACCCTCCCTCCTAGGGAGCACTACCGTCCTCCTAAAATGAAATCCTCCTACCGACAACTAGCAATGCAGAGAAACGTCGGAGCTTCCGTGCTTCGCGCGGGAGGGGGGGGGGGGGGGGGAAACTCCCCCTTCCCTGCACCCTCCCCTCTTGGTGTAAATTCCGGGGAGGGGTGGGGGATCTTTCCCCCCCTCCTGGGGGAGAGAGGGGATGGTGTGTACAAATTTCCCGCCATGCAGACACACTTTTTAAAGAAGATAATATATTTTAATTATTAATCAGTTAGTAAAAATTCTGAATATATATCTGTCATAAACAATTATCATGTTTTAGAATTTCTATTTGAAAATGCTACTGAAAACAAAAAGTGGTTACTTTTTGGCTCGCTCGCTCCGCTCGCTCGTCAAAATCTTAGGATTTCCATCCAAAAATGCGATTAAAATCGAGAAAAGTGGTTATTTTTGGCTCGCTCGCATCGCTCTTTCGTCATATTTTTGGATTTTTATTCGAAAATGCGATTCAAAAGCAAAAAAGTGATTATTTTCGGCTCGCTCGCTTCGCTCGCTCGCAAAATAGATATCAAAATGTGTGTGACAGGGAAAAAAATTCGTTAAAAAAGTTTTTAATCCCCCACTCCTCAAATTGGATTTACGCCGATGAGCACTACCGTCCTCCTAAAAGTGCAGTCCTAGCTACGCCACAAATTCTAGACATAGACTAGTTACCGGGAAATTTTTAGGTTCTGCCCCCCCCCCCTGATAACAGGTACCTGTTACGCCCCTGTTGCAAGGTTGTTCACTTATTAGTAAGAGATTCTACCCGATTATGCTCCGGGGTCAAGTGACAATTCCTCAGAGTTTTATTTTATCCAAGATCGGGGTCAGGGTTAATGCAGGTTATAGGTTAGGCTTATACAGAGCTATATGGGTTCGGGTTGTAGAGTTTTTTCCATGGTTAAAGTGCAGTATTGATCAGTTAGTGAACGAAATTGACTCGGAGCGATTGCTGCCGGAGCATGCGTACTGGTACAACCTATACATTGTAATGGTCTTAGCAGGGGAGAGCGGGGCTAGTCCGCCCTGGGGGGAAGTCCGCCAACCACATGATTCTCAGCTTTGCGATGATTGGACGAATCTTTTGTTGATGATTTAAAGACAAACAAACCACAGTACAACATACTGAAGGATGAAGACATGTACCCTTCGATCAACAGAATTACGGCAAAATTTCCATTTCAAGTCCACATAAGTAAATTTTTCCCAGTTACATTTTTTGTATTTACCTATAGACATCAATGAAGACTGTAGCTTTTGTTGTTCAAAAGGTATGGTATTTGTCTAATGAATAGTAAGCGGGACCGCATTGGTTGTACAGTTTTGCCTAAAACGAGATGAAAGATATTTTTGTACCGGGGAGACACTCCACGGTTTATTTAGTCAAGGATATATTATTGTGTAAGTTGTACAATCTTCATGAGCCGTCTCAGTGGTTCAGTGGTGAGTGGTGATCGCTTGGGTCTCACGTTTTGACGACCCAAGTTCAATTCCTCTTCTCATTTTTTTTTTTAATGTTTTAGATTTAAAGGTTAGGGTTAGGGTTATGTTTTTGGTAATAAAAAGATTAAAAATTAAAAATAAGGTGAAACTTTAAAAAATACAAGTTCGATACTTCCTGCGTCTGGTGCGTGGCGAGGTTGACGGTGTGGAATGTCTCCCCGGTGGCCAACTCGTTGAAAGACAGTTACATCCCCTGGGGCTAGTTCGCCCTTTTTTGATGGGTCATGTACACACCCGGGAGGCGGACTTGTGCAGGGGCGAACTTACCCCACCATACAATGAATAGTCCTGTCGACTTGGGGGTATGTGCGCCATCGTGCCTCACCCCCCCCCCCTCCCGTCGGTTATGCCACACTCCGGTTAGTTTTTTTTTCCTCATGGTCTGTGGACTTATTTGGAAAGGGCTGCATAGACATTCGGTCGGTCGTTGCCATCCATTACACCTCTTCTTGCCGATTTTTTATTTTTTTATTTATTTATTTTTTATTTTTATTTTTTTATTTTTTTATTTTTTTTTTTTTTTTTTGGGGGGGGGGGGGGGGTATTTTTAGCCATCCGATTGGGGAGCACATGCTCCCAAGCACCCCCCCCCCCCCTTTCTTACGCCACTGACATGGGCTCAGCTTTGTTTTCCCCATTCTGTTTTAGAATGTATTTATCGGTTCTTGTTTCTTTTGAATAAAATTAATGTTTTGATGTACTAAAAAAAACTGTTTCAGGTAAATTGTTTCCTTGACAGGGCGAACCTACCTTCCAAACGGGCGAACCAGCGTCCCCCCCCCCCCGGAAAAAAAATTCTGATCATGGGTACCTGTTACTGTAAAGCCGCATCCAGTCATTAAAGCTAGTATGGCTCTTCGTTAGAAGAATGGGAAATAGGTGAAGAGTGTCGAGCTTGTTACAAGAGGAGGGGCACTTATGAAAATGGGAGTTTATCAGAAGAGGAAAGTAGCATTTTGTTAGACAGGTAACAGGGCACTTGATATCAGAAATGAAAAGTGAAACTTTATCAAATTTGAAAAAAAAAATGATATCAGTTGGGAAAGCGGTGCTTATTCGAGAGACGTATTTGGTCACATCTCCTATATACCTAATTTATTGGGTCACATCTTCTACCTAATTTATTTGCTTTTAAGACCATCCTTTATGAGCGCAGCGAGCGAGGAAAAATATACATACTGTTTTTATGGTAGAAGTGATAATTCTTCATCATGATGGGCCTAAATATATCTACATGAAATTATATATTTGTGTTCATCTCATTTGCCGAATATGTTTGCTTTCCGAAAACATCCTGTATTTGAATATAATACGAGCGAGCGCAGGGAACTAGGAAAAATATACTCTCTTTTATGGTAGAAGTAATACTGCTTCATCAAAATACATGATGGGCCTAAAGATATCTAGATTACATAGTGTTCATCTCACTAGCCGAATGTGTTTGCTTTCCGAAAACATCCTGTATCTGAATATAATACGAGGAGCGCAGCGAGCGAAGAAAAATATACATTCTCTTTCGTGGTACCAGTATTATTTCGTCGTCAAAATGCACAATCAAATAAGCCGAATATGGCTCTATTTGGGCACCTTACTCCTCTCCTCTCTCCCTCCCTCTCTCTCTCTCTCTCTCTCTCCCTCCTTCCTCTTCCCTCTCCTTTCTCTCTCTCTCCCCCTTTTTTTTGTGCCGACAGCGATCGCGAATTTGCCGACAAGAATTTTAATGGGGGGGGGGGGGGGGGGCCCCCCCCCAACCCCCCCCCCCTCTAGCGACGCCCCTGATCAGAAGTAATAATGTCACCTATCAGAAGGAATAGGAGGCAATTCTCAGTTTTGAAAAAGAGAAATATCGTATGTCAAAAAAGGCACTGGCTGTCGTAAGAGAAAAGGGGCACTTATTAAAATGATGGTACATGATATATTTTTAGAAAGAAATGGACAGTGCTAGTAGTAAAAATGAAAATTTTATCATTTATCAGAGAGAAAATTGATTCGATACCACGTGCAGAAAGAAAAGGGTCACTTTTCGGGTACTTGAAAAGGCGGGGTACTGGTGCTACCTGCCCCTCCCCGTTAACAACGCCCTGTACTAGTGTGTGTGTGTTTTGTAAGTGATATCATTCCATTTTTTCTCCTTTGCTCACTGATTTGTAAATACATATTTCATTCAAATTATGTTATGAAAACGAAAGATTTCTGTAAAATATTTATATATATTAATTTATTTTGAATGAAATCTCTCTCTAGAAAAAAATATGGAAACGTGTGTGTGTGTGTGGGGGGGGGGTGTTATATAGCTTTGCAAGCGAGGAAAGGGAACAAAGAAAATTCCTGAGAACAATAGTCCTCGGTTGGTAAACAATAGTCCTCGCTTGTCAAACAAGGGATTTGGGTTTATTCCGTCAGCCTTGCGAGGACAGGAGACAATAGTAGTCCAATTGTTGTCATCGGTAGTAGAGTGATGTGGGCTTGTGTGCGTGTGTGCGTGTGTGTGTGTGCGTGTGTGAAGGAAGATTGCCATATTTTGAAAGATCATTCAATTTCAAACTATTTTGGGCACGGGGGCGGCTTGGATTTGGGATTATGTATTTTATTTCTATATGAGTGATATCATTCCATGATTCGTCTTCCTTGCTCATTGATTTGTGAATATAATATATTGATTTATCAACTGAAGATTTGCATTATTTAAAATGATTTGTATGGAATGATGTATTTTGAATGAAATCCAATAAAAATAATGTGGAAAAACAAAAGTGAATATGTGGGTCACTGTGT